>OY987219.1:30671291-31271291 GCA_963920805.1 Primula vulgaris | reverse complement strand
GCCAAACGAGCTCAATGAGAGACCTCACAATATATAATACAGGTCGAAAATAAGATTTTTCTTTTCAGTTTCTTGCAAAATAATATTTTCTTTAATAAAAATTACCAATGCATAATTATTTAGAAATCACTTGAATATAAAAGATAAATAAACTCTTCACTTTTCTTTCATCAAGATTAAAACCCTTTTTAAACCATAACAATAATAATAATAAAAATATCTTTCTTTCTTTTCATGATAAAAGCAAAATGACAACATGTATATCTTAGGGTACCAAGCTGGATTGACTTATTCAATCATTTACCGTCCATCTTTTCCTCTGGTGTATAAACCGTACGTACACTTCGTAATTAAGGTCACCACAGCTTGACGGCTGAGTCTCTTCCTTAACACGATCCGGTTAACGAAGCTATTCCTTAACACGATCCGGTTAACGAAGTATTTCTTAACACGATCCGGTTAACGAAGCTATGTACAATCGCTAAGTTAACCGTTGAGAACTAAACTCTTTCGTTTAGTTGCCAATGTCACCCCACTTTCCTCTTTCCCTTATTCGGGGATTCTCCGTTGGACTTATTCTCATGGTCCCAAATACAAATCATAAGCAAAATCATAAAATAATAATCTCATTCAAATCTTTGTACAGAACCTGCACATAATCACTTTATTTGTTCTTTTGTTCCTTTCTTTCTTTGATACAGAAATCATATAAATATAGATAGTACTTTGATAATAATAAAACGAGCTTGTAATACTTGTCAAAAATATGCAACGGGATACTTTGTAATAGTAAGACAAAACCCACTCACCTGATTGTCAAAACTGAATTAGCCAATGATACTTTGATGAGTAAGGCCTTTATAAGCTCATGGTACCTAAACCATGATCTATTATCAATAAAAGACCAAAATCAATTGCGTCCTACTGTAATTACAACCTTAATCTCCTAGCCATTGCTCTATATAACAAACCCGAAATTACGTACATTCATGATGCTCCAATTCATGTAGACCAAAAGCAAAGCAGTATAATAAAACTCTAACATGCTACTGGTTCATTTAACTTTCACAGCATACATACTAATGAGCCCACAAGCAGTTTCAAGTTAATACACAATATGTAAAATTTTGTTATTTCCTCGCATTAACCTCCATATAAATAGTTCTCTTTTCTGTCAATTTAGATAACAGATCAAACACTAATCATCAATAAGTCTGTGTGATAAGTTTTTCAAGGCTAAACAGTCCCGTCTCATTTATATATACTTGTGAACCCAATCTTATGGACTTAGTACATCTAAACTCTTAAGCTGCTTATGATTACAATATACATTAGTTACAAATAGACAACTCGATTTACTTCTTTCCAGATCTATGTCTATTACTAAAAGCAAGCTAAGGGAAAATATAGAATATGTTATTACCTCCAAAGGTTCGCCTAAGGGTTTTGTGTGTCTCCTTCCCTGTACAACTCTACTACTTTTCCTCTCTCTGTGCCTTCCATAGATGTCCTATATGATTTTCTCTCTCTGTATATCTACCTATCTGTCTCCATACGTCTAATATTATTGCTAGTGAAGTTGGGCGGTTTAGAAAAGACTAATTGTTTCATCTCTCTCTCTTTCGGCTGGTAACTCTCTTTCTATCTATATGCGTATATACGCACACTGGGATGGTGGTGAATTGATGATGTTATGGTGGATACGTTACAAATATGAAGACTGGCATACAGTTTCTTTTCTCTAGTCTCCCTGTCTCTTTAATTCTTACAGTAACTTATTCTAATTTATTTCAACTTAATTTCTCATACTTATTACTAGTGTGAGTCCTTCCTTCCTACAAAAGATTAAACAGCCACCTATCTTGCTAAAAATATTCTAATTACCCCAAAACACAATATTAATTCGACTATAAGCGTAATTTAAATGAAAAATAAATTAGGGGTTTTTACACTCTTCTCCACTTAAAGTTTCGTCCCGAAACTTATCTCTACAATCACTTAATTGCTTCCCTGATCCCAATTTTTTGTGTAATCTCCCAGGTATAGAGTTCAATTACAATCCTAAACAGTAAACTTGACTAAATCCCTTGGTACAGATGGTCTAATCTAAATTTCCAAGCCAACAAGTATCAACTCCATATACTGCCACTATTTCCGTGTAAGGTATAAACATTTCCTAATCAAGGATCTACATTGCATCATTTCCCGCAGGGCAATAACTCGCTATGAGGTAAACATACTTGATCTTTTATATTGTTCAAATAAACTATCAAATGAACTCTATACTAATGACTTACTTCCAGTTTCCTAACTCTCAATTTAAAGTTAACCCAAATGAAATAGTACTCTTGTACTAAATAAAGAATTCGAAACAAGTATCTCCTGAGTTACGCACCCAATAATAAATCTTGGTAATCTAAATCGGTACCGTGTTAAGACTTCATTCATATCATGTCTTTAAAACAAGCAGCCAACACCTATGAATATACCAGGTAATGTAATTTTTCTTTGAATGTAACATTAAGGTATCCCTTAATCTTCTACCTTAGCACCCATTAGTAAGTCCCAAAACACTACAATCCATCCTATATAAGAACACCAATTTATTCTGTAACTACCCAAAATTATGCTTTTTACACAATTGGGACTCATCCTGTGAGCACTTAACCAATCAAACAAACAGAACCAGTATCTGTACCAATTACACTACTTTAGCATTACATCTACATCTTAATCTTATGAACTGCTCGGCTAAGACTAATTCTCACAATCGACCTTGTTGCCTTAAACATGATTACTGCATAACAACTATAGTTTTAAGTTCAACTATCAGACAGATATAAACTCTGTCAACTGTAACTGAACCTTTGGAGGAAAAACTTGGTGTGAGTGTTGATCGGTGTTATGATATACAACACCTTAAACTAAAAGTAAGTGAGATCAGAAAGGGTAACACTCTTATTACCAGAATGGTAAATTAAATATAACTTCATCATCATCTATCGCTATAACGAGCCAAAACAGCTCACTACATATTCTGCTACTCGAAGTAAAATATATGTATATATATTAATTTTTAAAAGCCCGTCCTTAGAGTGTCTCATCAGGCAAGTTATGTTTCTTATTCACTATTTAATAAATAAAACTGAACATTTCTTGTACTAAACAGCCACCTATCTTGCTAAAAATATTCTAATTACCCCAAAACACAATATTAATTACACTATAAGCGTAATTTAAATGAAAAATAAATTAGGGGTTTTTACAAAAATTGCCTCAAAAAACCAATCACACACAAAACCACCACCTCAGCAGCTAAAATTTAATAACAGTAAATTGGTGCAAAATCACCATGAAAACAGCTAATGTTGTCTGAAAGCTGCTAGAAAACAGAGATAATAAAACCGGAATGACAATCTGGTAGAGTTGTTGGGTTAATCTTGGGGGAGAATACACTTTAGTGCCCTGTATTTACATAAAATTCTGATTTAGTGTACTCATGATTCAAAAAAATTATTAGTGTACTAAGTTTACTACAATAAACTCGATATAGTGTACTAAGGTTCCAAATTCTTGTTTTAGTCTACCGAGTTTACAAATTAAACTTGATCTAGAGTACCGAGTTTACCACTTAAACTTGACGGTAGTCCACGAAATGAAGTTTAATGTAGCATGACAGAACTCAAAAGTACGTAACAAATACTTACTAAAAATTGTCTCAAAAAACCAATAACACAAATTTTACTGTGATTTTTATAACACTAAATTAGTGCAAGATCACAATGAAAACAGCTCATGTTGTCTGCTTGAAAACTGAGATAATAAAAACTCCATGACAATCTGGTAAAGTTCTTGTGTTATCTTGTAGCCAAACATATAATATATGGAGTACAATCAAGGAAGGAACTATGTGGAGACAGTCGGGAGTCGTGCACCCCCATTTTGATAAAAAAAAAATGATGAAAAAGTAAAAAAATTCAATGTATTTTGGTCAACACCTTCAAAAATTAGTGTTTCGGCCCCTCTCATTTTACACTGCTGGTTCCGTTTAAAAACGATGCTGCATATACCAATATGGGTGTATATAGAATAGTCTATGTTCATCATCATCTTATAGCCAACATATAATACATGGAGTACAATAAAAAAATTCCGAATATGTTCACATTTCAAAACGGCAGGGGAGGAATTAGGTACGGGCTAAAAGGGGCTAAAAGCCCCCCATGTTGCGAAAAACACGAAAACTTTCCATGTATTTTATTGAAAATTTGACGAATAGATCATTTCAGCACCCCAACAATTACAAAATAGTATATACATATAATTCAACTCCGTCCATATATAAATCCTAGTTCCACAACTGCAAAACGGTGCTGCAGGAAACGATATATAGATATGTGTGTGTATAATATATGTATATATATATAGAGAGAGAGAGAGAGAATAATAGTAAAATGCCTCGGGAAGGAAAGCGTTGAGGAAGCGAGAGCGGAGGAGGTAGAAGCGGGGGGATGATCTGCGGACGGAGAACGAGGACTCTGTAGCTATAACTGTCGCGGTTTTTGAAAGCTTCGTTGAACATGTTCCGCTCCACTCTTCTACACACCATGATTTTGATGACTCTCTCTCCCTATCCATTTTTCTCAATAACCCCTTCTTTCTTCACACTCCACTGTGTTTTTGTGTATGTTGACAGAGTTTTACAAGAATCTCACTTTTGGATCAAATACAAGTTAGAACCAAATATTTCAAATCATTACATTTCTGTTCCTACATTATTATTCTCCTTTCAAAATTATCACGCTTTTCTAAAATTATGGTTCTTGTCTAATACTCATTGGTTTTTAAACAAGTGTTCTGCTTTCTTTTTTGTAACGTCCGAAAATAAGTATTCGTTTTTATTTTTCAGTGATTTTATTTTTGTTTTTTTTGAAATATTCTTTTTTGGTGGTTAAATCATATCAAATTTACACTTATAGCCTCATATATTAACTAAGAAATAGTTTTTGTTTGAAAAATTCGATTTTTAATACATTTTTGTTGAATTTTAAATAAAATTATTTCAAATACATAAATATAAAAAGTTTTCGAAGCATGACACTGATTTAGGTATGGATGGAGTATCACGCAAGAACTAGTTGTGGAATCAGACTCGCAAAATGCTTGTTAGGTGATTGAGTCACTACCTTTAATCTTTTATTTAACTCAATATGATACGAATACTAACCACAAAAAATAAGCCTTGCACCGATGTGTGATATCAAATATTTTTCATTTAAAAACTGCAACTATACTTCCTATTGATTGTCACACCTAAAAAGGTTATGACGACGTTGGATCTCGAGGCTCCGCCTTAGAGGCTCGTGCTGTTAGTTTTCTTTGCATCTGAGCATTTAGTTTTTTCTCCTTGTACCAATAAAAAAGTATCCAAGGACAAATAGGAGTAGAATATAGAAGTAGAATATGTTAGTGTAGAAGACGTTTGTAACATGGGGGTAACCCACTTTCTTTACAGGCTAGGAACTGTCTTCCCAAAAAATTGTAACTTAATTTGTCATTATGGTTGTTACCATGACATAATTAACATTTGAACGATACAACATGACTCTACAAATACGTGTCTCCGTTCCATTATAGATTTAGCCATTACGAATTTTTTCCTCGAGTATTAACATAGGTATAAATTTTTTGACACTAAAACCGTTTTGATCAAAATATTTTACGATTGATCGAAGGCAATTCATTTCATCTGCAATAGTGTGAATTTATTGAAAGTAAAAGTTATAAGTTATTTAAATGACAAAATAGAAATACACGAGAAGTTCATATTTAATAAGAGACTCCATAATAGTTGTGTTAATTTTAACAATATTAACTTTGACACATCATCATTTAATTGCATGTTAAATGGCACATGTGTAACTTAAATTTAACATTCACATTATTGTATTAACTTAACAAATTTATCTAATTTTAATTAAAATTAATGACTAATTAAAATCTGATTAATTAGTCTTTTTATAAACCCCACTAAAATAGTAACTAAAATAGTAATATTTGAAATAAAGTTCACGTTCAAATTAATGGTATTTTGCCACATCATCAATTAACAACATTAAAAACATTGTTATATTTAACAATTTTTTAAACATTTATAAAGATAACACATATTTAACATAACTAAATGTATTCTTAGAGCATTCACAATAGTTTTGTTAACTTTTTATTGTTAACTAGTGACAAATTATCATTTAAAAAGTTATTAAGTTAAACACTCACATTAGTTTTAACTTTAACAATGTTATCTATTTTAATTAAAAATTAATTATTCAAAATATAGTACCATAGATAAGTGGTGGGATAAAATAAATAGTAGTATGGTAGACATAGAAAAGATATGTGACAAATAACAGTTTAATTGTGGGTGTGAATTAAAACTTTTTTGCCATGTTATCAGTTAATAACAATTAAAAAAATTGTTATCTTTAACAATGTTTTTAATATCTATAAAGTTAATACACACTTTAACACATTTAATGGGAATACAAAATTGTATTGTTAGATAACATTTTTATTTAACAATAGACATAACACCCCGATTGTAGATGCTCTCAGCTAAACTTTTACGCTAAATTGCATTATATAGCGTAAACTTTTACGTTTTTCTAACCACAAAAGCTTACGCTTGTTACACTCTTAGAGAGAATCACTCGCAAAAATGTTTTAGCTACGTTTTTGCAATTTTAAACACTGCTCTGTATACAGATAGTTTGTGCTAAGATTTACTCCGTTCAACTGTTGTTTACACCTAATGAATTCCATGTTTGCATGGCAGTGACGTTAGTCTACTCCATGCCTTTCAATTAATTGTTTTTTACGAAATTACGTGTAATTTTAACCGTCTTATAACATGTATCAAAATTGTCGAACTGAAAATTTTCAAAACTAAATAATATAATTTAATGTTTGAACTATACGATTAACTTTTGAAAATTTTGATTATGATAATTTTGATACAAGTTATTGGCCGATCAAAATTGCACGTAGTTTCGTAATGGACAATTAATTGGGAACAGATGGAGTAAAACTGTAAATTCGATTGTGAACGAGCCAACATTTAGTCTATGAAATAACCGTAAGCTGAAGTTTTTACACAGTTTTAGTTAAAACCCCAGTTATAATTTCAGTTGCAACTGAAACAGTCTGAACAGATTATATAAATGATTTGAACACACAACGTTTAATTACGAAATTCGATTTGATCATCACATCTACGTATTCGAGACACTCACCCAATTATATATTTATATTGTCTAAGAAACAATGACAATACTTAAAACTTATAATAGCATGACTCGCTCACGTATATGTTATCTCACCAACGTTAACTTAACAACTATCCATCTCTAAAACTACGTCCCATGATAGTTTTTTCACAAATTTCACTCATGCTTTTCTCTCTCTACTCCCTGCTTAAATTCGTTCTCAATAAATGTCGGAGAGATAAAATCTAACCCGCTTATACAATACGGTTACAAATCTAATCAAATCTTCCATATTCATCTTTTAATTGATTTGATCTCTTTCTTTTATCTTGCTACTCATCATTAGAGTTTGACTTTGAAAATTTATCACCATAATTCGAAATTCTTCAGAATCTTTACTTTATTATATATTTATTTTGTAATCTTTAAATATATTTCCTTATCTTTTCTTCTTTCTGAATTGATTTGACTTATTTCCTTAATATAATATATTTAAATCTCTTATTAAATTAACTCATTAACTTAAACACCAGGGTCCCAAATCTTTTATTCTTTATCTTCAAAGATATTTCCTTCTTTATATTTAAATATATTTCTCTTCTCTCATTAATGCATAATATCTCCTTAAACTTATTCAACTCCCAATTCATCCTAAATCAATAATATTCAGCATGGATACCTATAAATCAAATATCCCAAAAACAAGTTGACAGCAGTTCTGTCAGCCACAACCAATTAGATCCAGTTATAACTGGACTTGCAGAAAATAATACTCAACAGAAAACTATTAAACGCAACTTTACATGGCTAAGTATTAAGACAAATACAATGACAACCAAATAGTCCTTAAGAGTCTAAGAAATAGGATCTAACAGCCTAAATATTCTTGGAACAGAATTTTTATATAGAAGAATTTAATAATTGTATTCAATGATCTAACTGTTCTACTATTACAATATCCCATTTACAAGGGAAAGACTTTCTTGTGCCTGAGGTAAAGCAAAAAAGACACGTAGAGCATCCCACAGAAAACACCGCAAATGATTAAAACCCAGTTGAATGCATATGGGTAATCAAATATCGAGGCTTCAAAATTCATTCCAAATATCCCAGTCACTACAGCAAATATTGTTGCAACAAAAGTAGCTGCTGTCAAAAGCAACTCGAATTGTATCAGCTGGTTCTGAACATTTCCCTGTGGTACCAAAAATAATTTATAAACTGCCACCAATGGTGGGAAAGAAGAGAGGGGGGAGGACTGCAATAGTTGTATGATGCTTACTAATTTAATGTTGATCATATCCTCAGTGTCATCAATGTATTCTTTAAGCTGCGTTAAGAGAAATTGAGAAAATAGTCAACAACTCTTGTATACTCTTATCTAATGAGACGACATCATTATTCACACTGGCTAGTTTGGCTACAACATTTAAGCGTATAAGGCACCTTAGTTAAGAGTAAGAGAAAAGCTAGGTTCATCACACTAGATTTTCAAGATTTTTCGGTTAAAATTGTTAAACTCAGCTTCCCAAATGCAATGCAAATAATAAGCAAACCATACCGAGATTAGTTATTGCAACCGAACAAGCCATAAATACACTCTAGCATGGATTACATTCGAAACTTAAATCAAATTAACATTTAGTTTAAGTGATATCTGTAACCTATTCAAACGAGAGCTATGGGAAAAGAAAACATTTGCTCTGTCAATTACTCAACTTTTTATCTGAAAAAAGAGTTGCAGCAAATAAAAGGGAACGACTGAACTAATAAACAAAAACTCAAGACATCCAAAACGAAGGCTTAAGCACAGATCACCATTGGCTTCAGCTTGTTGATTTACTTTTATGGTTCCACCTACAAGCTCGGACACAAATCCAGCATTCATGAAAGTCCACTTGTCCGAGCTTGGTTCTTCAATAGTTTTTGTACAGTTGAAAGATATGATGGAAAAGGAATAATGAGCAAAAAAACATTTTGAAAAAGTAAAAGCTAATTACTCAAGAAAAAGGGATAGTTGGCAAGTGTTTTCTTATCCCCATGTGTTGCTATTCACATTCTGGGTTACTGCAACCCCTCATGAAAAACCCACTAAAGATAAGGTCCAAATGTATCCTTAACTAAAAACCACAAGTAACGCTTACCGATAATAATTTGTTAAGTGTACTATCAATGACAACAAAATAGGCTTCGAGCAACATCTCAAGCTGATCAATATTTTCCTCAGCAGACGCTGAACTAACAAAGCTCCCATGTTTACTTGAGCTTAAACTGCTTAAAGCCCTTTGTAGCTTATGCATTCCACTCATCGAACCCACAGGTGAATTAGATTCTGATTTCTGAGAATGCATATCGGATACATGGTAAGCCTCATCTCTCTCCTTTTTCTCTGTCAGGTACATCTCAGCCATGTCACCGTCGTCGTCCATGAGATGTTCTATCTCATCACACACCTGAAACTCCAGCGCAAAAGTTATCCAGGTAAAAAATACAAGAATCATATTACGGTTGTTCTAAGTTATAATGAATACACATATACGGCGTGTTTTATTTAACATTTTCCTTATAAGCTGTACTCCTACCATTTGGTTACCCAACTTAAAAGATGTATGTTTTTTGTTTTTTTTTTGCCGCAAAAGCAAGAACAATTTAATCTAACTAATCTCGGTTTTTTACTCGGCCACAAATAAGGCAGCTTATACTAACAGATAAACCCAGAGTGTGAACAAGTGAGTTGCCCAAGTGGTTAGGGCCTTACCACCAAGGTTCGATATGTGGCGCCTCCAAAGTGAGGGTCATTACTTATCAAAAGAAAAGGAAACAAAAAGATATGCCCACAGTGGATAATTTACCTTCTGAACTCGCTGAGTCAAGGCAAGGAGATGACCTTTGAATCGACGAACACGTTCCAGATTGAAAGTGCTGATACTTTTCGCAAGTTCATCCAGTACCGGATATATCTCAAGCTCCAATTCTTTCACCTGTAATGAAAGGTATTTCGTTTTTAGATTATGCACAAAATGAGCTGCAATTACTGTGTAGGTAAAAACATTAAAATTTATCACTCTAGTGTTGATTTTGTTTACAAACAATACGTTTTGACATGGTTTTGTAACTGAGTACACTCTTCAACAAGTTTCTATGATAAAAGTAAAAGGTGTCACGTATATGCAAATTAAAATGGTAGAAGTAATTACGCAACAAAAAATTGCACACCTGAGAATCAAGAGACAAGCATGTCAGTTCCAACGCAAGTTCCAAAGCCCTAAATTCGAAAGGCAAATCATCTGAGCAAACAAACAAGCAGGTGAACTAATTACGATGCAGACTATTTGGAAATATGGAACATTAGGACATAAGGAAAAAGGTTTACGCAATCACAAGTAATTCTAGAAACATTAATATCTTAATTTCTGCAAAAAGATTCTTACACCATTTTTTTCAATTTTGACTAAAAAAAAAAAAGAAAATCCTCAAAACCTGGAATGTGAAACCAATAAAAATTCAAGCTTCATCACAAACCTTCAAAAACTAATAGCACCTTTAAAACCCCATAATAGATTTGCAATGTAGTCTTAAAAATAAAGGTTTAACTTTTACCAGATTGATCTTTATTCATCTGCAGCCGTTTACACAACTCGCTTCTGTATTGAACAACCGTTGCATCCAAAGAATTCATTAATGTAACCTCATCGGCTGTAATTATACACCTAATTTGCTCGAGGCTAACCACAATCGCCTTCTCACGACCCAAAATAGTCGAAGGATAAATAAACAGTGGATCCAAAAGGCGTAGATCTCTAGCAGGCAAAGAACAATGTCGCATTAGCGTAGACTTATCAAGGTCTAAGACCTTGTAGTTACCATTTTGGTCGATCTTTATCCAAGAACGGCTTACATGTACTTGACTCTTTTTCAAAATCGCAAAACTAGACCCATGATTTTGATTGCTTTCATTAGTATCCACAGTTACCCTCTCAAGGATCGGATTACTACTTCTCAACCCTTGCATTGTGAGATATTTTTTGTTATCTCAAAACTTCGATAAAAAGGTACTAGACAATGATGTATCCGCATCAGTATGAACTACTAAAATCGAGATTTTTAACTCGTGAAATCGCTCTATTCAGTAGATCTTCAAGCTTCTATTGCTGATCATTTTGGTACACCTAGACACAAAGGTAAAGATAATGAAGTATCCTAAAGGAAAAACCACCTAATATGAATTAATCGAGTCCGGACCCTCTGTCCCCTATTCTTTGTCCCTTCCGTGCCCCCTTACATATTTGACCCAAAAAATCTGGAAAAAAAACTACAATTACGATTATACATATATCGATACACTCAAACAATTATTTTTAAGAGAAAAGTCGCACACAATTTAATTTGGAATAAACGAAAAAACTAGAATAAAGTAATTAATGAAATTAAAAAATAATCGTTTAGAGCAATATTATGTCGAAATATTATGAAGTTTGCATAGAATATATTATAAAAGTTTATAAAAGTACGAAATAAGTTGTAAAAATTTAAAATTTGGACGAAAATAAACAAGGGGACACGAAAGGATACAGAGAATTAGGGTAGACTCGAGTTAATCATGGTAGCTACAAAGATGTTTGTCATATAGGGCACAAGCATTAGGTCAAGAGTGTTACTAGGTCATAACTTGCGGTTTTTGCTATTTTTCATAATACACAACCTTGGCTTTTATCCAATTACGTATTGACACTTGTCAACTCGTCACATAACCCTTTTATTTGGATTTTGGGGATAAAAAAAAATTAATTTATACATTATTTAACCTATAGAAGATTAATAATATATAGTAATTGTTAAGTATACAATTATGGTGTAAACATAGAAAAATTGTAAAAGGAATTTACAAAATTCTGTTGAACTAGAAATGAATATGAAGGATATATTATTAAATCATCCCAATTACAATTTTCCAAATAGAATTATAACACCAAAGGTGAGTGAAAATGAGAAAATTGAAAGACAAAAAAAAACAAAACATAAATGTCCCTAAAAAAGATAACATGTCTGAAAATTGAAGGGATTAATGAAGTAATAAAAAAACTGAGTCCTACAGTAAACATGGATAAGTTGGAGATGAATGATAACACAGATAATATGACTCAACTCACTCACCATAAATATGATCCTATTAGATAATGATGATAGAGAAACCTGCGAGACAAATGAGAACATATGTATTTTAATTTCACTCTCTCTTCGTTTTCTTTATTTTTATTATATACTATCAAATCCCAATTATTCAGTTTATTTCTCCTCTTACTGTGGGTCAGTTTCGTTCTTATTTATAATAGCTGATTGATTTTACTATTGTTACGAAATTAGGAAGGCGTAATTTTGATCTCCCAACAAATTGTATTAAAATTATTCATATAGTTTAAATGTTAAATTTTTAAAAAAAATTTATTTCGACAATTTTGATACAAGTTATAAGCCGGTCAAAATTACACAGTTTCGTAATGGACAATTAAATGAGAACGAAGAGAGTAATAAATTAAACGATTATAAAATAAAATATAAATTTATTTAGTAAACAAGATGATAACAATGATCGTAGTTTTATTCGTTTCGTTAAATTTCGTTACTTCTAATATTAAATTTCGTTAAATTTATGTATTTAACGTCAAAGTAAACGTCAAAATCTAAACATTCATTTCAATTGTCTAGATTAAAAGTTAGCTTATGAAAAAACACTTATTATAATTTCATTTAACTCTAGTTAATTAATGTCTAAATACAAATAATGAGAGAGTATCTATATGATTTGATCCCCATGTCATCGTCCTCCCTTGTGTTTTTTCTGAAATAAATATATTTTTCGTGCTACTTTCGCTTACCTTTTTGTATTTTTTATACATATTACAACTGGTTTAAGTTAAGGTTTTATTTTTCAGATTTAATTTATACTAAACTTTGAGAATTTTTTTCCATCAACAAGACTAATGGAAGGTCTCTTGTTAGTGGATTTTTGCTACCTAAATTAAAAATAAAATATTTAACAAAATATTATTGGTCGGGACCACTATTTTAATAGATGGACCTGAACCACTCAATATTTTTCCGATTACAAGTCATCTTAATTAGTTTTTTTTTCTCTTAATTAATTTTTCGTGCATTAACCTCTATCTTTCATCTTTGTCCAAATTTTCTCTTTTTCATTTTTTTTCAAACACTCAATAAACAAGAAACACAATTCTCATTTAAAAAAAGTTTAAAAAAGAAACTGAAAAGGCACACAAACACTTGAAAATTAAAACCCTAAGGTGTCCAAATTCTAAAAAAACAATTCTCATCTTAAGCAAGATACACCATAACATTAAAAAAAAATCCGAGAAAATTCACTAATAGAGAAGATATAGCTCTATCAAGACTGTCCATAGAAAAAAAAGAAGATGTGGAGAGATAAAAAGGAAACTTGCTGTTTAATATAAAATTTAAGACTTAATGTCAATAAGCACCTAATTGTGTACATATCCAAGTTTCATGTACAGTACAAATATACGCCTCTCATTAAATCCACTCCTCCCAAACATTTCTCGACTAATTACACTCCTCATTTTCTACTCCTAAATAAATAAAATTATTTTAAAATTTTTAATTTAATTTGTCACAAATTTTTGTTTTAAAATTCCTCCATAGCCTATATCGGAAGCATCTGTTTCTACAATTTTAAAACTGTTTGGAGAAACCAGTGCCAAACAATGAAGACTTTTAACTTTAGACTTAATTAGTCTGACAGTTTTTGTGTGAATATCACACCAATGTGGTGGATTCTTCCTCAACCTTTCGTATGGAGGAGAACTATCTATAGATATATTTTTATAATAATCTGCAATATAATTGATATTTCTCGGAAATCTTTGGAGTTGGGTTTTTTCTTGTAGAATATCTGGGAATAAATAAAATTATTTTAAAATTTTTAATTTAATTTATTGGAAACAAAATAGGAAAACAAATCAATTCATAAATGATATTAAATGTCATAAGAGAAAAGGTGTCATAGATTCAAGATAATGAAACAAATAAAAGTAGTAAAAATTGGGAGTTTCTTGTAGCACAAGACTAGATAATGTTACATAATGCTTTGTTTTTACAAGATTAAATGATGCTATGCGGTTCACGGTTACCTGTGTTGTTTCTTGATTCTATGCTATTTTTTGAATTAAAATATGCGGCACCATTTTTTATTACTTTTTCATTGATATTTTGTAAAGAAAAGTTTCATGGAGAATTAGCGAGAACATATATGCATCTTGCATCATCAGTGAGTATCATGAGTTCATGACGCATCACTCAGCATACCAATAAAAAAAAGTAATTAAAACAAACATAAAATCAATAGGAAGAAAAAAAAATACTACACAGAGATGTAAAAATAATCAATAACATACCAAGCTAAGATTTAGATCAATCTCAAAAGTTGAATTAAAGAAATAAATATTCAAAAATAATAATTCAATTTTTTGAATCATAAGCAACAACGATCTAAAATCGAATATATATATATATATATATATATATATATATATATATATATATATATATATACCTCAATCTTCCACGGTGCCATATATATTTACCCTCCAAATTCAGTAAACAAAAAACTGTTATGTTTAAGCTGTAACATGATAATTTTAAATTTATATCTTATCTACAACTTAATTAATGATTATTTCATAAAATTGAAACTAATTAATAATTGTTCCATTTCCCCTAACTAACCAATAAAAATAAGAAAAATAAGAAAAAATGGAAAAATTACAGAAAATAAAAATAGAAAAATGAAAAAATAAAAAAATAAAAAAAATCTGAAAAAATAAAATAAAAATCCAAAAAAAACTTTAAAGATGCAAAACCCCGAATAAACACGGATAAAATTTTAAAAATCCCAAAAAATAAAAATAAAAATCCAAAAAAAATCTAAAATCAACAGAAACAAAAAAACGAAGAAAAAAAAATAGTCTGAGTCGTCTTAATTCGTATTAAAAATAGTTTGAGTCATTTTAAAAACAGTTTAAGTAATTTTAATTCATTTTAAAAACAGATTAAGTCGTTTTAAGTCATTTTAAAAACAGCCGAAGTCCTTTTAAGTCATTTTAAAAACAGCCCGAATCGTTTTAAGTTATTTTAAAAACAATCCGAGCCGTTTTAAGTAATTTTAAAAACAGTCCGAGTCGTTTTAATTAATTTTAAAAATAGTCCGAGTCGTTTTAAGTAATTTTAAAAACAATCCGAGTCGTTTTAAGTCATTTAAAAATAGTCTAAGTCGTTTCAAGTCATTTTAAAAACAGTTTGAGTAATTTTAAAACAGTCCGAGTCATTAATTTTAACTCATTTTAAAAACAATCTGAGTTGTTTTAATTCATTTTAAAAATAGTCTAAGTCGTTTTAAGTTATTTTAAAAACAGTATGAGTAATTTTAAAAACAGTGTGATTCGTTTTAAATCATTTTAAAAACAGTCTGAGTAATTTTAAAAACAATTTGAGTTGTTTTAATTCATTTTAAAAACAGTCTAAGTCATTTTTAGTCATTTTAAAATCAGTCTTAGTCATTTTAAAAAACAATCTGAGTAGTTTTAAGTCATTTTTAAAATAGTCAGAGTCGTTTCAAGTCATTTTTAAAACAGATTGAGTCTTTTTAAAAACAATATGAGTAATTTTAAAAACAACCCGTGTCGTTTTAAATCATTTTAAAAACAATATGAGTCGTTTTAAGTCATTTTAAAAATAGTCTGAGTTATTTTCAGTCATTTTAAAAATAGTCTGAGTAATTTAGAAATAATATGAGTAATTTTAAAAACAGTCTGAATTATTTTGAGTCATTTTAAAAATAGTCTGAGTTATTTTAAAAACAGTCTTAGCTATTTTAAGTCATTTTAAAAACAATCTGAGTCATTTTAACTTGTTTTAAAAACAGACCGAGTCATTTTAAAAACAGTCTGATTCATATTTAAGTCATTTTAAAAATAGTCTGATTCATATTTAAGTCATTTAAAAAACTGTATGAGTCATTTTCGGTAACTTTAAAAACAGTTTGAGTCATTTTAAAAAACAACACGAATAATTTTAAAAACAGTCTAAGTCATTTTGAAGTCATTTTGACTCATTTGAAAACAATTGCAAGTTAATTTAAAGTTTTTAACATTTTTTTGGACTTCTCCTCTTTTTTCGACTTTTTCGAACTTTTTTTCATTTTTTTTGTGATTTTGGATTTTTTGTGATTTTGGATTTTTTTCAATTTTTTTTTTACCATTTTTCGGGTTCCCCGCTTTTTTGAACGCCTTTTCATTTTTTTGTGATTTTGGATTTTTCTTGGTATTTTTTTTTATTTTTTTACCATTTTTCGGGTTTTTTTTCGAGTTCCTGATTTTGTTGAACGTTTTTTCATTGTTTTGTGATTTTGGATTTTTTGGATTTTTTGGGTTTTTAGAGGGTTTTTTTTTATACTATTTTTGTGTTTTTTCGGGTTCCCGGTTTTTTTGAACTTTTTTCATTATTTTTGTGATTTTGGTTTTTTGGATTTTTCTTGTTTTTTTACAATTTTTTCGGGTTCCCGACTTTTTTAAAGGTTTTTTCAGTTTTTTTTGGTATTTTCGTTTACTTTTTTATTTTTTATTTTTTGAGTTTTCCCTTTTTTTTCCAGTTTATTTTTATTTTTATTTTCATTGGGTAATTAGGTGGGTGACCAATAATTAATTAGTTTTAAAAATAATTGATCAATCATTAATTAAATTTTATAGCCCGATCAATAATTAAATAGTTTTGTTTTCATATAACAATAATTAATTAACCCTTAATAATATCTCTCGGATTATATAAGATAAGTAAGAGCAGTCGCATCAGTTCACTTATATGACCTATTTTTCTTAAATATGAGAAAACTGTTCTAAAATTTTACACGCATCAGTTTCCTTATCCATTATCTTAAATTTATATGAACTCAAATATACTTTAAATATAAATGATCAATATGTTTCCTTATAATTAAAATAATAATTTCTTTATCTTACTTTTCTCTTATTCTCTCTCTTTTATTTGTACTTTTCACATATAAATTAATAAAATAACAAAAATATAAGTTGTATAGTTTTAATAGAGAAATTGATAAAAAGATGATAATTTGTATAAAACAAAACGTTTACTTATAAATTGTAAAAACGTATTTTTTACTTTAAATACGAGAAAACTTGTAAGTTATTTAATGTGGTTGTTCTAGTAAATTAATTTGGATTGAAAAGAATTGATAGAAGTATATTAAAATATAGTAATATTTAGTTATGATAATAAATTTGATAGAAAAATTGAAAAATGTATAAAGTTAAACTGTTATTCTAAAAATATAGAAGTGATGTTAATTATTTTAGAATAAAAAAGATAAGGAAACAGTGACCACTCTAAACATCTTTCATTTTGTTTCCGGTGAACTACAATTAACAGTCCCAAAACTTTAAACCAAATGTCCGTTTTGTCCTCATACTATTATTTTATTCCTAAATAGTCCTAGCATTTACAGAATCTGACCAAGTTGGCTCAAGATTTATAAAGAGGTGATGTACATACTTTTAGAAATCTTTTTTCCTGAATCGTGATCACAGTATCATTTTTAATACCACATATGACAGGTAGTCAAATTTTATGAAATTTGCCCATTTGATATAAAAAAAACTCCCTACCACAAACCATAACAGTTGAATATTTAATACATCTGACTATCTGAGTCACGTTAATGCGTCATTTTTTTAATTGAAAGTATATGAAAAAACGAATTTGTAATATTTCTATTTATCTTTTTTGGGCAATTACTGGCGGGAAGACAACAATAATGAGTTGTCTACGGTCTACAGTCTAATTTTGGAAAATCAGGAGAAAATATTACTATTAAACTCACCAAAATATTCGCTTAACCTTCCATCATTTAAAACCATGTCCATGTGAACAAAACCCCTCTGCTCTGACTAATCCTTAGATTTCTCATCTTTTGTTCTTAAAACTTGCTTAATTCTCACACTTTCAAAACCCTTTCTGAAGCTGTTTTCATTCAGGTAGCTTTGGTGACCATTTTTCTTTTTTTTTTCTTTTTGTTGACTTAGCTTGGTTCAATATGTGTTGTTTTCTTCCTTTTGATCACCCATGCATGTTTAGTTCTTCTAGATTATACTACAAGTCATTGCACATTTTCATGTTAATTATAATAATGCATTTGTAATTGTCCAAGTCCAACAATATGTGAAGGTTCTTGAAAACTGCATGCAAATTGCATTTCCTCTTCTTGTGAGGTGTTAATTTTGAGGACATGTTTTGTTTGTTACATCATTTGTTGTTTCTTCTAATCAACTTTTTCTTCTTCTTTTTTCGTAAATAAATTTGAGTCAAAACCATTAATGTGGAGCCAGAGGACGCTATAGTTGGCGGCTTGTTTAAGAAAATGAATGGTTTACCTTAATTCCCTCTATTTTTTTTTGCTAAACCTATTAATACTGGTTTAAACAATTTATTTTCCTTATAGCTAGGATTATTAGATATTTGGATCTGACTGGCCAACTTAAAAGCAAATTTCTTTTGATTTATGACCCAGAAACTTCGAAGTTGTAAATTGAATGAAATTTGTTCCTTAGCCTCAAATAAAGCAGCCTGTTTGCTTGGCGGAAGCAGCCAAAAAAAGCCCTTAAATTTATTTTATTTTGAATTTTTTTTAGCAGAATCTATAATTTTTTTCTTTAGCAGATATTTTTCTTAGTTTGGTGCCCTGATCTATCCTGGATTTTGAGGGCTACTGATCAGGGACCCAGTCATTAGACGTTAATGCTCACTTTGAGACACTAAATTTTCTTATTACTTGTTTTTCCTAACTATCAAGGGGGAAAAGGTGGGATTGATTAAGTGTCAGCCTAAGACTTGTTTGATTATAGATTTGAAGCATCGTTTATTAGTTTTATTTGTGCTTATAGGGTGCAGTCCATTTGGTTGACCAGGTCAGAAACTGTGCTCTTTTGGTTGGTGGTGCGGAAACATTGAATGGTTGTATCTAAATGAATCATTTTTTCCCTTTCTGAATCAAAGAAGCCCGCATATCTACTCGGAAACAGGCCCTTAATAAGGTATAGTGTGGAAGCCGATTATCGAGTATGTTGTTTAATGTTCTTACACAATTCAGATTGGTACTATTATCAGAAAACACACTCTTGTTGGAAAAAAGTCCTACAAATGTTGATCTTTATTGTTTTTCTTGGTACATAATGTTGATCTTTATTGTTATAATCAACCGACCAAGTCCCTTTCTTTTAAAATGTAGATCTATCTTCGTTTTGAAGCTACTATCAATTTTTGTGTACTGCTAAACTTCTCCACGTCTACAGTTTTAAATTTATTTTCATGATAGGAAAATTCTAAACTTATTTCCATTAGGACATTAGAGGTGTTTTTCTTACCATAAATTTCAGGCATGGACACTTCGGCAACCCCCGATGACTCAGACATTTCAGGGAAAACATTTCAATCCTTCTCTTTCCACTCTCTCTCTTCTACGTCAGACATCTCCTCCGAGAACGATTTCATCAATGTAGAACCAAAACTTATTACTATTCCTCCCATGCCCAATGACAATGGTCAGCATGAGAACAAGCCCCCCGATATGACAACTGACCAGCCTGTGTCTACACCCGTGTTAATAAATCCTAAACCCGATATTGTACCTAAAGTTAAGCCAGTGATGGAGTCTCCGCGGGTACAAATGATGGAGAGGGCCCCACCTGGGTTCGACCCGAATAGGATCCCACAGTCAGTGTTTGTAGGGAAGTCATCGGGCCCCACAGATTGGAGTGCAGCCTCTACAGAGTCTTTGTTCAGCATACGTATTGGAACCAGTAGTTTCAAGGACCTTGTTGTGTCTGTAGTACCCGAAGAGAAGCCCCAAACGGAGAGGGAATGTGGGGTATCCCAAGAAGAGAAGCCCAATTTAGGCCCTCCAACCAATGAGGTGAGAGATAGAAAAAGTCTCGAGGAGAAAGAGTTCATGGAAGTCGAAAGTAGGATTAGCCAACAAGACGAGATAACGGGAGAGGGTGTAAAGATTACAAGCGTTAATACTGCAGATGCTCAAAATGGCAGCTCGCTTGCAAATCTGCCTTTTCCAGAGCTGTCTTTCAAGCACCAAGCTAATGGACCGCGTATGAAACAAAATACCAAGTTAGTTACAAATTACATTTTCTCAGTTAAATATTCCAGTTGTTTTTCACAATCCAAGAATTCCTTAGTTTCTGTTGTATTTTTAGAACCGTCGACGCCACAGACACTTAGGTGGCACATTTCTATCACCTTGAAAATCATGTCAAGTCTTTTTGTCTTTGGTTCTATGTAAACCAACCTTATGCGCACCTACTTACAAACATCCAATATTTCTTGTAGAAATAACAATTGCAGTGTGGGTGGATAGAAAATATACTAGAGCTTAAGTTATATGAAGACGTAATTTTCTGAGTTTGTTACATCATCCTTTTTGAAGCGAGTGACCCTATGTGCGACACCTTTCGGTCTCCTTGACGAATGACGAACACGTCCGGATACCCTATATTTTCTTTTGTTCTGCGTGTTTGTCTAACGGACAGATCTAATGAACACTTGCCTTTTCTTTTTACAATGTAAAGTAAATGACATCCCTAGTCTGATTTCGTAATGTTAGTGCTCTCTGTTAACGTGTCGTTTTTTTTTCCCGTTTGCCTGCTTATCGAGGAAAATTGTATTTTACAGAAAGAAGAAGCGACCATCGGAGTGTTGTTGCTCTGGTTGTACATGCGAATTCTGCTGCTCCGTAAAGCTAAGCTGTTGTTTCTGCAAATACCCTCGTTGCGATTGCTGTGAATTGTCAAAGTGCGAAAACATCTGCAGATGGCCTGCCTGCAAATTTCCTAGTTGCAAAATGCCAAGTCATCATTGTTGTCAATTGCCTAGCTGCAAAAACTTCTGCAGTTTCAAATGCTGGAAGTGGCCGAGTTGCGACGGATGCTGCAGTTCCAAATGTTGTAGTTGGCCGAGTTGCGGTAATTGTTGCAGTTCCAAATGTTGTAGTTTCAAATGCTGTAAGTGGCCTAGTTGTGGAAATTGCTGCAGTTCCAAATGTTGTACGTGGCCTAGTTGTGAAAATTGTTGCAGTTCTAAATGTTGCAAGTGGCCTAGATACGAAAACTGTTGCAGTTTTAAATGTTGCAAGTGGCCGAGCTTTAGCGATTGTTGTAGCTGCAAGTCGTGTAAATGGCCGAGTTGTGGTAGCTGCTGCAAGTGGCCAACATGTGGAGGTTGCTCTGGCTGCTGTAAGTGGCCGAGTTGTGGCTGTAAAAATTGTTGTAAGTGGCCGAGTTGTGGTTGTAAAAATTGCTGTCAATGGCCTACGTGTGGTGGTTGCTGCAAGTGGCCCAGTTGTAGCTGCAAAAATTGCTGTGATTTCTCAGGATGTTGTCAGTGGCCGAGTTGTAACTGCACTTCTTGTTGTAAATGGCCTAGTTGTAGTTGGTTGAAGGGTTGTTTAAAGTGGCTGAGTTGTAGCTGTTGTTTTCCGAGCTGTAAATGGAGTAATGTCTTTTGTTGTTTCTCTGGACTGTAAGTGCTTCTCTCTAGTCATCGTTCATATGTTGAAGTTACTTTCTTCTGTATTTTACCAATCATTGTCAATCATTTTACTTCGAAAGAAGATCTGAGATAGCTGTTTCAACATTCAAAATTGTCATTTTAAAACTTCTAGCTTTTTCAGGTCGAAAATTAAAAAGTATTCGATTCACGTTTTAGCTGGCTACATACCAGTTGCATTTAGTTGAAACTAAATGAAAGCTTTAAGCTGACTAAACAAATGCACTGCAACTAATAAAAAAAAGACAATGAAGCTAAGCTTAGAGTTGCAAGCAAACAAGGACTCATATTCATGAAAGGAGGAACATGTTTACTGAATTATCTCTTTCATGACCAACTATTTTGCAGACAACGTAGCAGAAGACCTTCGCGACGGAGTAGACAGACAAGTTCCTGGTTTTCGTCTATCTTTTGTTTCTCAAACTGTCGATAAGAAATATCTCATCGTTTTCTTTGTAACAATATGCGAGACTAGATACGACGGAGGATCATAGCTCAGTGGAAAAGTATCCAGTTACTACCATTGTAGTCAATCAAAATTCAAACGGCAGATCCTGGATACATAACATTATCCATGATGGCAGACTTACAAGCTTTATGCTCGGAAAAAAGACGAACATATAGTTCTATTTGTTCAAAAAATTATGTTAATTATTTTTATTGGTTTTTTAGGTACCTAGAGTTTAGGAATTTCAAAGTGAGTCAGAAATTGCGGAGTTTCAGTATAACAAACTGGCCTGTTAATGAGGCTTAGGATACCAAACAGGGTTTGGATTATAGTGATACCATGTATAAACTGTTATTTTTTTGTAAAGGCTTAAATTATACTAGTCGGTAATTGATATTGTAAAGGGGAAACCTGTCCCCTGCTCGTCTTATTTCCCTATGTTTTCTTCTCTTTCTCGTCAAGATTCTAAGTTTCTTCTACATTAGTGTGTTTGGTCTTTTTGCTTTGTGTATTTATGAATTTTACTAAAATTGATAACCATAGAAGCCCCAGGAGCTGTTTACAGTATAGCCTGGATTCCGGAGATATAGATGTAACGTAGCCGGGATATTATTTTTTACCGTGTACAATGGACTTATTGTATTTTTCTGCAACTTTCGTCTTTTCTTATGCTTGGTTATGGTTATACGAATTGGTAGTTTGTTACTTTCTCACGCCTACTGTAGGCATGTGCAACCTCGGAGGCCTTTTTGCCCTCGTACTGACAAAATTTACGAGGATACTGTCCCCATTAGAGTAAAAGAACTTGAAGAACTTGACAGGATACATTTGACAAGCTAACTTACAAAGTGATAACAACTTGAACTAAATGAGAATATTGAATAAACAGATCCTTTCCTTACTGCACTATAATAATCTGCTTGCAGCCTTGCACTGCAACAAATTTCGGAGGCCTTTTTGCCCTCGTACTGACAAAATTTACGAGGATACTGTCCCCATTAGAGTAAAAGAACTTGAAGAACTTGACGGGATACATTTGACAAGCTAATCTACAAAGTGATAACAACTTGAACTAAATGAGAATATTGAATAAACAGATCCTTTCCTTACTGCACTATAATAATCTGCTTGCAGCCTTGCACTGCAACAAATTACACCAAGTTTTTTACTTACCAAAAAGACAAGAATGTACTATTTCACAAAAGCTAAACTCTTCTACAAATCCTCCTTTACTAGGAGAAAATTTCTAATAGCGAGTTTAACTCGTAACAACGAATACACAACTTTTGATGGCACATTTCATGTTACAAATATGAATTAGACGAAGGATTGACAACGATATGCTTAAGAGGGTGCACCACATCCACAATCCCAGCATGCTCGACAAACTCTGCAGGAGAGAGAAAACGACCGTGGCAAACGCACATAATGCTTACCTCTTCCCCTTTACCATACCTATATAATATCCCTTCTATTCTCCTCCCATTGGGTCCGTCCCCTTGGGTAAAAACACAAGGCATATCTTCAATAGAATTCAACCCTCTTTCCTTATTACGTTTTTCAACTTTCTCATGTCGTTTTGGCGGAGTTTCTCTCTCGGAATTAGATGCGTTTTCTTTTCCCTTGGTGTTGGAAGAAGAGCCCGCCACGTCACTAGCAGGGCTTGCTTCACCACAGCTGCTTGATCCTGCGATGTAATATCAACAACAGAATATAGCATATTAATTAGAAGAAGCACCTTTGGTATTTTAGTTTAGTCACCAATGGAGAAGAGATGACATCAATAAATTTTTCGTAGTTTGTAGCTAACATTCATAAACGTTTATGACGTTTCGATCAAGGATTTTTTATAATGAGAAATGTGTTCAACACAATTGGTGGATTCATGAACCAAATGAAGCATTAAGCTATCAAGTAAGAAAATCGAAATAAAATAGCTTAAAAATAGAGGAAATATAAATACCGGATGAATCATTTAATCTATTGAAATAACTATCAGGTAAGAAATAATATATCCTGCAAAATCTAGTGTTCTGGGACAATATAATTAGCAGTCTAACTGAGAATTTTACCATGTTAATATCAGGCAAGTTGCAAGAGAAAAAATCAGATCTCCATCCGGACTGTGGTTGAGCAAAGTCCAAATACGAATAAAAGTTACTGAATTTCCCCCATATTCACACTAGCATTTAAGCCATGTCCACAATTTCAGTATGAAGACAGCTATCAAAATATTAAGGCCACTAATGAAAACTCACCCAAATATAGATGACTTAATTGGGCCAAATATAAATAGAAAGCCAAAAGTGTCAATAAACAAACTTTTCAAAAAGAGAAGTTGGAGGTTTTGGAAATAAACACTCCCCAACGTCAATTTTTTTTTTTTAATTTATAGATTTGGATGATTTTCTCACAAATATAAAGTATACCTTAGTTGGCGTTGCATTCTCACTAACATACATACCCTTTGGCCTTTGGTGACTTGTGGTTATAGATATCATCAATGTATCATAAATAGGAAAATATAAGTCACTAAGCAATTTATGACATTTCTTAAAAAAGAGGCTTGCAATTTGGGACAGCTGAAAAAGAAATCTAAGTTTATATTTCGGAACGACGGACATTACTAATCTTATTGGAGGTGCGCTTCGATGACAAATCATAATACTATTTGTGTGAATTTAAAAAGTTTTATCTTTAAACCAGCATTGGCAAAGGAGAAACGCCTTTCACTCAACTATTGCTGACCTACCTAGGCTCAAATTCAAAGGTACCGAGAAATAAAGAATACAATGTCCCAATCAACGTTGGTATGCCAACTTATCAATAATGGAGGTATTATTTAGCTTGGATATAGAATTGAAAGCTGACGACCACCATATTAAACCAACAAGTACACATTTCACTCGTACATCGTTTATCAACTTCAATAACTTCTCAATTTTGACCAATTTCTTCCCGTACTTCTTTTGAACACAAACTACTTCTTTCCCACAGAATTAGTAGTACAATTTATTAGCCAAACAACAAACCATTACTCCACAGAAAACTTATTGAACATAACTTTGCCCAATTTTAACACGGTATATTCTATTAGTATTGTTTAATAATGACATCCGCTTATCTTAAAACTTCTAGTTTCTTTATAGATAATACTTCTAGCTTTCTATTGGGGCAACAAAAAAAACCTCTCAATTTTCAAGCTCGTAGTCGTCAGTTAGTCAAACCTCCCAACTTTAACAGTTACTCAATCTTGAGAAATTCGTACATCTTCCTAACTCTAAAAAGACACAAACATCCAGCTACTTGTACTACGTTATCAAAGGCAACAAACTAAATTGTAATAAAGGAAGATGATAAGTTCACAACCGGGACATGTCCAGACAAAGATTAAAACAAAATAATATCAAACCTTTTCAAGTGTTAATGAGATTCATGTAATTTCGTTTTGACCCTTGTGTATGACTACTGTGTCAGCTGTGAACGGATCATTACACTAGTAATGAAATGCAACACAAAAACGTCATCCAAACCCCAACAAGCCAACAAGATTCACCGTTGTTCAAAATATTAGAGCAAAAGCTAATCAGCTGCTCAAAAAGGAAATAATTTAGGGTTCGAATTGCTGAATGGAAAAAAAACACTCATCCAACCGCAGTAAAATTATGTGAACCGTTGAATTAACACCTCTAGATCTCATTGAATAAAACAACCAAGACACAAAAATGAAAAAAAAAAAACAAATGTTAGTATGTTACGAGCCCGATCAAAATTGCTAACGAGCCCGATGGTTCAACCATTCGACGTTTCCCCTTTCTGAAAATTGTCACCTAACGATCCCAAAAGTCACTATTCAAATTTTTCAGAAGCTCCTAATCTAGAAAGTCAATTTGTTGTACTACCTAAAAAGCAAAAGCTAATCAGTTTCTTCCACATAAAAATATTAAAGAAAAAAACTAACTTACCCTGACGGATTAGGTGTACCAATAAAATACCATTTTCACTTAATACATGATTGGTACACCAAATCACCCACATCAGCGGAGCGGGTAAGATTCTCACATAACATATATTTGGGTGACTATAGCAACACTCAGAAACTAAAATTAGATACTAATAATAACAATACCTTGAGCTGACTCTGATCCCCCAGAAGAGCTACCACCACCACCTTGATGAGAGTCACCACCAACCTTGAACTGGTTGGCAACAACCGGTTGGTGGCGAGGCGGGACCCACCTCGCAAAACCCAAAGCAGGAGGCGTCAGGCCTCCTCCCCCCCTCTGCTTCTCACTCCTCCTCCTCTTCGCCGCCATCCGTCTCAGTGTCTGCACCTCCTTTCTCTTCCTCCACTCCTCCTCCGTTTCCACCGGTAAAGACGCCGTCCTCCCCAGAGTACGATGACGACAACGTGGCGGATCATCACCATCATCTTGATCCGACTTATTAACTATGGGGAAAGTACCTACACAGCCGGTTTTGATATAAGCCATATAAGCCAGTTAGCTTAGACGCCGGTCCCTCAATAGGCACAAGAAAGAGTTTTTTTGTAGTTGTTTTCCTTGATAACAATCAATAAGAACTTCTTTTTGTTATTTTATGGTCTATTTTGTGTAATGTAGATGCAATTTTTTTGTTTTGTTATTACATTGTTCAGATTTTGTAATTTTTTTGTGCTTTTTTTTTTAATTTAAGCAAGTTATAAAAAGTTTCAAAGAAAGTTTAAAAGGTGCCAAAATTTTTTTGACTTAGGCATAGAAAGTCGTCGGACCAGCACTGAGTACCTGCGATCGAGGATGATCTCACCAGTTTCTCTTTGTCGGTCCCGAACCGACCCCCTAAGGATAACCCTAGGCTCAACTCGACCTCCTCCTCTTTGCATGTTACTTCTTCCTGTTCTTCTTCTTCTTCTTTTGCGCGTGTATCTATTGTTAAAAACCGATGCAGGTTTCGGTTTGTTTGCAAGGACAGATTTCCCATCCAGTCGAACGTTCTTTTTCCATCACCCATTTTCTCAATTTTCTCAAACAAAAAACTACCCAATTTCCAAAACCCACTTTTGTGCTTATCCCATCTCACAAAATCACCCAATTCCACACCTTTTTTGTTCTTTTTGAAAAAAACTGTATAAACAGAATCAAGAAAGTAGAATTACACAGCAAAAATCCCAATTCTTTTTCATCTGTTTATTGGGATTTTTTCAAATTCAACACAGAATCAAGCTAGACTGGTCCTCACAAATTCAAGAAAGCGCAATTACCCTTTTTTTCAAATCTTAACAAGCTAGACTGGTCCTCACAAATTCAACACAATTCGATTCAATATAATTGCGAATTTTCAGTGTCATGTTAATCCCAGCGATGATAAAAGCAACTTCATATTCAGTGATCACTTCAAATAAAAAAAAATTAGTGTAGAGAATCAAAATTCCAAGATGAGAATAAAAAATCCAAGATGGGAATCAAATTTCAATATATGAATTTCAAGAAATGAAGGTGAATTCAATATTTGAATTTCAATAAAAGAGCTACAGAATCAAATAAGGATAAAAATATCAAAGGAGAGGGGGGGGGGGAATATAGAGAATAAGAAAGAGAGGAATTGGGTAATAATTTGATTAAAAATAATAATAAAACAGTAGTAGTATAATAAAACAGGGGGGGGGGGGAGAGAGAGAGAGAAAGAAAAGGGATGTGTAAATTACATACAAATAATACCCCTGAGGAAGGTACGTAGGGTTGACAAGTGGCGGGTTTGGGTAAGACACGTGGCGATAACACAATGGAGATAGGGCCCCCCTTTATTATTTTAAATATATTTATATTTATCACTCCTTTCTTTTTTTTGTTAAAACTTATTTAATCCTACTCTACTCTCTATTCTACTCTTTTCTTTCTTCTACTATATACCCGCCCTGCCCTATCCTCAATTATTCAACTCTTCTTTTTCTTTCATTTTTCCTTTTTTAAGACGTTTCATGTTTTTGTTACATTTTTTTATATTGTTATTTGTACAGATAATTAAGTATTTCTTTTTGAAAATAAAATTATTTAATTATTAGTTATCCTATAAAATTTAATTAAATATTATTTAATGATTTTTAAAACTAATTAAGGATTGTTGCATCACCTAATTACCCAATAAAAACAAAATTAAAATGGAAAAAATAGAAAAAACTTCAATAAATAAAACAAATGGAAAAAAGACAGAAAAAATAAAAAAAATTGAAAAAACCAAAAAAACTAAAAAAATCTTTAAAAAAGCCGGGAACCCGAAAAAACCGTAAAAAAAAGGGTAAAAAAACAAAATCACAAAATAAAAAAAATAATAAAAAAATCGGGAGCCTAAAAAAACAAAAAAAAAAGTAAAAAATTAAAAATAAACCAATACAAATAAAAAAATCCAAAATCACAAAACAATGAAAAACAGTTAAAAAAGTCGAGAACCCGAAAAAGGGTAAAAAATTAAAAAACAAAAAAAAAATCCAAAATAAATAAATGCAAAAACATTTGAAAAAGTTAAGAACCCGAAAAAACCCGAAATATGGGGAAAGAAAATCCAAAAAACCAAGAAAAATCCAAAATCATAAGAAAACGAAAAAAAAGTTTGAAAAAGTCAGAAAAAGCCAAAAAGTCCAACAAATATTAAAAACTTTAAAATAACTTGCAATTGTTTTCAAATGACTGAAAATAACTTCA
Source organism: Primula vulgaris (assembly GCA_963920805.1). NCBI lineage: Eukaryota > Viridiplantae > Streptophyta > Magnoliopsida > Ericales > Primulaceae > Primula > Primula vulgaris. The sequence continues at coordinate 31,242,222 of OY987219.1, read as the reverse complement.
AATGACTTGAAAATGACTCATATTGTTTCTAAAATTATTCAAGTTGTTTTTTAAAATGACTTGGACTATTTTTAAACTTACTAAAAATGAGCCGGACTGTTTTTCAAAATACTTAAATATGGCGTGGACTGTTTTTTAAATTATTTAAAATTACTCAATCTGTTTTTAAAATAACTTAAAATAGCTCAGACTGTTTTTTAAATGACTCGGACTGTTTTTAAAATAATTCAAAATAACTCAGACTATTTTTAAAATTACTTTCATTGTTTCCAAATTACTTAGACTGTTTTTTAAAATGACTCGGAATGTTTTTAAAATGACTTAAAATGACTCAAACTATTTTAAAAATGATTTAAAACGAATCAGACTATTTTTAAAATGACTGAAAAAGACTAAAACTATTTTTAAAACGACTTAAAACGACTCAAACTATTTTTAAAATAACTTAAATTGTTTTTAAAATGAATTAAAATGACTCAAACTGTTTTTAAAATTACTTAGACTATTTTTTAATTGACTTAAATCGATTCACAATGTTTTTAAAATTACTTAGACTATTTTTAAAATGACTTAAAACGACTCCCACTAGTTTAAATATGATTCAGAATAACTCAGACTGTTTTAAAATTACTCTCATTTTTTCCAAACTACTCACTGTTTTTAAAATGACTGAAAACGACTCAGACTTTTTTAAAAATGACTTAAAATGACTAAGTCTGTTTTTAAAATGATTGAAAATGACTGAGATTGTTTTCAAAATTACTTAAAACGATTTAGACTGTTTTAAAAATAACTTAAAACGACTCACATTGTTTTTAAAATGAATTAAAACGACTTAAACTGCTTTTAAAATTACTCAGATTGTTTTTAAAATGATCTAAAATGACTCACACTGTTTTTAAAATTACTTAAATCGACCCATACTGTTTTTAAAATTACTCAGACTGTTTTTAAAATGAATTAAAATGACTCACATTGGTTTTTGTTTGAAAATGACTTAAAATGACACGTACTGATTTTTAAATGACTAAATACGACTCATGTTTTTTTTAAAATGAGTGAAAAATACACAGACTCTTTTTAAAAGTACTCAAACTGTTTTTAAAATGAATTAAAACGACTTAGACTATTTTTAAAATGACTCGGACTGTTTTTAAAACGAATCAGACTGTTTTTAAAATGACATAAAACGACTCAAACTATTTTTTAAATTACTCAGAATTTTTTTTTAAAAAATTAAAACGATTCATATTATTTTTAAAATGACTTAAAACGACTCACACTGGTTTTAAAATTATTCAGACTGTTTTTAAAATAATTTAAAATGATTGAGACTGTTTTTAAAATTACTTAAAATGACTCAGACTGTTTTTAAAATGACTTAAAATGCTTTGAAAATTACTCAGGCTATTTTTAAAATGGCTTAAAACGACTCATACTGTTTTTAAATAACTTAATACAACTTTGAGTATTTTTTAAATGACTTAAAACGTCTGAAACTGTTTTTAAAATTACTTAAAATGACTTATATTGTTTTTAAAATGACTTAAAACGACTTAGACTGTTTTAAAATGATTCATATTGTTTTTAAAATGACTCAAACTGTTTCTAAAATGAATTAATATGACTCAAACTATTTTTTTATGTTTTTGGATTTTTGTTGATTTTTGATTTTTTGGGATTTTTAAAATTTTATTTGTGTTTTTTCGGGGTTTTGATTTTTTTAATTTTTTTTTGCTTTTTTTTGCTTTTTTCAGATTTTTTGCTTTTTTTTTTTTATTTTTTTTATTTATGTTTTTGGATTTTTGTTGATTTTATATTTTTGGGATTTTTGAAATTTTATTCGTGTGTTTTGGGGTTTTGCCCTTTTTCAGATTTTTTTATATTTGTTCCGATTTTTTCATTTTTTCATTTTTATTTTCTGGAATTTTTTGATTTTTTCCTATTTTTTAGATTTTTATTGGTTAGTTGTGGTGAAATGGACCAATTATTAATTAAGTTGTAGATAATGTATCAATCCAAAATTTTCCCTTATTTGTAATTATCAAATACCGACAATAATATTGTGAATATTTTTTTTTGTGACGTGACGAGCTTACTAGTTACGGTTTGATTGTGACATGATAGTAAATTTGTGAAAGGTTTAAGACATATTTTTGAATTAATGACAGTTTTTAACTCTAAAAAAATCAACATTATTTTCTATTGTTTATTTTTTAATTTCTTATTCTATCCTTAAATGAGTTACATTTCAAACTTCGTAAAAACGAGTATACTCTGTCTTTACTTACCTTGCTTGCATTGATCAGTGATTTACATTCTTTGTACTCATCGAATAATAAGCAGCTCGTTATTATTTGATGTTTACACGTTAAAAGTTACGGTTTTACATTATATATGAATGGCGAACCAAGCCAAAGAGAGCAAACAGATCAATAACCGAACCACTCTACCTATCGATTTGGTTTCTTTTATAAATTTAAAAACCAACTTAATTGGTTTGTTGTAAAATTTTAGTAAGTTTGAAACTAAATCACACCGAAGTCGGAACTAAGCTGAATATTTGTACTTCATTATAAATATTATATATGTAAGTACGATTTATTAGTACGTTAGTTTCTTTTTTTTAATAATATATTTTAGCAATGAATTATTTATAATTTTAAAATTAGCAATGAATCACACCCATTCATTTAACACTAACATAGTATTTGTCCTGGTAAGTCTATAGCTGCATTTTATTTGTGAAAATTTAGTTGTGGTGAAAATAAAATAAAATAAAATTTTACATGGTTATTAAATATTCAGAAAATACATCTTTCATATCATAGCTATTTTTTTTTTTAAATTAAAAGCGAAACATTATATTAATAGAAATGGACCTGGCCCAGATTACAAAACCAAGTCCAAACCGATAAGAGTACCACAAATTTACATCTGACCAACTTCTAAGTTTTAGTAAAATTATCAGCTATAGACTGATCAAACACTAGAACTCTAAACATGCTTAACAGCATATATGTAGAAACTAATTAGATCAAAAACTACTCCAAATAGGCAACTAATTACAGAACATCCTACTATATATTCATAATCTGACCAAAAGTTCCAAAGAGGATATATGGATATAAGTAGTCAGATTACCCCAAAATATACAAAAGATTAACAAGTAATAAATATAGCTATATTCCTACCAACTATATATAGAGTATAAGAACCTGAAATTTCATGGTGGTTTTCTTGAAAATAAGCTAAAAAATTTAAGTGTAAAAAAAGAAGTCAAACTTATTTACTTAAAATTTACAACGTGAAATGTCCTAAATATTATACATTGTGATAGACTATGCTAACTTTTTTCCAATATTAAGGACCAGAACTGGATATTATTTGAAAACGTCGGACTAATAGTATTACAGTAGAAAATATAGAAACAAGAGAAGGTTTATTTTCAATTATAATGACCTGTATGTTAAATAAACAAAACTCAAAATAAAAGAAAGCAGGCAAACGAGTTTCTCCTCTGAAAGTAAGACACGTATGTATGAGAGAGAAAAGAGGGCTGACGAATTTCCACGTGTATTTTGTCCCTCCTGATTCCTTTAGATTCTCTACGTGTCGCCTTTATACTCGGTCTCGTTACTCCACCCATCTTTTGTTTTTTCACAAACAATGCCTCTCTCTCTATTCTCTTGCAAAATAGGTTTTCTTTTTTTCATTCAATTAATTAAACGTTATAAATTATAGTTTTTAAAAATAAATATTTAATTGTTATTTTTTTAAAAAAATTTAATTAATAATTAAATTTAGGATAATATCCATTAAGATTCTATATTTTTATTTGGGCTTTTATTGTTTTGTAAAATTTATTTTTAATTTATTAAATCCTAATTTGTCTAATATATAATAAAAATTAAAAAATTAAATTAGTTGTTGAAAAAGCATATCTAGAACCCTTCATTTTATAATCTAGTGGTTGTAAATGTGACTGACCATTATACAATTTAACTCAATAACTATACAAAATGAGGATACTGTAAAATGTGTTTTTAAGTGTAACCAAATATTTTTGAGTAAAATAGATTTGAATGGTGACTAGTTTATTATAAAATATTTATTTTGGAAAACTTTTTCCTCCTATTCAATAAAACTGTGGGAAATAAATAAAGTAGGAAACGTTTCACAAAGTCTCTCTATTTTCTTTCTAATTAGTATAGAAACTATAATTAATTAGAAGTCTCACATTTCAAAAACTATTTAATAATTAATCCAAATATACCTAATTAACCAAAAAAAATGAAAATTTCTTAAAAATAACAAAAATTGGCAAAAAAATCTGAAAATTCTGAAAAAAACCAAAAAAAAGCTAAAAAAAAAAAGTTAATATTATTTTACATATATATCTATGTTATTGAAAATAATTTATAATCAGTGTTTTATCTCTTGTACTTCTAATTTTACAAGTCTATAGGTTGAAAATTTATAAGTTTTTTTTTTGAAACAGTAAAAATTGTAAGTTATTGCAAGTGACGTATATGAAAGGAAATTATGTGTTCAGTTAAAGTTTTCTACTCTTGTTGAGATTTTTACCAAATAACGATTTATTTGTTAAAAAAAACAATTTGTAAACAAATAAAAAATAAATTGAGTTTTTATAAAATTTTGAGATGGAAAATTTTTTATGCACCAATTGCCCGTAAATGAAAATCAAACAAAAAATTTCAGTGAAAAAATTTCGCATGAAAATATTTTCATCGGGTAAAACTTTTATATGTGAAGTCATGTCCCATAGAATTCACTATGTGTCTCGACCCAAATATTTTCGTGATACAAATCGGGTGTTGAGATGAATCTCGATGAGAGTTCAGACCCGATCCGAATTTTCAAAAAATAATGTTTATTTTAACATCACAATAACAATATGTTGATAATATTTTTATGAGTTAAATAAATTAGAAACCCCAATAGTTGTATTAATATTAATAAAAAAGACGTTTAGTTATTTTTTTAAAATTAATATTAGTGAAATAATATAAAACTCGTCTTTATTTAAAAAGTTATACACTTGGTAATATATAATTATTATAATTTCAATAGATTAAGTTGATAAATAATCAATATTTTACTCATTTTTGAATTTGGGAAAAAATTAAAAGACAGGGTTTTTTTATATGCCGTGCATTTAGTCACATAGGATAAGCCTGACACATGATCATACATGATCGAGTTTAAACATGATAAAACAAGGTCGATCAGACATACGATAAGAAGACAAAATACATTAAATAGCCAAAAATATTAAGAAAATAAAATCTAAAAAAAAAGTAATTTATATAAAAAAAACAATATTTGTAAAAAATGAAAATAAATAAAAAAAAAACTTAAATCGCCTAAACACTCGGAAAAAAGCATTTTTTTTAAAATAAAACTATAAAAAAAATAAAATACAAAAGGATCGCATAGGACCCGACGAACATATGATCAAACAAAATCAGGCATAAACATATAAATGCAGGATCTCGCGGACACAACTCACACAAGATCAAGTGGACACACAGAACCATAAGGGACTTGATCACATAGGTCTGACGGATATAAGATCATACAGTACACGACATACATATGATCAAATAAGATCAGGTGTACACATAATAATACATGATCGGGCAAACACAAGTCACACAAGATCGGGCGGACACAAACCATATATGATCGGGGAATATGATCAAACAAATCGCGTGGACACAATATCATAAAAGATTGGGGGAACACAATATATCACATGATCGGACGGATAGAGTATCTGACATGCGGGTTCAAATATATGTCATTTCAAAGTAACAACTCAAAATAAATTGACTAAATGTGTGAAAATAGAAAAAATGTCCATGTAAATCTATAATTTTTGTTAACAATATGGGCTTACCATGTTCGAGTTATTTAGTAAAGAGTCAAATTCAAAACCAAGCTTATAAATTTAGTACCTTAATGTAATTAACAAAACATCAAAATTTATTAACTACGATATATTAATAACTAGTGTAACGCTAAAGGTTATTGTAAAACAGATTCAGTTGAGTATATAATGCAGTGGAGATTATGAAAAACGTCTAATAATATTGAAAGAACAACGAAGAAATAGAAAGAACGATGAAGAAAATTAAATGTTTTGTGCACAAATAAGCAATTTTCTCTTTTTTTCCTCTAAAACATTAGAGCATCTACAATATTATTGTTATCTCTATTGTTAACTAAAATAGTTAGTATTTTTTTGTTTTTATTAGTCATGTTAAATCATGTGTTATATTTATACATAGATGTTAAAAAAGTTGTTAAATATAACAATATTTTTAACGTTGTTAATTGATTATGAGGCAAATACAATTAATTAAAAATTGAACTCTATTTCACTACTATTTTAGTTGTTATATTAGTGGGGGTTTACAAAATGACTAATTAATGAGATTTCAATTATAATTAATTTTAATTAAAATTAGATAACTTTGTTAAGTGAATACACTAATGTGAAGGTTAAATTTAAGTTACATATGTGTTATTTAACATGCAATCAAATGATAATATGTTAAAATTAATATTGTTAAATTAACACAAATACTATGAATGCGCTTAGGTCTATTGGATAGACCTAAATGAGCTTTACAATTAATATGGACCGATAAATATAAGTTAAACCTGAGACAAACTTTATCAAAATATAGTTGTCAAAATATGCTTTGTTTATTGATAGGTTAGACCAAGTCTGACCTTCTAGAATGTCTTCACGTTTTAGGTTTTATGGGTCTGGGTCTAAACTTCATTTAATTCTATTTTGGGCTCATTTTAGCTCTTTTTTGGCATCCTTTCTTCTCTTCGGCTCACTTTGACCTATCCATTTCACCTAAGCCTCATTTCCCGGCTAAATCCGGATTTTTTCCTACAAAAATGCAAACAAATGCAAATTAACTCGAAAAATACAAGTTTCACAAAGTAATGCTTAATTAAGTACAGATTGACTCGAAACTTATCTCATTAATTATGTCCAAATTAACAATAAAAAAATATCATTTTGTGGTCTAGTCATGCACCACTATAAAAGAAGTGATGTCTTCGACGGAGGGGAGAGAGTGAAGACTGGTGGGGGAGATGGAGTTTTAAATTGGGACCAGATTATATAGTGAGAAAATTTTGTTGGGAAAACGAGTAAAAACAGAATTTGACAACATTTGTATACTCATTTTAAAAACACTAAAACTGAAAAAAGTGTAGGGAAATAAAGATTTTATAAAACAGTTCAGAAATAAGACTAGAGTCAAAATAAGTTGTTTTTGATTGAAAGTTAGTTTTCATTAGACGAGATCAATTCTATAAGGAATGATACATTGTAACGGAGCTCTTATATGCCGCATGGGTATGGTGGAATCATCATACCGTAAACTTATGAAAACAAACAACACTTCGTATTTGACATGTTAGTATATATCTCAACCGTAGTTGTGTGATGTGACTTGTGAGTATAAGCGTTAAACTAATAAAACTTGTGAAATTATATTTATTAATAAATTCTAAAACTATGCTTAACTACGGCTACCAAACATTTACAATGAAATACTAAAAAAAATAAAAAAATGTAATTCAACTTTTTTTTTTCTCTGTTTCACTAACCCATTTGAATGACTTAATTAAGATGTTCAATTCAAATATCCAGGTAAAAACTTACGTTATTTCATATACGACATACGGTGTCGCAACTTAATCATGCCACACATAAGCGAGTCCTCTACTTTGTGGTACATTTATTCTTATTTCTTATGGAAAAATATATTCACATAATTTTACCACTTTTTTGCATACTCCATGTATTGCACACTCTATTACATATATCATAACTATTATAATAAGCCAAACCAAATCAAATGAGTCTGTCAAATTTAGCCATTTTTTTTTTCTAAAAATACCCCTACACCTTTATATTAATTACAATTATATCATATTTACATAAAAATATAAAAAGTAAAAACTAATAAAACTATTTATCGCTCTTTTAATAACCAAACATTCTTTTAAATCTTAAACTGTATTTTTTTTTTGTATTATCTACATATTTATATCATAAGTAAAAGTGGATTTTTACTTATAAAATCAAAGATAGAAGTATTTGGAACATTAAAATGTCATCTACTTGTAGTTGGGCTTGGAGGAAAATATTTAAAGCTAGAAATTATTTAAAAGATCTAATTTTCTTCAAAATTGGTACTGGTGATAATATCTCTCTTTGGTATGATCATTGGGTTCCTATTGGTCCCATTTTACCTATACATAGTGTTAGACCTCTTTTCATTACCACTGGTTTGGGACCTAATGTTAAGCTTAATGCTATTATTAAAAATGGTAAGTGGGAATGGCCACACTCTAGAGCTGCTGAAATTCAACTTCTTAAAAACACTCATCATCCTTTTATACATTCTCAAAGTAGAGATGCTTTAAAATGGACTTTGTCTAGCGATGATTATTCTGTTAAATGCATGTGGGAGAATTTAAGGACCAAACAGAATACTATTGGTTGGCACAAATTAGTTTGGTTCAAGTCTCATATTCCAAAATGCAGCCTTATTTTGTGGCAAGCAGTGAGGAAAAAGACTACCAACAGCTAATAGAATGCTGAAATGGAATGTCAATGTCAATCCTATATGCCCTCTCTGTAATTCTTGCACAGAAAACTTAGATCATTTGTTTTTTAAGTGTGATTTTTCTAAAAATGTCATCAATACTCCCCTAAAGAAAGCTGGATTTGTTAACAACTGCAATTCTTGGAATGAGTGGATTGAGTGGGCTATAAACATGTTTAGAGGTAATAAGTTACCTGTTCTGGTGGGAAAAAATATTTTCTCCACAAGTGTTTACTTGGTTTGGGCTGAAAGAAATGCTAGAAATCACAACAAAGGAAACTCCGAGATAAGCTTTTTATATGTTCAAATGGATTTCTTTATTAAAAATCGGATAAGTACACTTAAGAACATTCCTCATGATGTGCGGAATGACCATATTTTGAGATATTGGAAGTGATGAGTTTTATGTTGCTGGGCAGTGAACGTCACAAGTAGCTCAGCAATAACATAGCTCAGCAGAATAACCTTTTAGGTTATTGTTTTTGGGAAAGTTGGATAAATTGGGCTTCCCCTGCTTTTAGTAAGAATTCTTTTCCCAGCAAAATTGGTTGGGAAACTATATGGGAAATGCTATATTTAATGATATTGAAGACCAAAATGGTGGTGCTGATAGTGAAGAAGCTTCTTTGAAGAATAAAATCAAGTCCAGTTTAATTTCGAGAGTGTTAAATCCCTTTAGAAGGATTGTAATTTTCCTTTTATGTTGCAAACAAGGACATATCTTAAAAATGCTCCTTATTTTGTTGTTATATGATGTTATCTCAATGTTTTATTTAAATAAAATTATGGCAAAGTGCTAATGCTTTTGTCGGAATTAACTGTTTCTGGGCATTTTCCGGTTTGTGGATTAGCCTTTGTTTCTCAGTTTAATAATATGCTTACCTTTCAAAAAAAAAAAAAGTACGCATATTTTCTATATTTTTATTGCATTACGCGTCACACACGCAACGCGTGTGGCACGATTACTAGTAATAATATATTTAAATAGAGAGCGTGAGAGTTGTGTGCAATTTGTGTGTCTAGCATCACCCAAAAACCTTTGAATCGGACTGTGTAAGATAAAATTGACATCCCTACCTATCATTTATTAGATGCACGGATCTATAATTAGATGGAGTTGCAAACTTTAATATGTTTCATTTAGGTCCTATAATAAACAAATGAAGTATTGTAATAAGGATGTAAAATGAAAAGAACTAAGAGATTTTACTCAAAATTTTCAAAATGTGGCCGTAGATTATTTTCAAATGAACATACACTGTTTTTAAAATATCACAAATTGTTTTTAAAATTACTAAAACTGTTTTTAGAATGACTCGGAGTGTTTTTAAAATGACTCGAACTGTTTTTAAAATGACTCAAACTCATTTTTAAATGACTCGGACTATTTTAAAATAAATTAGACTCTTTTTATAATGATTCACACTGTTTTTAAAATTAGTAAGACACTTTTTAAAATGACTTGTACTTTTTTTAAAATGACTCTCGGACTCTTTTAAAAATGATTGAGATTGTTTTTAAATGACTAAGATTATTTTTAAAATAACTCGACCTGTTCTTAAACGGCCATACACGACCATATACTGTTTTAAATGACTCAGACTCTTTTTAAAATGACTTAAACTATTTTTAAATGACTCAGACTATTTTTAAATGACTCATACTGTTTTCAAATGACTCACACTCTTTTTAAAACGACTCAAACTCTTTTTAAAATGACTCAGACTCTTTATAAAATGACTCAAACTGTTATTAAACGACCATAAATGGCTATAAACTGTTTTAAAATAACTCAAGTTGTTTTAAAAGGACTCAGACTATTTTTTTAAATAACCCGGACTCTATTTAAATTGACTCCGACTCTTTTTAAAATGATTCCGACTCCTTCTAAATGAATGACTTAGACTTTTTTTAAAATGACTCGGATTTTTTTTAAATGACTTGTACTCTTTTTAAATGACTAAGAGTGTTTTAAAATAACCGAGACACTTTTTAAAATGACTCGTAGTCTTTTTAAAATGACTCAAACTATTTTTAAATGACTTAGACTCCTCTTAAATTGACTTGAACAGTTCTTGTAGACTGTTTTAATATAACTCAAATTGTTTTAAAATGACTCATACTCTTTTCAAAATGACTCGGAATCTTTTTAAAATAACTGAGACTGTTTTAAAAAAAAATATTTTTTAGCGTTTTTTGATTTTTAAAGATTTTTCGTGCTTTTTTGGGTTTTCTCCCTTTTTAATGCTTTTTCGAATTTTAGATTTTTCAAAATTTTCAAAATTTTCAAATTTTATTTTATGAAAATTTCCTTTTTTTGTTGTTGATATTTTTATGTTTAGTTAAGGATAATGGCGTAAAACTTAATCAGTTTCAAGATAAATACTTTTTCCTTACTTTTCCAAAAGCTACCTTGCCCAAAATTATCCCAAGAAGCAGAGGCGGCCCAGGCCAAAGTACAGTAAAGTTTGAGTCTGGGGTAAAAAAAATATTATTATTATTATTTTATTTTTTGGTAATGTGCTTTGGTCAAAAAAAATAAAAAAACTGGACTGCGACTTGGACAAACTACAATACTGGGTCGCCACTGCCAACAGGTAAAACCATATTGAATCTATAACTTAACGGTCTTTTATAGAAATACTCTAGGCAAAATTTTAGACGTCTATATAAATTTATAGCTCTATAACCTCTATATGTTATATGTTTACAATTTTCAAATTTTGTCTACTATTTTAGGGGAAATAATCATTTACCACTTATTAATTGTTAAAAAAACACGTCGTCTATATTATTTAAGATCTAATGCGAAAAGACTAACTTATACCAATAAGACCGCCCTTACGTTTGTTAGTAATTGTTTATCTATGCTCCCTTTGTTGCTTGTGGTATATAAGAAATGAAAAAATATATTCACACAAATTTATCACTCTATTACATGTATTATACATTAACTTACATATATAATAATATATTTTTGTTAAAAAATACATTTTTATCCATTCAAATATACATGTATGAAGTGTGTGAGTTATATATATATATATTAGTAATACCAGATTTAATAATTTTTCTTATTTTCAATTAATATTTAAATTTAGAATAGACTCACTACTAGGGTTCTACTATATTTTTATTTGAGTTTTTAGTAGGTTATGTTTTTATTATGTTGAATATTTATATTTTGGTTTATCCAATTATAGATTATATTTTATGTATATTTAGAGGGATAAATATATCTTTCAATAAATTAAATAGGGAGTGTGAGAGTTGTGTGCAAGTTGTGTGTTTAACACCACTCGAGATTTTTAGATATTCATGTAGCAGTTTTAGCGGTTCTATCGTCATCTACGGGTCGGATCAGGTCTATATAATTTTTTATGCTCATTTTACTCGACCCACACATACAATGAGTCTAACAGTTCTCGGTACGGGTATATATACTCAAAAATGATTTCCAAAAAATGATCAATAATAGTAGGAGCTTAAATAAAACATGAAACATGGAGTCACAATAGAGCTTTACAATTATTATTATTATTATGTGAAAACCCCATACTTTTATAATATCAATGGTATAAATATAAAAATATAGAGAAGGGGAGAGTGTGTATGTTAGAAGTATCACTACAAAAAAATTACTCAAATAGAGACGAGATTAGTGACGGAATTTTTTGTTACGAGCTTATTAGCGACGGTTTTTGTGACGGATTTGTGACAGTCTAGTCATTTTGTGACAACTTTTTAAATTAGTGACAGACTTGTGACATGTTTTGACTCTCACTAAATAAAACATTATTTTTTAGTGTATGAAGATCTGAACGACCATCACAGAGCTCTGCTTTGTCGTCGTCGTGGATGGTCTGCTCTTGCGGCGGAGCAGCGGCAGGGCAATGGTGTTGATAGTTAGATTCGGGGACGTGGTTCTATTGAGAGAAAGTGTCTGGTTCAAATTAAGCAAAATAGAATTTGAGAGCCTTTTATATTTAGTAGGATTGGCCTAAAACTTAAATACATTTGCTAAAAAGATAATTTTACTTTTTGAAAGGGAGTCTAATATTTAAATAATTTGACAAAAAGAGTATGTATCCTAATTTTTCCTTACTTTTTTTCCTTACTTCAAAGACACTGATTTGGAAGGAAAATAGAGGTTGAAAAATATTTTTTCAGAAAATATTGTTTTCTCTGTGTTTGTTTCAATGAAAAATCTGTTTTCCTGGACAGTATTTTCCAGAATTGGAGGAAAATTAAGTAAAATATTTTCTTTTAAAATTATCAAGAAAGTATTTTCCGAAACCATAGCGTGACCATAACAAAAGGTAACTTATGATGAAAAATGATAAACAAAGTTAAATTTTACCAATAATTTTATTAATAAAGTAAAATGATTTACAAATTAAAATTTAAAAGTAATCCATGAGTTAATAAAAAAGTAACTTAAAAGTAAAAAATAAACTACACTTAACGCTTATAACTTAAAAAATAACTTATGAATAAAAACATAATAAAAATAAGTAACTTTTTTGTTCGTAAAAAGTTAACTTATTTTAACTAAATTTCAAATCACAAACAATAACTTACATAAAATATTAACTTATATATTTTATTTCAGAAACAAAGTAGCTTAAATATCTAATGATATTTTATATTTGGTCTCGTTAATCGTAATGACAGTTAAATGCCTTGTTGATCATTAAAAAATGTCTACATAACACTTGTATATATAAAAAAATACGTATAAGTTAAATTGTTATAAAACATTAGCTCATAATTAATAAAAGTAACTTATTTTTTATTAGTTATAATAAGTTGAAAAGTAACTTGTATGTTTAAACTTTTTATATGTTGATTTTGTTACTATTTTAAGATTCTATATTTATGTTTGTTAGAGAAATTATAAATTATAATTCAGATTATCTATAAAAAATTTCTCAAGAAAATAATGGAAAATATTTTCCCGATAAAATTATTTTTGGGACAAACAAAAAGGCCAAAATTATAAACTTAACCATACACAGATGAACTTACCCAAATATACTCATTTACATAAACTTAACCAAACTTAAGCACCCGTGCAGCACATATATAGTTTAAAGCCCAGCCCACAAAATCCTCCATCCAAAAAAAACTAAAACTAAAACTAAAACTAAAACTAAAACTAAAACAAAACCCCCCACATATATTAAACCCTAAATCTCTCTCTCTCTCTCTCTCTTTTTCTCTGTGATTCTATCTCAGCTACTAAACAAACATGGCTAAGAAGAACTCAAGTAATAAGAAAAATAAGAAAATGAAGAATAAAAAAACAGCACTTAAGAAAGTGGCAATGAAGACACAAACCACAACAGTTCAGAATCCTTTTGAGTCGATTTGGTCCCGCAGAAAATTCGACATCCTCGGTCAGAAGCGTAAAGGCGAACAACAAAGAATCGGCCTCGCTCGCTCCCAAGCCATCGATAAAGTACTTTATTTTTCATTTATTTTTTCAGTTTGGTATCGTTTTTTTTTTTACTGTTACTGCTTTGGTAGAAGAAGAAAAAAAATGAATTATTGGGTATGAAGCTAAAATAAGAAAAAAAAAACTCCCCTTTTTTTTTAGTGTTTAGTGGGTATCAAAATTGGGTGAAATTTGTTTCAGTTCATAAAAGAAATGGTAAAGTAATTATTAGTTTTTCCCTTCTAGTTGCATTATGTTTTCGGTTTTTTTTTATTAATACTGTTACTGCTTTGGAAGAATAAGGGAAAAATGAATTATTGGGTATGAAGTTAAAACAGTCCTTTTTTTACTCCCAGGACATCGATTTTCCCCCCTGTTTCATTGTTGTTTTCTTGTAGTTTGGTTTTGTTTTTTTAATACTATTATTTCTTTGGAAGAAAGAAAAAAAATGAATTAGAATTGTTTTGTTTAGGGAGTATCAAATTTGGGTACCAAATTCAGCAAAAATAATATAGTTGTATCGGAAAATAATATATACTAGTATCAGGTAATAATATAGTAGCATCGGAAAATAATATAGTAGTATAAAAAAATAATAGACTAAAAATAAATAATATAGTAGTGATTTTATTGAAGTTGGTAGTATTGACCTAAGTGAAAGAAAGAATTTGACCTATGGGAAAGAAAGATTGAAGGACTTTGGTTTTTGCTAAATAAGTTGGCCAAATTGTACACATGTGCAATTGCCTCTTATTTGGGAAAATTAAGTTATATTTTTTATACTATTACTACTTTGGAAGAAAAAGGAAAAAAATAATGAATTATTGGGTAAGAATCTAATCCACCTTGCATGCTCCCATGCCATTGAGAAAGTAATTTATTTTGTATTTGTTCCCTTCAGTTTCATTGCTGTTCTCTTGTAGTTTCGTATTTTTTTTTATTCATATTTTTAATACTATTACTGCTTTGGAAGAAGAAGGAAAAGAAATGAATAATTTTGGTTATGACTTATGAAGCTAAAACAGTCCCTTTTTTGTTGTGTTTAGTGGGTATCGAAATTGGGTGAAATTAGTTTTCAGTTCATAAAAAAAAGGTAAAGTAATTATTAGTTTTTTCCTTCTAGTTGCATTATTGTTTTTCTGTAATTTGTTTTTTTTTTCAAGTTTGGTATCGTTTTTTAATACTGTTACTGCTTTGGAAGAAGAAGAAAAAATGAATTATTAGCCTAAAACAGTCCCTGTTTTTTAGTGTTTAGTGGGTATCAAGATTGGCTGAAATCTGTTTTCAGTTCATAAAAAAAGGCAAAGGATGAAGAATCTACCTTGCATGCTCCCATGTCATTGAGAAAGTAATTATTATTATTAGCAGTATTATTTCTAGTTGCATTATTGTTTTCCTGTAATTTGGTATCTTGGTTTTAACTTTTTCTTGCTGCAACTGTACTGAAAGTTTTGTATTTTCTGTAAAGTTCGGTAGTTAGAGTATTGACTTTTGAAGTAGCTTTCAGTTTGTTTTGCGTGACGTTAGATAGTAAAGAAGCTAAGACAGTCCTTTTTAATGGGTATCAAATATTTTGCTCTTAAATTGAGTTGAATTTGTTTTAAGTTCACTTGCAGTAGTGAGAAAAAAGAGCACTTGTTTTTTGTTATGGGGTATTTAGTTTTGGATGGTAAGGTGGACTAAATTGGTTTGGAATTTTGGTCCATTAGCAGAGAAGCAACCAGAGAAGAAAGGTGTTTTTTATTGATATTATCGAATATTAGGGGTTGGATGGTGAACTGAGTTTATATTGTGTTTAGTGTCTGGTGTAGAAAAAGTACGAACAAACACAATTATTCTAGAGTTAATATAACAATTTAAGATTGGGATATGGGTTTAATTTGTTAAAAGTTGATTTGCAGAGGAAGAAGACACTTCTGAAGGAGTACGAGCAGAAGGGGAAGTCGTCGGTCTTTATTGATAAGCGAATTGGAGAGGGAAATGATGACCTGGGCGAGTCCGATAAGGCTATTTTGAGAGCTCAGCGTGAGCGCCAGGTAATCGTCCATTGCCATTTGTACGTAAAAATAAGCTCAATTTAATCTTTTAAAGTTAGAAAGTTGAGAAAATTGGTCCAATTTATTTTGAACTTCACCTTGGTAATTTACTTTTTCTTCTATCAATTACAATGCATGTGTCTGCGTGTGTTTATGCATCCATCTTAAGCGGTGACCCTCGGGGGCCACGACATCCCATTTAACTTCGACAATTGCGATATTTTTTTTAATTTTTTTTTATCATGTATTATAATTTTAATTTGGCACCCCCATGATTTAATATTAGTTTATATACAAATTCGGCACACGGTTGCTGGATTCATCAAAATGATGGTTGATTTTGATGTCTCCAGAGGTTTGTCAGGTATCATGGTAATTCTATGTCAATGGAATGAAACTTTAGGTTCAGTTTGGGTAGATAAGTAAACAACACATGTATTCAGTCTGATGTGTGTAAAGGCAGTATATTAGTTGTACCGAGTATTGTGTATGAGTTGTTTGCAACAGAAATCATTCTATAGGTGCATGTGCAAAATATTAAGCCATATAATTTTCTGTATAAAAGTTGAGCCATATTAAGGTCTTAGTGGGTCAGCCTACTCGACGGCTAGGTTCCATATCAAGTTCATGAAGTGACGGGAAAATATGGACATGCAGTGACTTGGTGTTTATTTATTGGTTTAGTTTGGTCAAATATCTGATAAAAAGGTCTGCATGGCTATATTTGTATTGGCAATCCCTTTAGATCGAATTCGATCAAGTTAAATGGATGTAACCAGGCTGATGAATGTATTTATCATAGGATTGGTAAATTAGTCAGTGTGACATATACGGTTTCTAATAGTTGTATGTTACCCATACACATACAAATGACATGGCTAGTTTGAGGTCTGAGCAGGAGCACCAAAGACACGAAAAGAAATTTTGATTTTGAAACTGTGGTCGTCCAGAGAAAAGTAATTCAAAGGACATGAAAATGGGGGAGTTGTACGTCGAAGTTTAAATTAAATTAATATAGTCTTTCGCTTGAGGATAGATGCCTGTATTTTGCAGAATTAAGCTTGACAACTCCTTTGTACTCTAAAAGAAGCCACTTGAAGCACTTGTTTATGCATATTTAGTTCCTTGATTCTATTGTTCAAAAATTTGCTATAGGTAGATTTTTTCCAGTTTCTGTAATTTCTTATTTTCCCTTTTGAGATTCGTAATTCGGTCGTTTATTTTCTTCTTGTAGTTGAAATTAAATAAGAAGGGCAAATTTAATTTGTCTGATGGAGAGGAAGAAGATTTTGAAACTAGAGATTTTGGGTCATTTCCAGGAAAGGATGATTTTGAAGATGAAGTACCGGAAGATGATGATGGTGATGCTGACCCTTATGGTGATTGGATTTTACATTCACATTCTGTTCATATTATAGTTGAAAGTTTATGAATATCATCATCATCATCATATCATCAAATTAAGCTTAACTTCAAGAATTCCGGGAATATAATTCTGATGCTAGGAATCAAATCCCGATCTGCTGAATGAAAGCTAGATATCCTAATCGCAGAATGTTTATGAACACAGTTTTATTTTTTATTTACAATAGAATTATGACATTTTATACCCTTTTTTCTGTGTTTTTTGAGAGCAGTTCTGGTACTAGATTCTTAATTTCCTTTTTGGTTTTTAGTTTACACTAATTGGGTTTCATGTTTTCCTGTACAGAAAAATCACCAATTTTAAGGTTTAATTCCTCCAATGGTCAGTCTGCATCAAACTCTGGTTTGTTCGAAGGAGATGAAAATGTGAGCCTACTATTGTGCATTTTGTTTTTTGCTTTTAGCTTTATGAAAGTTACTTTTGTTTCTTATCATATTTGAAATGTGAATTGTTTTGTTTATCAGAGGCATAAGACTAAAAAAGAAGTTATGGCAGAGATCATCTCGAAGAGTAAATATTTCAAGGTTTTTTTCTTCTTCTTATTCATGGAATTAAAACTATCGAACAGTATCCAATGGTTGCAGTGCCTTATTTTTCACCTTGTTCCTTATTGCAACTTTACCAGGCCCAAAAAGCAAAGGAAAAGGAAGAAAATGAACAACTAGTTGATGAATTGGATAAAAACTTTGAGTCATTAAGACAGGCTGAAGGATTGGAATCTGCCAAGGCTCTCGCAAGTAAGAGTGGCTTCATTGAGCATTCAAAGAAAGATTTTGAACGGGTACGTAATCTGCATTTTTCTTCAGCTATCGTTTTACACTTCTTCTGTCTTGCTTATATGAACATGTAATAATCTTTGTAGTAGATTGTAGTATTTGTTTTTAAACTCTCTATGTGGTAGTTGTAGTCCGATGATCTGTTTTGATTAGTTCCTATATTCACATTAGGAGTGTTAGGAATTGCCCTGTGTTATAAATTTACAATGCTAATTGCTGAACTTGTGTTTATTTAATGATTGTGTCAATATTTTAAATGTGCCTTTAATTTTAAACCATGATTCGCCTCCGTACTAACTCAATTGTTATGGGAATGTGTTACTTTGGCAGGAGAAACCTGATTCTTATGACAAACTTTTTGGTGAAATGAGAATGGATATGCGAGCTCGCCCATCTGACAGGACTAAGACACCTGAAGAAATTGCTCAAGAAGAGAAAGAAAGGCTCGAGCAACTGGAGGTATTATAAATGTGGAATTTTATTTTCTCTTACTGTCATTAAAGATCCTCTCTTTCTTATCGTTGGTCTTATTATTTTCCATCGTATACATTGAACTCTTTTGCACGAATTTAGATGTTCTTTCCTATTAAACAAATATCCTGCCTTGTTATGCTGTCTAAAATTTTAGGAAGAACGCCAGAAAAGAATGAATGCTACCGAGAACTCGAGTGATGAAGATAAAGATGATGATGAAGACCTCAATGATGCAAAACCACCAAACTCTGTTTCTGGTGATGATCTTGGCGATTCGTTCACTCTTGATGATGATCGTGAAAGAAAAAGGAGTTGGATTGAAGAGATTCTGAGAAAGAAAACTGAAGGGGAGAGTGAAGATGAAGGTTCTGAAAGTGAAGATGGTAGTGGTGATGACGCTGAAGAAGATGATGACGACGACGACGAAGATGAAGAAAATGATGAGTACACAAAAGCCCAGTCTTTGAAGGACTGGGAACAAAGTGACGATGATCTTGGTACAGATTTGGAAGAGGATGAAGATGGACAAGAGGAGGAAGAGGACAGAGAAATGGGAAAAAATGATAATAAAAATTTAACATTAAAAGGCCATAAAAGACGTTCAGAAAAGAATAATAAACAAGCGGATCGTTTAGTTGCTGAGCAGTTGGAGGCAAGTGGTAAACTGTCGGATGAACTGGTTGAACTTCCATATACAATTTCAGCTCCCAGCTGCTTTGAGGAATTCTCCGCATTATTGGAGAATCGAACCCATGATCAGATTATTGAAGCAATTAGACGAATACGGATTTGCAATGCTATCAGCTTAGCTGCAGAGAATCGAAAGAAAATGCAAGTAAGAGAACTATAGCGATGACGCTTAATAGTTTTCTTGTCATTTCTTTGAAGTCACTAATCCATAATTGTGTACTAAAAACATTTTTGTCCTAACCTTCTCCAGGTGTTTTATGGTGTACTCGTGCAATATTTTGCTGTTTCAACTAATAAAACACCTTTAAACCTTAAACTCTTGAATTCACTTGTCAAACCACTGGTAGAGATGAGCGCTGAACTACCATACTTTGCAGCAATTTGTGCTCGCCAAAGGCTGCTCAGAACTCGGACACAGCTCTGTGAGGAACTAAAGAATTCAGGTTGTTTGCAATTCTTTTGGTTTTATCTGTATTATATTGAAAGCTTTGAAGCTAAGCCATTCCTCTAATTTTCTTTTTTGTGTAGGCAGAAGCTCCTGGCCAAATGTGAAGACATTGTTTCTCTTGAGGCTATGGTTCATTATTTTTCCTTGCACTGATTTTCGACATGTCGTCATGACACCCGCTATTCTTCTGATGTGTGAATATTTGATGCGTTGTCCAATTTCTTGTGGGAGAGATATTGCTATTGGTTCTTTCTTGTGCTCTATGCTTCTCTCTGTAAGTATAGCCGTCCATCTATCTATCTATTGTATATCTATATGCTCGTAGTTCAAGCATATATAGAAATTTTAATCAATGATACCGTGTACAGTGATTTGATCAAACCTCTTACCAGGTATTATGATTTATGAAAGACATAATATGTATATCTTTGTATTTATATTTTGGGATTTTTTGCCTACAAGATAACCAGACAATCCAGGAAGTTTTTCCCCGAGGCCATTGCATTCCTTCACTCCTTGCTAGTGGCAGCTATCAATGGAAAATCTGGAAAATATAAGGATTATCAGGTGAGTTGTGTGTACAAGATGTGAATATAAGGATTCTGTGACTAAGATGTTGTTGTACGGTGAGAATCCTAACTTTTATCATGTTGTAGCTATGTCATCTCATGGAACTTCAAGCACTTGGGCCACTGCTTAAAATAAGGACCGATATTAAAGAGATCAAACCCTTGGATTTCCTCGAGTTGATAAACATAAAGGAAGATTCTTCTATTTTCAGCTCAGATGATTTCAGGTTAGTGGGCGATATTGGCCCCTTATATTGTTCATTACTGTAATTTAGAGTTAGTTACTTAGTTATACAATGTCATTTAATGTTGCTTTCTGTGCAGGACGGGCATGGTTGCGTCTGTTGTAGAAACTCTCCGAGGATTTGCTAGTGTCTATGAAGGATTTAATTCCTTCCCTGAAATATTCTTCCCCACTGCAGAGTTATTAAACCAGTTGGCCGAGGAAGAATACACACCGATAGCTCTACGAGACAAAATGAAAGAGGTTTCTGATTTCATAGAAAAGAAAATCAAGGAGTTCAATCTATTGAGACGTCCCCTACAGATGCGAAAACGGGATCCTGTTCCCATCAGAACTTTTAATCCCAAATTTGAGGAGAAGTAAATTTACTATTCCATTTTTCTTTCTCTTGCAGATTGCAATTAATATCAATCAACTTATCTTTTGCCTTCTTTGATTTATTCTTTAATTCTGCAGCTTTGTTAAGGGTAGAGATTATGATCCTGATCGTGAAAGAGCTGAGATGAAAAAACTGAAAAAGCAATTGAAAAAGGAAGCAAAAAGGGCAGCAAGTGAATTGCGTAAAGACAACACTTTCCTATTCGATGTGAAGACCAAGGAGAACGATTCACTTAAAGAAGAGAAAACCACGCAGTATAACAAGATTCGAGCTTTCCTTGAAGACCAAGAGCATGCCTTTAAATCTGGGCAATTGGGTAAAGGAAAGAAGAGGAGGAGGTGATAGAGAAGCGTCTATCTCCCTGTGTAAAAGACCAGGATCACGAATTTACCATTTTCAAAAAGTAATTTTCAAGGGTCACTTAGAATATGGGATTTGTATTAAATTCTTTGGTGACATTCTATTTTATGAAAGATTGTCGTGTTGGGTTAAGGTTAGTTGCAAGGGGGTTCAATGTTTTTGCACCATGAGTAAATGTTATGCAAACTATCGCAATGGTTTCCTTTGCCACCATGTCAGTTTTGATATCATAGTGTTGTGAATTGATCCAATCATCTTAAATACTACTATTACAATGTATATAAACATGTGAAAGCATGGAGTTTTATTTGCCATGACCAAAGGAGATTGATCGGCCTTACTTATCTATGCCGTTGTTGCGTGTTCCAAGAATGATAACTCTGAGATATTTTGGGACTACTAGATCTACCCAACTTCATCAAAACCGTCAAATAACTTGCGTTGTTCCTTTTTAGAAGAAAGAAAAAAAAAAAATACCAAAAAAATAAATTTATGTTGTTCCTGCTAGGCCTTAAATTGCACTTGCAGCAAAGGATATCCAAGAATGACTCTGGTTTTGAAATGATTGAACAACCGGGAGCAATTTACTTAGTATCTGTTTATACGCTCAAACCGTAATTTTCTTTTTACGAACCGTAAGTCAAATTTAAGGTTTGACTTTTGGTCAAACCGTAATTTTGACTTACGGTTCGTAAATCAGATTTACGGTTTAAACTGTGAAATTACCAAATTTACGTTGAAATGTGAAAATTTTACAGAAGGCCGATCGATCGGCTGTCAGCTCCGATCGATCAGCCAAGTATTCTGTAAAATTTTACAGATTGCTTGGCCGATCGATCGGCTGTGAACTCCGATCGATCGGGCAAGCTGTCTGGAAAATCTGTTATTTTCAACGAAGGTTAATTTCCAAATTTTGTTCCGTTTGACTTATTCGTATATGGCGGAACTATAACTAATTCGTTCGCCCTCCAAATTTAGTTCCGTTTGAACCGTTAGATTCGTTATTGAATCGTTTATCATTTTAAACAAATTAACATGTTTTAGAATACTCGATAAAATGATTAGTACTCGAAACGACCTTTTATCATGTTTTAAAGTTTATAGCTTCGTTATTGTCTATCATTTTAATACGTTTTGTTATAATCAAAACAACTGCGCAAATAACCAACGAATAGTAGTTTTTGTGAAAATGTAAATTTTTTGAAATAATTATATATTAACCAATAAAGAGAATCAAACACCGACAGGAGTATAAATCAAAATACAAGAGATTGGTAAGTAAATGTCGAGCGAAAAATTCGTCATAGTTTTGCTTAAAAATGGATCATTGTCACAAATAAAAAAAAATACAATGATCAACCCAATATATCAAATAAATAATACCATCAAAAAAAATAATACAACACCACCACAATAACCAATCGCACAAATGGAAACATACGATAAAATGATAACAAAAGATAAACATTAACGGTAATCGTCCAAATGCAACAAGTCCCAAATTACCCAACACACGGATTTTAAAAGAAAACATAAATGTAAAAATAGTTCGAAACAAAAGAAAAATGATAAAATAACGCATTGTTCAAAAAAATTACAAATATGAGACATCGTATAAAATATAAATGATATCATCTAAGCCCCGGTGCCGAAGTACCATCGTCGTCGTCACTCTTGTCTCGCCTATATCCCAGAAAATGCTCACAATAGGCTTTGTATTGTTCGACGCTAATGTGATCAATTTCATCGACAGTTTCCTTATCCCCACTAAGGAGTTTTCGATCCTTCGATATATTTTGCGTTGAAGCCGCCCATTTTCGTATCACATATGATACAAGTTCGTGTAAAAAATTTCGGATCGAGCACATGGAGGAATAGGAACTTGTGATTTGGATTTTACTTTTAAGAGGCTAGAAGAAGAAGAAGTCTGAAAAGTTTCGGGGTTTGGTCCATATTGGTCATCAGATGACCTGTCGGAATCAGAATCCGTATTGGGAGCTAGAGGGGGATTCTTGGCTCTCAAAAGGGGTCGAGAGGGATGATTTTAGGGCCTATATAGGGCTCTAGATGGAGAGAGAGAGTTGCAAAAAATTCACCGATAACTACTCGGCTATACCAAGTTAGAATATTATTATTGATCACCCAAATTTTCATTTGAGAGAGATTTTTTGTCTCAAGAACACTAGTAGACTCGAGTTTAACGCCTTTGCAATTGATATTAAAATTTTTTGAGAATTTCTGTAATAAGAGAGCCATACGGAAGAGTGTTTTTAGACTCTTTGGCTTCTCTCATCGTTTTTAGGATTAAGCTGACGGTGTCCAATTTGATTTTTCTTTGAACACAAGGTAGAGTGAAAATATTATCTTCCGTAACATCGGTGAAATTTGAGCTATGAGAAAAAATTATTTTAGCATAACAAAAAGGCGATTTTGCTAGGAAATGGAGACCATTAGCTTTTGGCTCTCCACGATGATCGAGGTGAAAGACGAATGGACGAAGTTCAAGAAGGTTGAAATATTATATATATGAATGAAAGATTTCCTTGGCTCTTGAGACGCCATTACATTCTAAATCTAAGAGGTCGCGTAATTGAGATGCGGAAAAAACAAATTTCTTTTTTGTGAACCTTGGAAGTAATTTGAAGATCATTATTGTCATTAGTAGAAACAATAAGATTTTTATAAAATTGATAAATTCCATCAATATATATATCATTAGATAAATAAATTAATTTTCGTATTTTTGGAAACCGATTTTCTCTTCAAAAAAAGGAAATTTGTGAACAAATTGTGCATAATCAATAGAGACGATTGACAATTGTCCTATTTGAGATATCAGATTTAGTTTTAGGAGACTTACCCAAAGGAGGAGTGGATGAGCCGATATCTTTAAAACTCGTATTTGAAGAGCTTCTCTCTCAAACCATTTGATTGAATTTGAGAAATTAGAGTTTTGGAAAAATTGGTTTTTGAGAAATTAGGGTTTTTTTAAAAAAAAAAAACCCGAACAAATCAATGGAGTTGGGGTTAAATTGATGTGAAATTTATGGAGTTGGGGTTAAATCAATGGATCGGCCAAGCTCCAGAAACCGATCGATCGGCCAAGCAATCTGGAAAATTTTCAGATTTCAATGCAAGGGTAATTTGGTAATTTGGTAATTTCACAGTTTAAACCGTAAATCTGAGTTACGGTTCGTAAAAAAAAAATTACGGTTTAAAAGTGAAAACAAATAAATTGGAGTAGAAAAATCGAGCCTCTTACTAAACAAGAAAAATAATACTCCATAGCTTAGCTATAGAATACTATGCTGGATTTACAATTAAATAATGAAACTCTATACATAAACGTGGTCATAGTATGGGTACTTATTTTTATCAGGACTAAATGAAACTTCAAGTTTCATACATGTGCGAACGAGATTTTGGATGCAAGAGTATTACTGGTAGTGATAAATATTGGCACAACATATCATATTTTACTAAATGGACGCTGGAAATAATTAAGACTGATCAATCTGCTATCATTGTCGACCTGTAGGTTTACATTTTACTAATTCAGAAGAGCAGTCATTCTAAGATTTTTAATTACCGGGTCAGTTGGTCAGATATGATTCATATGAAGAACAAGCCGCTTTGTTCAGACATAGTTACCAGAATGGAAAACGGGAGCGGGAAACAGAAACGTGAAACGTCATAGAAACAAAACAAAATTAAAATTTAGAAGCGCGAAACGAAAAACGAGATTTTTAAAAGAAAAATCGAGTTTCCCGGTTCAGAGGCTTAAAATCTGAAAGCAGAAGGGTCAACTTAAATGTTACTATTAGTTATGACTAAGGATGAAATGAAAGTGTTAATACTTAATATTTCTACGTACTCAAAAAACACGAGGCCAAGGCTCAAATGATACGCTTCTATATATAGTTATCAAAAAGAAAAAAGAAAAATACATATCATGAACATTCAGACTAACTAAATGCAGGAGCGGCCCACACTTACATTCGAACCCTGTTCTAAGAGTATGAAAATAAGTGAAACCATCATCGTCCATTGAACTACACAACTTCATGAAATCAAGTGTTGTAATATATATTGATAATACAAACAGATTTATAATTAGTTTGTTGTAATTAGTTTTTGTTTCTCTTAATTTTTTTCGGGGTTCGGTTGTTCAATACACAAGCCTTGATGGACTTAGGGCCAACCCTAACTAAATGTATCTAACAAACTAAAGAAAGATACGTTTTAAAAGGAAAAAAAAAACTAGAGTTTAAATAAGGAAGAACAAAATAAAAAGACAAGACTCATTGGAAACTTAGCCCACTCTAGAATTTATACTTTATAACTCCTAGTTATATATATAAAAATAAAAATAAAAATATATAATATTTAGTTGTTCTTGGGGGGGTGGCGCATAGGACCACGATAATCAGCATTGAAGGCCACAAAACCAGACATGTCCTCGTCTTCATACATTATTTTCCTACCATTTTTTCGCTTTTCCACATTTTGGTAACCTGTTTTTGCACGTTCCCACGTGGCTTCATTTAAGATTTTTGAGGGTCCCAAGCTTCCAAATTTTGAATTAACATCCCCCATTTTCATCACAATTTTGTTATTCATGACTTTCCTACCTGCTTGCATTTTTTTGGCAGCTGTTTTGAAACTTAGGTGTGGCCAATTTACCTGCTAATCAAATATGTTAATTAGTATTTAAGACTTAAATATTAAGGTAAATCTTACCGAATAAAACGATAATATAGAAGAAACTACGTAAAATCACCCATTTAATATTTTCTTTACGTAGTAAAAATCTAACCCAAAAGAACAGTCCGTCTTCTGATATCGTTTTGCAATTTCTAATTCCTCTGGTAAAACATATTTTTTTTATGAATATGATTTCTAAAAATTAATCACAACAAATTTGAAGTCAAATTAAATCACACGAAATGAGACTCCGATCTAATAATTAAAAAAATATACTATATATGTATATTGTTAAAGCCGAAGGAAGGGTTTGATATCGAAGAATTCTATAAGCTGACTCGAGTTTTCTTACCTTTTCAGTAGAACCACCCTCTAGTCCACTTTCTATGTAGATATCTACAGAAACAAAACATGGAAATAATAAGTACACATGTAAAGAACTTGTAGGAATAAACATATACCATCTCCAATATTTTTTTTGATAATACAATATTAAATAAAAGACTTTGTTTAGTTAGGCTAACAGTACTACCTTGTATAGTTAGGTTAAGACTAACTTGTTTTATTAATAAATGCTTCTATAGTTAGGCTTTGGTTCTACATGGGGTAGTAGTATTAGTAGTAGTAGACGCATGCATGTTTGCATTCTATAAATAAAAGTAGTACGCAATAAATTAACTAGCTTCCAATTTGTTAACCAGTACTATTAATTATTGGGTCGTACCGTTGTTTAATTCCTTGTACATGAGCTAGCTCATTTGACTGCAACTTCGAAATTCATTATTTGTGTCGTTTCTTACAAGCTCGTGCATATTAATTGCTATGCTAGCTGCTGTTAGGTTTTCAAACCTGGAAATTTAAATTTTCGTTAGGTGAAAAACGAAGCTATATTTGTTCCCGTATAGTGTTATAAGTTAGAGTGTGTAGACCGGTGTTTTAAAAAGCAAAATCTTAGCTAAAGCATTTTTTGTAAAAGATATGATACACAAGCTTACGCTTTTAGCAGCCTAAAAAGCATAAAAACGAGTTTTTAAAGATTTTTTTAAGCTTTGAATCGAGATTTTATCGAGATTTTTTACTACGAAACGTGTTTTTTAAAACAGCGGTGTAGACTAATTAGTAAATCAATTGGATCTCATAAAATTTGCAATCAAAACATAGCCTATGATACATTTATAGAAGTATTTGAACTTAAGATGAAATCCCTTTCTTATTATGTGGGGAGCCAAGCCAAACTGCTATCTTCAATATAATTTTGATAAAAATGATGGTATAAATAATCATTATGCTGGGAGCGAGGGTGAGGTAATTTAGCATGAAGCTCTACGTCCACATTGTTTCCCTTCTAATGATGCCTAGCTAATTTAGTAAAAAAATTAATATAATAAAATGTTAAACAAGAAAATTATGTAAAATGGTGTGTTCATCATACCTTGGAGGGAGGAGATGATAGAGATTCTCCAAGTTATAGTCATGAAGAGTAGGAGAAAACCTAATAATCTTACAACTACCATTTTATGTTTGTGTTGCTATTTTTTGCTTAGTAGTATGCTTGTTTTCCAAACATGGGAGGAAGATCTAGAGAAAAGTGGAAAAAAAGACTTTATAGAAGTGCAAATTGCTTGATATGTTGTCGACCATTTGAAGAGAGAAAGAGAGAGAAAACTACTTAGATAATTGTGCAAAGCCAAGGTCAAAGCTTGGGATTAGGGTTTTCAGAAAATGTGTCTTTGGTTACACGTTTCACTAAAAAATATTGTTGGCCATTTTTATGGAATGAATGTAAAGTGTAAACCCATCGAATACAAGGACCTCGATTCATTTTATCAGAATTTAAATACGTTGAACGTAGATCCTCCAAAAGTTAGGTCTGATTAATGCACCATTTAAATAGTTTCACTCTCATCCTATATTGTGTTTTTTGTTGTTGTTTAAACCGGCCTTAATTTTATTACTGCATGTAAAGTAAAAAATGTCTTTATAATTGGACATTCCACCATTGTCCTAACAAAATCAAGTCTGAAACCGATTGAAATACGATGAACCGTTCCCTACAAGAAAAAAGTTCACATCGTAACAATTTAATTTTAGAGTTTTGTTGACAAATTAAGTGTCGTTAAATTTTAACAACGGTTTACGTTAGAAGTAGTTGTTATTCTGCTGCTAAAATTTAGCGAATCTCATTTTATCAATAAAACTCAAAATGTAAATTGTTGATATCTAATCTTTTTCTTGTAGTGGTTACAAAAATAAATGAGATACTAGAAGAACAGAAGGCCTAAGCAAAACTGTAAATAAAGAGATAAAAATAAGTTAAAATAAATCGTCTCTTTTAACTTAATTTTTTTTTTGTTGCTAGAGTCTGTTTTAACTTATTAAGTATGACGATTTTGGACTTAAAAGGAGACTTTTCTTTATAACTCTAACCTTCTGTAATTGTATATAAATTGGTGCCTAAATCCACTATTTTATTAATAAGGTTGTAACCACCTTATTAAATCAGAAATAATTCAACCTTTTTTAAATCAATATCCGATCCATCGTTTTAAAAATAAAAATAAAAATAAATGTTCTTTCATGGGCCAAGCCCTGTTATGACTGTTCCGATCGTAAGTCGGCAAAAATACAACAATCTCTAAGATTATAGACTATTAGAACCAAACGGTAAATGGACCTATCTGTATAGAATTAGGCAAAAACGCAAATAAGTTAAAACTTTAAATCTTCATTTTTAAATCAAAAACTTACTTCAATAACTTGCTCTTTATTCCTTACGACTCATATCCTTATCTCTCATCTATTGCTCTATGATCAATGCGATCTAAACAACAAAATCAGAAATAATCAAACTAATTAAAACAATGAAAAGTTCACATAAAAACTTATAGTGCTAATGCTATGTTTGTTTCAAGTGAAAAATAATAAACGAAAATATTTTTCCGGAAAAATAAATTTTATGGATGATTGGTTGATAGGAAAGTAAGAAAGTAAGGAAAATATTTTCCATTTCTCTAGGAAAACAAGTGAATACATAAATTTTCAGACTTACATATGTTTTTCTACACACTACGTAAACTTATTATAAATTTTCCATGTTTTTCTGGCAGCGGTTGAGGATCTTGTTGTTGATGAGTTGAAACTTTGATCTTAAATAAATTAAAATTCGTAGTTAGCCGATACGTTGTTTTTGACAATTTTCCGACTTTCTCCATTTGTAACAATCATTGAACACATCCACATCATTCCTTGTTTGAGAGCAAAACTTTGGCTATCGAAGTTTTTTCTCAATTTGGTTTCGTTCTTATCAGAAGCTTTGCTCCTCCATCCAATGATGCAACAAATCGGTATATTTGGTTGGAAAAAATCTGCGAGGCTCCGTGTAAAGTCACATGCCCACAATGCACCAAAAATCTGATTTATCAGATCTAACATTGGGAACGCTAAACCACCAAGTCGATGTAGAACTTCTGCTATCGCTTACTGAACCCGATCCAAAAGGGGAATTAGAGAGGCGTGAAGGATTAATGTACTCCTCTCGGACAAGAGGAGCTCATCGATGAAAGGTCATTGAAGTATCATGATATGGAGAGAGGGGCAAGAAGAAAAGGAATTCTAAAAAGAATTCAAATGCGAAGAGCGAAATGCCATTGAAGTATCATGGTATAGAGCCCTCGGGTAGAGTGGCGCCGGAGCACCACCCCCACCTCAAGGCAGGCAACAGTTAGGGTTAAGCCAGCTAGAGGGTAAAGAGAGATGTGTAAACATTACAAGATGAAACTTAGATATTACAGATACCTAGCTAACGAGTTTCAAGTAGAATGAATTCATTTGTTATGATCTTTCTCTATATTAAAAATATTATAGGTGGGAATATCAACTTTCTATTCCTAATTAAAACAACGTGTGGTGAACTAAATTTATAAACTAAATATCAATATAACTTTCTTTGACTATACATCCCCTTTAAACACCATAATCAATGGTATCACTATCACACTAATTTGTGACCAGAATCTTAGCAATAAAAAGATGATGAACAGGCGTTCTTGTTGGGAAATCAAGTCGAGCTAAAGAAAGACAGAAACTCAAACCGAGCACGCACACACTTTGATAACGGAGTTCATCCAAATTGACTACGTCTCCGGACCGCTACACGTGACACTTAATATTATTATAATGAGGATTACAATCGTAATCTAGCTCAACTCAAGTTATGGTTCTCTCGCAACTAGAACTCTCTCACTTATAATATGTAAAAGTTACTTGTGTAGGTGTAATTAAAATACAAGATATTTGGGCATATAAATACAACCCTTAGTGGGTCATATTACAATTGCAGGCGATGTGGGATAATAAGAAAACATGGCCAAAACTCATTTGGCTCCACAACTCAACAGTTCTAAGTTTTATTCTTCCATGTGAATAATCAAAATTATGGCCCTCAATGACGGAAAGTTTAACGAACAAGACACAAAATGGAAAAATTAGTTTAGTAACCCCAACTAACATAAATTAACAAAATAGAGACCAAACTACCGACATTAACAATTGAGGCACCGAATTATATATTTTTTCCTAAATTGGGACCTTCGTCAATTTAATTGGACGGAAGTTAAGTTTAAATTACATTTCAGTCCCAAATTTTATAAAACATATGAATTTAACCCGAAAAACTTATAATTTTACATTTTTAACCCGATTTTTTTTTTTTAAAAAAATTAACTTATTTTTTGAAAAAATCAACTTTTTTAAAAAATGACTTTTTTTGAAAAAATTAACTTTAAAAAGAAGCAAAAAAAGTTGCTTTTTTTAAAAATATTTAACTTTTTTTATAATTTTTTTTTAAAAGTTAATATTTTTTAAGAAAGTTCCTTTTTTAAAAAAGCAACTTCTTTTGTTTAAAAAGGAGCTTTTACAAAAAATATTATCTACTCGTACTTCCTCCTCCTCCTCACATCTACTCGTACGTCCTCCTCCACTTGGACGTCTACTCCTAGTACGACCACCGCTGCTAGACTCATCTTCACATTTACCTGTATCCATATGTCTACCTCCACCACGACCTCCGCTACTAGATTCACATTGCTCTCTATCAGCGCGTGTATAACTTATCGGTATATCCTCGTAACCATGATCCTCACGATCATTGAAATCGTCATAATCAGACTCATCGTCATCCCGGTTATCGTCATCCTGGTTATCATCATTGTGACGACCCAGATTTTCCGGAAGGAATTTCTGTGGTGCAGTGTTGTGCATCAGTCCCACATCGCCCAGATATGAGAGTACTCGTGT
Organism: Primula vulgaris; assembly: GCA_963920805.1. Lineage (NCBI taxonomy): Eukaryota > Viridiplantae > Streptophyta > Magnoliopsida > Ericales > Primulaceae > Primula > Primula vulgaris. The sequence continues at coordinate 31,210,721 of OY987219.1, read as the reverse complement.
GGTATATGAGCTTACAGATCCATTTCCTATCAACAAGCCTTTTTAAAGCCGTGTGGCACAATAACGAGGACAGAACTCCATAGTTAAGCGTCCTTAGCTTGGAGTAGTACCAGGATGAGTGACCCCCCTGGGAAGTTGTGCCAAAGCGGACAATATTGTTGATACGGGCGTGACGGTTCGGTCCGTGGGGCCGGGTCGTTACAGAAGAAATTTATGTGGTGCGGTGTTGTGCGTCAGTCCCACATCGTCCAGATATGAGAGTACTCGTGTGGTATATGAGCTTAAAGATCAATTTCCTATCAACAACCCCTTTTAAAGCCGTGTGGCACAATAGCGAGGACGGAACTCCATAGTTAAGTGTGCTTAACTTAGAATAGTACCAGGATGGGTGACCCCCCTGGAAAGTTGTGCCAAAGCAGACAATATTGTTGATACGGACGTGACGGTTCGGTCCGTGGGACTGGGTCGTTACAGTCATACTCCTCCAACGATTCATCACTCGACCCTTTTGGATCAATGCCCAATTCAGCAATACCAGTGGCTAAATGTTGCACATCCTGTTTAACTTTGAGCTGTTTAAAAGTTTTGTAACTATGGCGTAACAAATGTTTCTGCAAAAAAAGAAAAAAAGACAATATAATTTAGTAATAAAAATTAAATTTATGAAATAAAAAATAATATTAGTTTACTAAATTATTTTTTTACCATTTTAGTAATCAAACCCGCAGTCGTACAAACACCGTGTTCCGACACTTCAAGAAGAGGTGGGTTTATGAAAAGGCGTGTCTGAAGTCTGTACAATTGTAGGTAATCCGGTGATGTATGTGTACCTAATTCGCCGTTAATAAGTCGGTGCTGGCGATCATTCCACTGACTTATAAATCCGTGTAATATTTGAGGCCGGTCATATTTTTGTTGTTTTCCAGCTCTCATATCCTTGTCGTGTCCTTGTGTGGGATTCCAAATCTTGGTAGGCACAACCTGAATAAATCCAAACTGCATCATAATCTTCCATGCGGGGTGCCACTCAATCTTCTCGTTGTATATGAGCAGAACAGACGAATGTCACATATCACGACCCCGTCTACAGTATTCAGGATGAACATTAATGTCCCTGTATGGCTGCCAGTATATCTGTAATTCAAAAACAATCATTATGGATGCAAACATATACAACATATATGTAACAATAATACGTAGTAAATAAAAATTAGAATTTTACCTGTTCAGGCGTTAACTGGTCAAACATGTCCCATATAAAAACCACATTATGACGGCCTATATGTTGATCAAAGTGCGTCAATTTTTTTCCACCTATAATAATACAAGTAGAGTAGATAAATAATAAATATAAACAAAAGAAGTAGGTGCTAAATATTCAGAATTTAATGGTAATCGAATACAAAAATTAAATAATAGCATACATGTAGCCGAGGGGAAATCTAGGCAATCCCGGAGGAGGCTAACATGTCGTAGCCTGCTCATCGCCCACATGTCAAGGAATATCACCGCACCGCTTATTCCATGAGCTTGCCCCCGAACAAACTTGCACATGTTGTACTTCAATCAAGTGAGGAGAGCTGATCTCCAACCAAGTGAGGAGAGCTGATCTCCAACTATATATACTCTCCACACGTATCGAAATCTTCAAGAAACGGTAGAGGCCAAAGTGCAATATGATCACTGCTCTTATCAGAAAAAAACATGAGCAGCTAGCAACAACAACATGATATCCCTGGACTGACTTAACAATCTATCCTCAGTAGGGTTGTCATGTAATTCTGCAAACGTTTGTCTCAACAATCTAAGTTTAACCGTTAAACAATTTTTATCCACCATATTGTCATCGGGTCTACTACCCAACAACCTCTCCATCAAATCCAACCTGCTAGTTCTATTATCATTTCTCTCTGATCGGGTTATAGGCAGACCATCCACCCTCAATCCCAACGTAATTTCTACATCTTGTAGAGATATCCCCAACTCGTCTCCGGAAAAATAAAGCATGTGGGTCTCATCACGCCACATGTCTAGTCATGATGTAAGCAAGTCCCGATCTACATTGTAACTCTTTATGATATATACACCGTAGAAGCATGCTCTAATAATATTTTGCATTACTGTTGGGTGCGAACATATCTCCCAACTGTAATTGTACAACCACATCTTATTCTCATCCGCTGTTCTTGTCTCTCTACCACGCGTCCAAATCTTTTTTGATATATAATCACACTATTGTAAAATACTCCGATTGCCTCTAAGAATGGGACCTGGATGAGCTGGATCAACCATAGAGAACCTATATAAAAAATGGATATCAAATTAAATAATTTGTCCACTCATTCACATATATATAGATAAATATACCATATATACTTTTATTTATGCAATGATTATATATTCTAATATGTATACAGACACGCATATGATTGTGCTCATCCGACCAAAAAAAGGAACTCAGGGGTTACTTATAAAAACGGCCATCAAATAAATGTTAATTGTTTAAACAAGCAAAACACCGATAAAAAAAATAGACAATCAATGTCAACTAAACAATTACTAATTACCATACAAATAAAATGAAACCCACTTAATGGCAACTAAACAATTATTATAAATCAAGAAAATTGCGTAAAAACATAATTGAAAACGGGTAATATATGAAAAACTATAACTTAGTCAAATTTATCATATTCAAAACAAGATAAACATACACAATCAAATGTAGCTAAACAATTAGTGATAATTATGTAAATCAATAAATTTACATAAACCCCCTAATTTTAATAAAAATGGGAAAATGTGTGTAAATTTGGTATAGTTTCTATGATTTGTTCATAAATTGGTATATTTTCTATAATTTTTTCATAAATTATAAATTTAAACTATATAAAATAGAGAATAAAGAAATAACTTGAATTGATTTATGTGATTCGGAGTAAAAGAAAGAAAGTTGGATTAATCGGAGTCAAAAACCTATTAAGTGCTTGTAATTTGGAAGATTTTTCGAAGAGAGAGAGGGGGTGGGGGTAATTTTTAAAATGTAGTTGTTTTTTTCTTTTAAATATGTTATGTATATGTCTGTAATTTCTCAGCCGATCGATCGGGGTTCACAGCCGATCGATCGGCCAAACTATCTGAAAAATCTGTTGATTTTCAACGCGGTGGCAATTTAGTAATTTTACAGTCAAACCGCAAATCTGATTTACAAACCGTAAATTTGACTTACGGTTTGACTTAAGTCAATAACCGTAAGTCAAAATTACAGTTTGTAAATCAGAATTACGGTCCGTAATTTTTTTTTACGGTTTGAGCGTGAAAAAAGATATTTTGCAGTCGAAAAATCCAGATTCCTCAAAAAACCCCCCAAATCATAACATATGAATCTCTCTCCTCTCGCTCACCAACCCTTTCAATCCACGGTCACCAATGCAATGTACCACCGCCACCATCAAGATCCACCACCATCCTTATTCTTGGTTGTTGACAGAGAACTAGAGCCCCTTTTTATGGGTTTTATCTGATTCTGGCCAATGGCAGTGTGATGTTAGCCTGCGGCAGAGATTTACACGGCGGCGCACAACGATTCCAATTTCGAATCACCTATTTTGTAAAAAAATAAAATCACCTTTTTCCTGTTTTTTGTTTGAATTTCAGTTAAAATTTTGCAAAGAACACATAAACTCATCACTTTCTTTAATTTACAAAATCACATGCATATTGAAATTTAGTTAATTTAAGAGCATTTAATAAAAAATTAGGTAGTACATATATACTCCCGCCGTCTCTTTTTAAGTATCCTCTATTGCTTATTTGGCTGTCCCAAAATAAATGTTCACTTTCTCAATTTGGTAATTAAAAAGTAACAAACTTACTATTTTACCCTTTAAATAATATTAAAATAAAAAAGAGAACATAAAATAAAATAAACATAATAATGTGACAGATTTACCATTCATGAGACATTTTATAACCATAAATGAATTTAATTATGATTTTAATAAGGACAATATAGGTAATTTATGTATCAAATTTTTAAATATTAAAAAGTTTTAATTTTTAAAAGAGATATTTAAAAAGGGACGGAGTGAGCCAATACACAGAGTTAATTGGTAGTATGTCTGTGCCTTATGGATGCACCTATGTTGTATATGTATGTAATTATATCTTCGGTGCTTAATTTCATAACCACGTATTGTGCAAACAATATAGCAGTATCGAGTAATAATATTAAAAATATAATTTGAAAATATGTATTTTTGCTAAATAAATGAGTCAAATTACATTTATTGTTTCTATCACAAGTCTACACCATAAAATAGCATTCTTTTTCCGCTCGCTACTAATGGTATAGGGATGCTAATTTTGCGGGTTTCAACCCGATCCGACCCGACCCGTCGCGTGTGGTATAAAAGTGCAATTCTATTCGGGTCGGGTTTAAATGGATAAAAGTGCAAGTAACACTATAACTCTTCTATGTCTCTCATATACATTAATTTCTCTCTATAATAATAGATAACATATATTTAAGAAGTTGGATTTTTCGATTGCAAAAAATCTTTTTTTAACGTGAAAACTGTAATGTAATAATGTAATCTTTTTTTCTATGTCTCTCATATTAAATGGTAAACCGTAATTCTGAATTACGGTTTGTAGTTTGTAATAAGCAATAGAGGATACTTAAAAAGTGAACATTTGTTTTGTTTCTATGACGTTTCACGTTTCTGTTTCCCGCTCCCGTTTTCCATTCTGGTAACTATGTCTGAACAAAGCGGCTTGTTCTTCATATGAATCATATCTGACCAACTGACCCGGTAATTAAAAATCTTAGAATGACTGCTCTTCTGAATTAGTAAAATGTAAACCTACAGGTCGACAATGATAGCAGATTGATCAGTCTTAATTATTTCCAGCGTCCATTTAGTAAAATATGATATGTTGTGCCAAACTACAAACTACGTCATAGAAAAAATCTTTTTAAGTATATATGTAATCTGTCACATTATTACAAACTACCGTAATTCAGAATTACGGTTTACCATTTTATTTATTTTTATTTTATTTTTTTATTTTTTTTGTGAAAAAAATCATAAAAAATCATAAAAAATCGTAAAAAATCTAATAAAACATGGTTGGAAAAATTAGATATTAATTCTACAATTTTTTTTGGTATTTTTTTTGTAAAAAGTAGCAATAAAAGATAAAAATGTAACAAAAATCAGTAAAAAATATTAGAATTAACTTTGAAATATTTTTACTCACTTGTTAACTAGTATAATTATTTTTAGATTTTGTATGATTTTTTTAATGATTTTTAATGATTTTTTTCACACAAAAAAGAAAAAGTTAAACCGTAATTCTGAATTACGTTTTGTATTTTGCAATTACGGTTTTCGCGTAAAAAAAGATTTTTTGTAGTCGAAAAATTCAGCCTCTATATTTAAATGATTAAAAGTGCAACTTAATACACTATATCTCTTCTCTCTATCGTATAAATTAAACTCTTTATTGTATTGTATAGTTTAAATGGGTAAAGTGCAACTTAAAACGTGAAATTTAAGATTCTCTATGCTCTATCTCTCATATACATTAAACTCTATTTCTCATAGTAATACATAACATATGTTTCAGTGGATTTATTAAAAAAAATCTTATATACAATTAATTTATTAATTAATGAAACGATATTTATGTTAAATATGAATGAAATTTATTCATGTTAATTAATGACTAATATTTTATCGTCTTTATTTATAGAAGGATAAACTAAATCATATACATTTATATTATATTTTTACATATTGCAATACGAAATTAATGAGCCGAAAGTAATTCAATAAACATGGAAATGTGAAACACAATAATACAAAATTTAAATCCGTTAGTATTTTTATATTACTCTACCTAACTAATTTTCTTTGAAATCTTTGACATTATAAGTTTTATTTTTTAAAGGAAAAAAATGTATTTTTAAAAAACGGGTTAAATGTGTCGAGTCGGATCAAATGAGTAAAAATGTGAGTTTGTCATCGGATCGGATTGAAACCCGCGAAATTACCATCCATAAATTGTTATATAAACCAAAGCTATCACTAAAAAAAAAGTTACAAACCTCTTTTACAAACATAAGATAATCAATAGTGTCAAATAGGGGTGGGCAAAAAATCCGCAAACCCGCCCCGTAACCCAATCCGTGCGGATTGGGGCGGATTGGGGCGGGTTGGATGTCAAAAAAAGTTAAATCCGCCCCGCCCCAATCCGTAAAAAAATTCGTGGGTTGGGTTAGGGTTGGGATTTCCAAACCGCGGGTTAATCCACCCCAACCCGTTTCAATCCGCATATATATATATATATATATATATATATATATATATAAATATAAATATAAATTTTCTCAAGATCTTTTTTTAATAAGAGTTTCTATATTATAATAGTATTGATTTAAGAAAAATTATATATATAGACAAAAAATCTTTGGATTGTCCAAACTTAAGCTTAATGATTCGATTGATATATTGTATTATAAATTCAATGTATTATCTCGTACTTACAAAAAGGAGGAATTTTTAATCTGGGTCTAGGTAGTATGAGTGGTTAATTTATTTTTAAAAACTTTATTGGTAATTGAAGTATAGCCAAATATGAAGTTATATAAAGTTATTACGAAATCTGTAGCTATTGAACTTGTGGATTTAATTAGCTATTGAACTTTATTTTGATTATGTTGATGAAGAATAATTTGTTTTGTTTTGTTTTGTTTTAGCTTTGTTACTTGTTCTGAACATTCTAAACGTATTTTGGTTGGCTTTTAGTTTATATTTCTATTTGAAAGATTTTTTTTTAAAAATATTTAGGTAAATTATGCGAAAAAATGAAAAATTAATGACTAAAATGAAAATTTAAGAAACAACCCGCACCCAATCCGGCCCGCTTGATAATGAGTTGGGTTGGGTTGGGTTGGGTTGGGTTGGGATTTGAATTTCACTAATCCGCCCCAATCCGTCCCGCCATTTATTTTACGGGGCGGGTTAGGATTGCGACCAATCCGCCCCAATCCGCCCCGTGCCCACCCCTAGTGTCAAAATTAGGAGTAAAACAAACGGGGACATACTAACAAAAGAAATACTATAATTTTTAACCTTTTCATCCAATTTAATGGCAAATTTTCATATTTTTGAAGTATAATTAAAGATTTTAGGATGACGAGATTTATACTATATATGCTTAGCCGGTTAGCCCTGCCAAAATTGAGTATTTTATACCTCATGAAATTAACAATAAGACTACCGTCATTACAATTGGGTGCTGTCATAATGAGATGAATATTATAAACAAAATTAACAAGTTTACTACGAACCCTTCTCGATTAATAAAGAAATATCCCAACTTTTGCATGTAAAAACCCGGTTAATTAGTAAATGAGGACATACGACATCAAAGTAATTATAAAGAGATAACTTATCAGAGCAGTATCCAAACCAAATAAGTTGCAACACTCTTTTAAACTCCAAGCACTATGGTTCATTATCATAATAACTTAGAATAAACAATTTACCAAGCGCTAGAATGAGTAGAGCTAACCATCGGGTATTACAATTAGACCTCCTTTGTTTGCGTTAGTAATGAGCCTAGCAATACATTTAAATTATGGCGGGATAACAAATGAAGGCCATATGAAAAAACATATTTCCGAAGTTCCGAGTGCAGTTACGCAGTTAGGTTCCAAGTACAGTTGCAACTGAGGTTGGAACCCGAATATAATGAAGTTAATAAAAAACATTGAACACGAGACGTTTTTAAACGGATTTCGACATGATCACCTTGTCTACATCTCCGGAGCTCTCACTCAGTATTTATTGATATTGAAAGGAACAATGATAAGACTCGAGACTTACAATAACATGACTCACTCACGTATATGCCTATCTTACCATCTCTAACTCACAACTATCAATTTCTAATGGCTTCCCGCCATGATCTTTTTAAGTTTGTTTATCTCTCATGTACAACGGGTGTTGTTGACCTATAATATCAGTATATCTACATTGTATTCAATACACAAAATACAAGGCTAATAGGCTTTATATATAGCATTTACAAAAGATCCTAATTTGATCATTAAGGAAATATTTCCTTTATCTTCTTTCCTTGCCCGACTTGGAGATCTTCAAATATATATCTTATAATTAATTAGTCTTTATCTTCTAACAAATCAGATCTTGTTTAATTCGAAATTATACAGATCTTTAATTTAATTGTCTTCAAGATATCTCCAAATGATCTTTACTTCTTTTGATATTTCCTTACTTGATAAGGAGTCTTCCTTTTAAGTCTTCTATTCCAATAAGAAAATATCTTCAATATATTCTTTCTATCATTCAGAGATGTCTGTATATTAAGAGTTTATTATGAATATATAAAACTATATTTTCCAATATGATGACAAACAATACGTCACTAGAATCTCGGATCTATGACCTAACACCATATTAACAGTATAAACATAAAATATCAATGAAGTGTTTGTTTACTTTTTATTGGGTTTGCACTATTTTACAAATTTACATTTATATTCATAATAAATAAACTTGCAAAATACACACACATATATATATATATATATATATGATTTTAATATGTATATATATACCACGTATCCATTTACTCCAAATAACTCAATTTTTCAATATCACACCCCCTATTACTCCAAATACCCCAATTTCTTATAATTTATAATCTCATGCTACTAATAGTCCCGTCTCCACTTTTAGTACAAAACGCGGTATTTGTGGATCCGACAGTATTTATAATCCCATCCACCCTAATACCATCCCAATACAATCTCAACCAAACGAGGCCTTAGGATTTTGATACAAGTATTTTTGGTGTATGAAATGGTCCAAGGTGACTCCATGTTTAAAAGCAGAGAGGGTCTCTGACTGTGTTTTTACACAGTCAGAGTGACTGTGTAAAACACAAAACCGTATGATCATATGACTGTGAAGGATCAGACGGTTATGTGTTTACACATTCACTCTGTCGGTTTAAAAACACAGTCAGAGAACTCAACTCCTGTTTAAAATTGTTCAACTCATTTTAAAATGTGAAGGCATTCATCATCTTAGAGCATCTACAATAGTTGTGTTAACTTTTTGTTGTTAACTAGTGACACATCATCATTTAAAAACCTATTAAATGACACATATGCATATTAAGTTAAACACCCACATTAATTTTAACTTTAACAATGTTATCTATTTTAATTAAAAATTAAATATTCAAAATACAGTAGTTATCTGTTTTTTTTTCCAGCAACCATACATTATCGCCAAATTTCAGCACCAAATTTGAGAAAAGATAGAATTTTAGAAATAGGAAAATAAAGTTATTTATTTTCAACATATCTTTATAAAAAAAGTTTAAGTTGGTATATGATCTAGTGTAGAAAACACAATTTGTTAGATTTAATTGAAGTATATGTTCATATCTTGTACGTTTCAGAATTTGGTGAGGATTTTTATTGAAATGATTTTTGGTTATTTAAGTATTATTTTCTTTGTCAACAGATTGTTGTGCTAAACGAACAACAATAAATAAATTGAAAATGGCTTTGCATCACCATCTACAGAACAAAGAATAAAACGAGGCAACTGCTATTCAAAAAAGATTGTTATAACACTTAAAAAGATCGTTATCTTTAACAATCTTTTTAAGTGTTATAAAGTTAACACACACTTTAACACATCTAATGGAGAGACAAAATTGTATTATTAGCTAACATTTTTAGTTAACATACAGTTTAACACATCTATTGTAGATGCTCTTAGGAATATTCTAACAAGTAACATAAATACAGGGTTAGTAGGGTTAGCCAAAATATTACAACTAACTTTAACTAACCAATGATGTTTGTTCTTCACTCTTATGCATCCAAAAGAAATTATAATAGGCACTAATTTAATCCAAAATAATTTTGAGGAAGATAAAGGTCGAGAATAACATTCATACGCAAAGATGATAAGACATGCTTAATAAGCATAATTTTATCAATAAGCGATGCACATATAAGCTTGGTTTTGTGTGTATATATAGTTCAATTTACAGTGTAAAACTTACGATAGTTTAATGACATGAGTTTTTGACACTTTTACGATTGATGACATGATTTTTAAAAAGCTTAATTTAGTGACTTACTCTATTTTTTTAGTGACCTTCCGTTACCTTTTCTGGCTGAAAATTGTTTGAAAGTTACAATTTAATCGGTATAGTTTAGAAATTTATGACAAACACTTAGAAATTGTAAAAATTACACACATAAAAGCTCGAAACTTATTTTAAATAACACACTTATATCTTTTATATAATAGCACTAAGCAATGTAATAGTAGCAACACAACACCAGATAAAAGAAAGAAGAAAAGGTAGAAGAAAGGTCCTAAGAAAAATAGTAAATGATTGAATTAATCGCAAATATTACAAATATTTCGTATTTGTGTTGTTTCATAAAAAATGGGAAAAGAGACCATCAACGCCTCTTTTTATTTGGTATAAAAAGAAAGGAAAATCGAACTCCAAAAGATATGGTAATATACAACATCAATAGACGAAGAACTCGGACAAACAATCGTATTGGCTTATACAACTGATCTCCGAAATCCCTCTCTTCAATTACTGACCAGCAGTTTCCTCTTTCGGACTTCCACATGAACGATTCAACCTTTCTTCTGATCCTTGAAAAGATTCAAGCCCTTCAAACTAAGCAAAATATGTACCTCCAGCTTGGTTCTATCTACTTATAGATTAGATGAAAAGACTGAAGCAGAAGATCCAACATGTAAAATATTTAAATTAGCCGTGTCTGATTTATGTACATGGAACAGATGTACCATAGAGGGTGGAATCGAAATACCGTGTTTCTCCCTCTTATCTATAATGGAGCGTCGAATTATTTCCCTTGTATCAGTACTCGCCACCAAGCAAAAAACGAACCAAATTTTTGTCAAGCATGAAGATTCATTTTTGTTTGCTCAGTTGAAAAAATATGGAGAATCTAAAACCTCTTTCAGGTTGAAGTCTCCTCGTTCAGGCAAGGGAGGGAATTTTAACGAGGGGAACGACTCTTGAAAGCCATCCAACAACTGTTAAGCATACAAGCATACGTATGTTAAAACATTCCACCTTTTAAAATTCACAGTTTTGATTAGTGTGGTTTTTATTAGCTGCGTATGCAAAAAAGAAAGCTACCACAACGGATGGAATCTCAATATACTGAAGTAGAATGGTGAATACACTTACATTTTCTAGGATCGGAGCATCATAGAGTTCGACAAACTTTTCTCTAAGGATTCTATTTAAGACGTCAACATCACAAGCATGCGTCCAATAAGAATCATGGACTCCTAAAACAACGTTTCAAAGAAAGTAGTCCATCAATACATACTAAGTGCAATTTAAACCATCAATACATACCAAGTGCAATTTAAGCCATCAATACATACCAAGTGCAATTTAAACCATCAATGTAGAGCACAAGAAAATGAAAATGAAAGATACCTGCAAAATTTAGGCCTGCCTCTTTACAGGCAACAGCAGTCATCATCATATGGGAACCATCAAGTGAGTGGACAAAGTTGGGAGAAAACGCGGTCCTCTGCCTCTTTACCATAACCTAAGCCAATCAATAGTTAGCAATTATGGTTCTACTGGGGGGAATTACTAGCAATAGGAAGCTAAGATATGTTGCATTCTGCTATCAGGATTATCAATTAGTGTTCGCATTCTCTTTACTTTGGTTCCCGAGAAGACTTTGAGATTGCATTGTTTTCATGCTATTGCAATTGTTTCAACAAAGAAAGAGCTCGCAAAATCAATATGTTCCGGGGTTTATATAACAGAAAATTCTGTTTAGAGCAAATTTACTATAAATCGTTAGGGAATGAACTGAGACGTTTCTAAAATCTCTTTGTTTCCAAAACAAAATTTTGTTTCTGGGAATGTAAACAGTCTTACAATTATATCATTATAAAACACAAAAATCTTTTGAAGTGTTCTAATCAGCCTTGAAAACTTCCTTAACATCTAAAAGAACATCTAGACTCGGTCTCTTTTTTCCTCTGTACTTGTCTCTCTCTACTCTACTTGCCACCACCGTAGTCCAGTGCGGTGGTTCTTTGAAGTTGATCAAGTTTCATGGACTAATTTCTTTTGTTTGTTAAAATAAAAGCGCCCAGCGGTAGTAGGGGATCATGTCATAGAAACCGGGAAATGTTAAGTTTCCAGTTTTCATTTACAATTTGAATATGCTTATATATACAGCTATAGAACTGCTGTGCAACATAGGTGAATTACACAAACAAACTTAGATAGTTCATTATTATAAGGTGTGGGTAAAACCCCCGAAAATCCTGACCCATCCCACTCCGGGACACAGATTGATGTGTTTGGGCCAGGTCCCAACCCTATTCTACCCTAGTTGTATTACAGTTGTACTGCAATCGATTATCTATAGATGCTGATGTGAGTGCTTAACATCTAGCATGCTTTTTCAATCACAAAAAAAAGGTACAGACAAAAATTGAAGAACATAGCTTAATTATTTCAGCATATAGGAAACAAGCCTAAGTTCAACAAATACCTTGTCTGTTTCACGTTGCAGGGTCAAGACTTGGAGAGAAGTCTTAATCTGCATTCCATTCCACAAATTTAACCTCAGTGACACTATTTAGGAGACATAAAACATATGTTCAAAAATCAAACTTCCTGAGACTTACGAGACGCCTTCCTACTTTACGATATGGCTGCACAACAGGTAGCCCAAGAGGGGTCATCCACCGTACTGGGTGATTTTCCGAAGCTATAACCTGGTTTAAATTAAAATATAAGTTCAACATATCAGCATAACCGTTTGTTTGCATAAACAGAAAATCCACCAAGAAGAAAAGGCCTAACAAAGTTAAAAGCATCCTGAATTTCTCAGTAGAGCTCAAAACTGACCTTTGCACAGTCACCTAACCAGGTCATTATACTTCGTGCAGCTTCAAACATCTCTCCTAATGCAGTCAAAGTGATCTGTAGACAGACAGTGAAACATCATTGGACCACTGCTTGTATGTGTGATGTAATGATTTCTTTCCTCATGCATGCACGTATCAAGGCCAAACAAATAGGGTGACAATATATGGTAACAAGGAAGTTGTTTAATAATTAATATTCACCATTTCAATAATGTTTGGTCAACAACAAAGAAAACTTCATCTAGTTTACAAAGCTATAACCCACAGATATCATATTCAAACTTTGTTTTTTAAAATATTCAACTTTCACTCATGTTCACTTAACTATTAAAAGTACATACAATAGATCTGGATATCAAAACAGTACAGGTATAGGATACAAGAATTGTATCATTATGTTCGTACCTTAGCTGCATAACAAGCAGCTGCAAACAACTCAGCATCGTCTTCAATGGTACCACGTTCCTTTAGTCTCTTCTTAATTTGGTCTCGGGCACCGATATAAGTCACACCATATACTGATGTCATCACCGTTTGTTTCACTAATTTCCTGTCTACCTGAGGATTCACAATACAAAATGAAATAATATGGAAAATGAACTTAAGCAAAATCAACAAGAATCTATTCGTAAAAGGCAACAGATATCGGAAAGGAGAGAAGTTTGGTGCAAGAAATATTTGTCACAGCAACGGAGGTACCAACAAATGGCATACCCCAAAATGGAATATTGACACGCCCGACCACCACGTGCTTGAACACGTGGTACCCGACACCTGTCAAACTCTAAAATACTAAACAAAATAATGATAACAGTAACATTATCAAAGAATATAGAACGAAATAGAAAAATAAATAAAGAAGGAATTTGTGAGTTAAGCTCTTATTACAAAGAAATGTACATGTGTTTAGTAGTCCTGGATCAAGAAATCTTCCCAGGAAATATTTAAATGAAAGTTATGACAGTTGAGACATTAATGAAATCAAAATAATTCCTACTGGACTTAAATATATAAATAAACGCCTAATGGAGGTCATCCCGGTCCCACAGCAAGTTTGACATGTAGAAAGGTAAATTTTCCTTTTCCACTAGTTTCCAAAAATCAAATCTCAGAGCCAAACAAAGTGTAAGAGTATTTGTATATCGTCGGTTCACAATATCTGGCCTAAAGAATAGGATACATATAAACTGAGATCTACTTCTTAAGTTCATTTCAGATAACTTGGGAAGAAAATAAGGAAAAAAATTATGATTAATTTATAAAATTGAAATAAAAAAGAAGCAAGAAAATGACCTGGTTGATTAAAAGCCTTGCTCGAACAACATTAGGATCAGTGGCAGGATCCTTCTTGGCGTCTCTTCTCATGATTTCAAGAACTCTGCACCACATGAAAAAGAAACAAGAAAGATGTATGATTAGAATACTGATTTGTATAAGAATTTCACTCATTTTCAAAACAATGCTAAATCAACCCCATAAATAATGAAACATTGTGGAAATTAGTGGCCGAAGCAATACTATAACACCAATTACAACTACCTCGCAGCAATTCCTGAGTAAACATCCGCAGGCTTATCCCCAGCAACAAGATTAACTGCGGCTGCCCCTAACTGAAACAAAAAAAAATGTACCAAACTTGAGTGAAAAATAAAAATAATCTACGTCTGTCGTGTAAAAAAAACTAACTTATTCATTCGTTTTAAAAGAATCGTAAGAAAAATCAGTGTTCAATAACAGCTGTAAGATGGCAGTTATCTGAAGCAGGTGAAAGCTTGGGCAAAAATTTAGTAGGAAAAATTCCATTACTCTATTGATACTCATGGAATAAATTTATCCGAATAAAAAAAATACACATTATGTTTCATCAGCACATTAGCGTGACTTATCCAGTATCATTGATCACCACTTTTCACAAATAAACAATCATACTGTTAAGGTAACACCAAGTAATTCACAGGGTAGAATGAATGAGCAAACAAATGCGGAACACAATATATATCATTTTAGAAGGCAAGAAGTTTATGCAATAATTTTTTTTATAAACATTATGAGCAAAAGATTAGTTCCCTAAGTGATCACAGCCAACGATTAACACAATATATAAAACCACAAAAAGATAGCAATACCTTGTCCCTTCCAAGTGCAGCATAGTGTTGCAAGCCATTACATGATCCATCCTAGAGCAAGGTCCAAAAGGCAGGGAACAAAATCAGGTTTATTATAAGGTTCTTTCACGAAAAATAATCCAAATTCTCTGCAAGTATTATCAACTACAACAAAGCGATGCATACATATATCTGATCTAAATGTTTTAGATTAATACATTTTATTACGTAAAAAATTAACTACCTGATGGACAGGCATGTGTGAGAGAGACATCTCAGGTGAGGGACTACGTAATGCTTCAGAAAGATTAATGCAGGCTGACAAGCATTGGAATGGATCCTCTGCACTCAACCACCATCTCTTTCCTTCAAGAGGCCGATCCGCAGAATCAAATATATCACTGATATGATTTTCGACGAAAGTTACTCGACCATTATAAGGCAACTTGTCCACACCACCAGCATACAAATTTGCCAGGTGTACCTTCAACCAGCGTAATCCCGATATCCCAAGAGGACGCCCCTCTGCAAACTCTAGAATCCCACGGCAAAGGTCCGAACCAAGATGGTTCAAGTGAGGGTGCATTGGATATGCTCTCCCACGGAAATCAAGGTTATGCGGGTAATAGAATCCATCCTCCTCTCTCATCTGCCTCGCCACCTGTACCACCAAATGATCTTTAAAGGGCATCCAAGAAAAATAAAACTATTTTACCTTAACTCTAGTATGTTTCAAGGTTTCAAAAAGCGCTAGGTGGGGATGAGGCGGAGAGGTGCCGCCTAGGCGGGAAAATGACTTTTGAATGTTTTTACATGTTTTCCTTGGATTTTCATGCAACATACACGTAAATAGTATTATCATGTTAAATCAAGTATTTAAAGTCTATTAGCTTAACAATATACCATAGCAAAGTAATAAATATTATGTTAATAATGTTCGAGCAGTTTAACATAAGCAAAAAAATGTCATTAAAGTGTCTCAAACACCAACTTAAAAAGAAAATGCAACTATAATCCAAAATCAACACGATATCAAAACAAAATATTGGTATTAGTTTAGAAGCCTAATCATCTTCAGACTCGTCGTATACCTGCAGAGGCTGTGATAAAAAAAAGGTTTAAGATATGTTTTACTTTATTTTATTGCTCTCTATATATTTTTTTTCTAACCTATTTTAACCTATTTTAACTTATTTTAACCTATTCTAACCTTTTGACCCATTAGAATTTGGGTTGACCCAATTTAAGAATTATTTAAAAACGCCTAGCAAAAGTCGGGGCGGCGAGGAACCGCCTAAGCGGCCGCCTCAGCCAATTTTTAAAACAGTGGTATGTTTACCAATCAATGTTTTAAAGCGGGTTGCTGAAGCGTCTTTTCAAGAGCTTCCCGAAGGGTCAACCTTTTATGTTCTGGAGCTCATAAAAAACGTAAGTATTTTGAGCTTTAAACACTTTTTTTGCCTAGACATGTAAAAGCAAGATTTTAGGCGCTTTGAAGTGTTTTTTTCAAAACAGATGTACCAAAATAAGGAACTGATAGATTTTAGGCCTCGTGTATTACGTTCACCCTCATGATATTAAAGCTCTATCATATATTGGTTTCGGAATCAAGCCACTCTTAAGTTTAGGATGGCATACCTAGAAGACCTCAATTTGCATGTGTCCAACTATATTCACTTCAATACAAGATGGGCTACTTGAAAAGAGAATAAATTTCTTTCAACTCCTTTGGAACAAAAATTTGAAAGAAACCAACATTTTACACGTATTCACGTAGGGAGGTGTTTTCCTAACCTATACCACATCTGTATAAGTTACTTGAAAGATTACTTATAAGTTACGAACACCTGACACATGATATGTGTCCAACGAACACAGCCACATCCATTTCCGTTGTAAATGAGAAAACAACATTGTAGTAGCCACACTTACAGCAAGTTTTAGTTCAATATCGCATCGTTGGGAATGCCTCTCACTGTTCTCTTTCTTCACGCCCTTCACTTTCCATTTCCATTTCTTTATTTCAGCCTCATCTTCTGTATCAGGTTCTTCGGGCAACACAATCTGCGACGAAATGATTGAAAAAATCATTCACAAAATCTGCACTAACTTCAAAATCTTGAGTAATCGTGAGCTAAAAAAGTAATCACAATGGAAAGAAGACGAGAAGAAAAAAGTTGCAATGGAAGGTAACAAACATCATCTCGGTCAACCAAATCAGCAATACGGCCCCCAGCAGCCCATATTCTGTCAATTACGCTGAGAACTCTTTTGTTCACTCTCCATTTCGCATTTCCAAGCGTATTAAGAGCCTGAAACAAGAAAAAGGTACAAGTAAACATTATATTTGCAAAATATAAAAGCAAGAAAGTTGAATTTTACAGGGAAATAATTAATTGGAAAAAATATACTTGGAAGCATTAAACAAAAGGAGAAGAAGTTGGTCCATAGAAAAATCATATCCCTTTGTAAGGGGATAAAGCAAATGAAAATCTAAAGACCTAAAGACTGTACGCAGAAGACATGTAAGAAAATGTAAAATAACTAAATTACTCATAGCCGGAATACAGGCTGATGAAGTTCTCAAACCTGAAATACAGGTTGTAGTTGGGGTTTTAAAGTCATTTTTACTGCATCCCGCTGTTGTTTTGCCCCGTGTGTACGCATAATAGACGATGGCAAGAATAAATACGCTCCTCGGTTGTAGCTGCAAACAATAAATTTTTTAACAAATAAAGAATAGAATAAATCTATATTCCCGAATCACAACATGTTTTTAAACAAATGTTCTAAGGTATCCAGTGCTTCTAGTCCAGTTTCACATAAAAAATTGTTTTTAGGCAAGATATAAGAGAGAACTATATACCTTGTCCAGTCTAGTGGAGGAACCAACATTGGCATGTACGGAATCACCATATGTCTGGCCTATTCAGTTAAGGGGAAATAAGAATCATGTCAGAAATGTTCACTTCAATGGATGATTTTTTAAAAATATACAGCATGATTTTTTTGCAAAATACCTATCAGAAATGTTTAATTGAATGGATGAAAAATATTTAATATATGATATTTTTGCAAATACCTACCGATTTTTCTAAACCTTTTCGAACTAAAGGGTCACATTCAATAACTCCATATCTCCTGCCACCTTTCCTATTGAAATGTAACAAAACGCAAGGATTTACAACCAGAAAAATATAGGGTTAATAACATTTACACCCCCTGAGGTTTCAACAATAGGCCCTTAGCCTTCAGCTAGTTTACAAATTAGGCCTCTACACTCACTGTGGGTTTGGAAAAGGCCCAAAACCACAGGGGTGCAGATGCCTATTGCTAAAACTAGCCGGGTCTAATTGCCCAAAACCACAGGGACTGTAAATGCTTTTTACCCGATAAATATATGACATAAAGGGTTCATGTTGTAATATAAGAAGCAGAAGGATTTACTCACTGTGCGTCTTTCAGAACATTTTTCAATGAATGTACAAAGGCGGGCCGTAAATCTAGGGGAGCATCTCCCGTTTGATCGACTGGCGGTTGAATATAGGCTGTTTCGATCAACAGCTGAATCAAACGAGAGCCGACCTGGACAAACAATTCAGAAATTTTTATGTTTCGAATTAGTTGCGGATACGGAAAAAACAACAGTATAACGTCACCCTTAAGGGAGCAGACCTTGACTTGACCTTCTTGGCCCCAAGGTTTTACATCACCATGCTCTTTCACTATCCCTCTCACTTGCTGCAGTTTTTGTTTTTTCATTAGAATATTAACTTTCTTTCTTAATTTCTGTTGATCTTTGATTTTGGAATCGGATCCTTCTTCTGCACTGTTCATGAATATATTCTTTTTCTTTGTATTCTCCAAAAACCTGTATATTCTTGCCTGTTACCCCACAAAGGCAGTCATAAATGAGCAAGGAAAGAAAAGACAGGCAACGAAGCAGTTTGCTTATGTTGTACTCCCTCCGTCCCAAAAAGATGGTCCCATACGAAACCACGTGCAAGTTTAACCGGTCAAGATATTGTATTAAAATTGCCGAAATGAAAAGTTTCAAAAGTTAATCATATAGTTCAAAAGTTAAATTATATTATTAAAATTTGAAAATTTTCATTTCGGTAATTTTGATAAAAAATTCTTGGCCGGTCAAACTTGAACGTGATTTCGTATGGGACCATCTTTTTGGGACGGAGGGAGTACCATTCAAATGGACCAAACGTGTTATAAAAAAGACAGTAGATCACGTCAATAAAAACAGTACATCACATATTCGACAGAGACTAACATGAACATTGAAGACCAAAAGATAACATTAAAATACAGTCACACGATTGCAATTGCAGAATGTAGCTGCTCAAAGGTTCGAAAGTTCTCTAATTTCTAACAATGAAGCACAGGGTACCAAACCTAGTGTATATCTTTGAAAGCATTTCATCTAAACCAGCTGATACTCGGGCCAGGATAGCAGTTAGTTCACATTTCAGATACATGTATCTAAAATTCTGTACAAATTAGAATTCCATCTTCACGTAGTAACATATTGGAACTTAGTTTTCATGTCTGATATGTATGTCTGTTTAACAATATTTTCACTTTTGAGCTATTTGATATCACTTTACAGAAAGACTCTACAATATATAAGCAAATGCCCATTTTTTTAATAAGTAATTAGCCTGTACTGACAGCAAATGACACCATATAAAAAATTCTGCTAGCTCTCCAGTGCTCGATGGCTTTGCCTAATTTGCAAGAAGTATGTAGAAGTTATGTGGACGATGTTAAAAAAACTAAGATACAAGTAGAACTCTAAACAATATAATTAGCTACACCGACATGACTAAACTAATATACTAGTAACGAGCTAAGTCACCTCGTGTTCAATATACTAAGATACAAGTAGAACTCCAATTAATATAATTAGCTACACCGATATGACTAAACTAATAGTTCAAAATACTAAGATACAATACAAGTAGAACTCCAAGCAATATAATTAGCTACACCGAAATGACTAAACTAATATACTAGTAGTAATGGGCTAAGTCACCTCATGTTCAATGGCTTCGCCTATTTGGCAAGCAGCTTGGACGACCCGACAACTGCCACTCCCTCCACCAGTCATCAGCAGCCCCATCAATTTATGCATCGTAATAACGGCCATCATATCCGCAGGCAACTGGTCGAAGTAAGGGGAGTGAGAAGCCCTATTCGCCCCCTCTCTAAACGTCTCTTGCTCCTCCGATATCGCATTCCTCAAGGGCTCAAACCACCCCAAAAACAATGACTTCATATACGGCAAATTCGGTGCTAGCTTTTTCTCACACATATCAACTAAAAGCTCTTGATACTCTTTCGCCGCCTCTTCCCAAGCCTCCGTCTCTACCTTTATTTGCCTCCTCCTAAGTGCATAGAATTTGGCTTGCCCAATCCCGTTACTATTACTATTATTATAATTATTCGGTTTAGGCCGAATATCCTTCTTTTTACTACTATCGGCCAAAGTGATTTTGTTCATTTCATCGATAACAAGTTCGTTGATTTCGTCACTGTATTCTTCTTCAGTCGAAACCGTAGCCTCGGCAGCACTAGTACCGTAATAAGCCCTATTATACCAATAACTAGTACTAATCTTAAAAGGGTTTCTAGAAAATGGATAATTACATGTAACCAATTCGGCTTTTGGCGAAACTAATCCCGGGGTTTGCGAAAAACCCTGAAAACCTGTCGTAAAGATCGAGTCTTTATTTGGTTTGTGGAGATTCTTGAAAGAAGCATTTCTGAATATTTTTCTCCACATACTTTAAATTGAGAGAATTATGAATTATGGGTTTGAGTTTAAATTACAAATTCTTCAAAGAATTATAAATAAAAAAATGTGCTTTTGTGGAGATCATAATAGCCGCCTTAAACCCTCTTTAAACCACAGAGCTTTTCTCACTCTCTCTCTTAATTTTTTTTGTTTTCTTTTTCTTTTTCTTTTTGTCTCTCTCTATTAAGGAAAGTGGTATTACATTACGTACTTCATTTGTTTGACCCATTAAAAAACCCTCAAATGGGTTTGAATTTTTAAATACCGAGTGTTGTTGGGCTCTGGCCCAAATGTTTGCTTTTTTATGCGTTGGAAACATCGTTACAGAGAAACTCCTTTCCGCTTTCACAAATCCTGTTTTGCATTTTTAATTCTCGTTTCTTATTATTTCACGTGTAAATTTTAGATTTATTTTAATTTTTCATGATTCACGTTTTCGTTTCTACAATTACGGTTAGAAGCAAGGTAGCACGGCTAGTTCAGGTTTTTTTTAGTATCCGATACTAATTCTGGTACGGTACGACATTTAAAGTATCCGATATATGACAAATGAACTACCGTTCACTTTTAATTCTTCCTCATTGACTAATTTTGTAGGGGTGACTTCAATACTTTTACACTGCCGTTGAGAAAATTAATTTTTATTTTTACAAGAAAATTATAAGTTTTCACATATGGTAATTGAAAATTGTGCAATCTACAAATATAATGTATAATGAGAGTAGTTATATTTAATTTACACACTAAGTAATGAAAAAGTAAGAGTAAGAATAATATTTTGAGCTCATTTCAAAAATATTGATTAAAAGATCAATAAATAATGGATAATGAAAAAAAAAACATAGTGTATTAAAATATAATCACGACACCTCTTGTTTTGATTTAATATATTCTGACAATTTTTTCATTAAAAATTACAAATTTAGCAAAAATTACTTAATTCTTACCAAAAAGCGAGAAAATTATATCGAAATAACTTATGTATGCATGTCATACTAGATATTATATTGTACTAAATAGTCGGGATTTTTGCTAATGTAGGAGCATGAATTATTATTATTGTATCGTTGCCGTAAAATATCCAAACTTTTTAACTTTTAGCATATCGTCTTACCTAGGGTACGATATTAATAACCGTACAAGTGCAATATATATCAGAAGATAAGAGAATTTGTGCAGGACATTTTTGACAGTAAGTAAGTTTCAGGAAATTACGGTTTCGATATTAAATTTTCAAAAAATAATATGAAATTAATTCGGGTTTTAGGAACAATATAAAAAAGGATGTTAAAATCTATTTTATCCATTGACTTTTTCTCTCTCTAATTGACTCAACCTTACCACACCACCAATCGGCACCTTTATAGTGTCACCACCGTGACCATCACCGATTACTTTAGGTGACATCGTGCTCATTCAGGTTGCGCTAGTTAGAATAGTGTTAGTTTCATTATCGTCGCAGTTAAGTGAACACATGTCAGTATGCAAGGGTTGTCAATCTTTACTACTTTGTTGATTGTCCAAATAAATTAAAATACTAACTAATAAGAATAATAAAAAACACAGGGAAAAGAAAATTTTATATTAAAGTGCGAGTGAGAAGGCGTGTGTGCTTGAATGGGCAAATTTAATAATAAATTAAAATTTATATTAGAGAGGCAAATAACAATTTTTATCTCAGTAAGAATGATAGATGGAAGAGAACAAGAAAGAAAGAAAGAGATAAAAAAACAATTGGTAAACTAAACTATTTACAGAGTTGACGGTTTTCATAATTTTGAAAAACAATGTTTTGTGTGCGACACGTAGTTTATATATATGATTCCGAATAAATAAAGTTAATTTTTTCTTTAAAAAATACTCACAATAACGATGAAATGAATATAAAAAACTAACAATTGTACAGATGGCGTAATGTAATTTTTTATTGTTATACACAAAAATATACGCAAGACAATTTTTTTTTAGAGATGAACGAATATGTGTGGAATATACTTCTATAACATTATTTATTTATTTATTTATGTATTTGAATTAAATAAGTGCATATGAATAATTAGGAAAATAAAGTAGGGTATTTTTGAAAAAGTAACCAAATTTTGACAGCCTTAAAAATGTTTGCTTTGTTCATCTCTATATATATGGTTCATCTTAGAAAAAAAAATACATATTCTATTTCCTTAAAAATCTTTATTCGAATCGCAACATTCAAATCTAGGTCAAATACTGTTCACTCGTTCGGATCACCATTCACGAATTGGGATCAACATTACTGAGTTGGTCTTGACTTTGTTTGACCGAATATTAATTTCTTTAATCTTTTTTTTTTGGTCCTTTAAGTCGGTCAATATTCTATGTTAACCCCTTCATTTGATATTTTCATATTTTGTTGTTCGGAAAGGGTAAAATAACAAAACAAATAGGTTATGTGGTACAAAACGGCAAAATACACTAAATAAGTGTAAAAACACATAAATATGCATTTCAAGATTGGTAAAATTACTAAATACTATCAAAATAAAATATTTTCGGGGTCTAATCACACGTGAACTCTCAATCTTTCATATTTATGTCATCTCCCTCCATTTCTCCTTTCGTTCCTCCCATCTCTCCTCAATATCTTTCTCCATATATCTTATTTCTCTCTCTATATCCATTGATGGGGATGATAAACTTCATCTTCTATATTCGTGATTTTTTTCGGGTTTTTTTTTGCCATGTTGTATTTTGGTAAACAAGAGCTAATTTTGAGATTTTGAACCATTAAGTTAAGATGTATATCAAAGAGGGGTTTTGGGGGTTTTGAGTTGATTCTTGGGGGTTGTTTCGTCCATCTGAGTTTGATATCTTGACCTATTAAAATTTTAGCCGAATTAAAGCTAGTGAAAATCGTTTCTTTAAAATTGAATGTGACAAATAGATGGGACCACTATCGACGATTACATGCTACCTTTATTTCTATTTTTACGTTGCTCTTTAAAATTGTATCTATACATGACTTGTGAGGTTTGTGGTGAAATGTGTTTGTAACTAATAAGTTTACAATGGCTTTGCGATGGATTTTGGTGGTGAAAGAAACATGTTCAACAGAGAGAGACTATAACAAATTCATGAAAACAAAAATTTGAAGCATTTTTTATTTGTTTGAAATGGCTTAAAACTCAAATAAGTTGATAAAAATGACATGCTTCTTGAATATGTTTTGGAGCTGGACTAAAAAGTTAATTATTTTTTGTTTCTTTTGACTGGGCTTAATTTTTTCTAGCATAATCATCCTCTTGGCATCTCTCTTTTTTACTTGAATGATAAGTCTCAAATAAAATTTATGTATTCATTGCACTTGTGTGGTGCACAAAAATTAAAAAAACGACCTGATTGGTCAGGCAAAAGACGACAGTGGGATATAGATGAAAATTGCAATATGCTATTCCTTTCATTGTTCATCATTGTGAACTTATATTACAACTTACAGGCAAGCAATCGATGAATCATTGAAAATTGATTCGGGACCCGAATTTCAGACAAGATGCTAATAAGTTAACCCAACAAGGTCAATAAGATAAGGCTGCCACACATTTGTTTTGTCATCAAACCCCAAAACTTTCTTGCAAAGAATATAATTATAGTTTTATAGTTTTACTATCATAGATTTAGTTAAAACTGTAACAATATAGTTTCTCTTTCTGGATAAGTTGCTAATTCAGACCTTCACCAAACCTATACGATTAGATCAATTGGCTAGTTATAGCCTATAGGTATGTTCTATCTATTTTTGTCTTAGTATATTCATAAAATGTTGTCCCATCAGGCTAGTCATGCACTCTTCAAAATTGATACAAGATTTATCACTAGCTATTTATCACTAAACACAAGCATGCTATGTATATTTTGTATGTTACCTTTAGTTGATATGTGACTTACTTATTAATTTTTAATAAGATGATTGGTTATGTGTAAGAAAAAGATTATTGAAAAGGTATAAAAAGTATTAGTATATGTTAATATATATTTTGTTAGATAGGCTGAAATATTGGATGTTTGTAGATTAGTAGCTAAATTTAATAGCATGTACTTTTTGTGATAAATATAGAGAAAACTATAAATAGACTAATGTGAATGCTCTTATCAATTTTGGAATAATTTCAATCATTATTACAAACGATAATGCGTGTCTCTTTCGCCACGGTTCACAGTTTACAACTCTAGTTATAGAGAGTCAGTAAAAGATCTATACGAATAGGAAAGCTAACTCATATCAACTAAACTACAGCCTAGTACTACTTAACAAACATAGCATTCAGTTTATAGTAGTAATACCAAAATTGTAGCTAGCTACCTTTCAATTTCACAAATGACAATGCAATTTGTCAGTATCACTGTAGAAGGTCACGTTCTGGTGACCAGATAGTAATCGTAGTTAAAAGATGCGATTAAAATATGTTGATCGCCATATATATATATAAACGTAAGTATAGAGAGAGAAGGTGAAAGTAAAACTTTTTCTTAAAATAAATTAATTAATTATAGATAATCTCGGTTAGGTTATTTGAACTATAAACATGTAATGGATGTATAATTTTCTGGTGTATCTTTTCTCTTATAAAATGGCAGTCTAGTTCAATGTGTTTGGTGCTTTCATGATGCACAAGATTGTTTGCTAAGGTTAAAGCTGACCTACTATCAGTATATAATGTAAAATAATTTTCATGAAAAATGTTAAAATCTTTTAGCAGCTGTAATAACCAAATTATTTCACATGAAGTGGAAGCTAAAGTTCTATATTCTGCTTCTGCAGAACTCCTAGAAATAGTGTGTTGTTTTTTACTTTTCCATGAAATCAAAAATTCACCTAAATAAATGCAAAAACAGTCACAGACTTTCTAGTATCTATGCATGCTAGCCAATCTGAATCACTAAAAGATTTTAAACATAAATTAGAAGAAGAATGATAGAATATACCTCGAGAAGGATTACCTTTTATGTACCTTACAATTCTCAAAGCTGCTGCAAAATGTTTTTTACTTGGACAAGATAAAAACTGACTCAAATAATGCGCAAAGCTAATGTCAGGCCTGGTAATAGTTAGATACAACAATTTACCTATTAATCTTCTATATTCAGTAACATCCTCATGCAAACCATTATCAGTAATGGTGTATTTAGACTTAGTATCCATGGAAAAACTAGGCGGTTTAGCAGCTAATTGACCAGTTTTAGCTAATAGTTCTAAGGCATATTTTCTTTGACAAACATGAATACCATCTTTATTTCTGGCAATTTCAAGTCCAAAAAAAACTTAATGGGACCTAAATCCTTAAGTTTAAACTGAGTATCTAGGAAATGTTTAACTTGAGTAACTAAATCAGAAGAAGTGCTACCAATTAGAAGATCATCTACATACATTAACAAGGCTAAGAAGACACCATTTTTATTGAAAGTAAACGAGGAATGATCAGCAGAAGATTGAACAAAACCATATAAAAGAAGTGCAGTGCCTAATTTTGAAAACCACTGTCTAGAAGCTTGTTTTAACCCATATAAATACTTCTGCAATTTGCAAACTATATTTGATTTATCCTGGTGAAACCCAGGTGGTAGTAACATGTAAACTTATTCATCTAAGCCTCCATGTAAAAAAAGCATTATTAACATTTATTTGAGACAAAATCCAATTCTGAGAAGTAGCTATAGACAAGAAACATCTAGTTGTAGTCATCTTTGCTACTGGTGAAAAAGTAGCTTCATAATCAATTCCCTCTAATTGTGTATATCCTTTAACTATAAGTCTAGATTTATATCTTTCTATACTACCATCAGACTTATACTTAATTCTATATACGCATTTACAACCTATAGCCTGTTTTCCAGTTGGTAATTTAGTTAAAAACCAAGTCTTATTTTCTTATAAAGCTTTTATTTCATTTTTCATAACATCCTGCCATAGAGGATCAATATGTGCCTGTTTACAACTTTTAGGTTCTATGTTAGAAGAAATAGGGGTGAATTAGTCTTTAGTGACCTGGGTTTTGGCCTATTTTAGGATAAGTGACCTAAGTTTTTTTTATTTCGGTTTTGTGACCTAAGTTTAACTTTGTTAGCATTTAGTGACCTGCCATCCTATTTTTCAAAAAAAAAAACATATTTCTTGCTAAAAGGACTAAAATACCCTCAGATTTTGGAGGAAAATTTCAGTTTAATGAGGGTATTTTAGTCTTTTTAGCAAGAAATGTGTTTTTTTTTTGAAAAATAGGATGGCAGGTCACTAAATGCTAACAAAGTTAAACTTAGGTCACAAAACCGAAATAAAAAAAACTTAGGTCACTTATCCTAAAATAGGCCAAAACCCAGGTCACTAAAGACTAATTTACTCGAAGAAATAGCCAAACAGAAAGTTTTAAACTTAGGAGAAATCTTATCATAAGTAACAGGAGATGACAAAGGATATAAAACACCATTAGGTGATGAAGAAACTTCATCGGAAGCAACATGATAATCTTTTAAATAAGCAGGTGCATTATGAATCCTAGGAGGCCGTTTAGCAATTTCATTAACATTAGAAACAACATGAACAGGTTTATTAAACTTATCAGTATTTAGTTTATCCACACTAGCACTATTATCAGACAAAAGAAAAATCTCATGAGTATCTAAATCATACAATCTATAACTTTTGATACTAGTAGCATATCCTATTAAAACACACTTTCTCCCTCTCGCATCAAATTTATTCTTTTTTCTAGATAATGTACTCACATAGCACAAACAACCATAAACTCTAAGATGACTATAGGAAGCCTTTTTTTTATATAACATTTTAAAAGGTGACTTATTGTGTAAAAGAGGTGTAGGCAATAGACTGGGGTAAATTAAGTATTGGTTTATGAAAACAAAATTATTTAAGTATTGATCAACCTATAAAATTTAATTAAGGATTGGTCAATTATTTCTAAAACTAATTAAGTATTTATCACCCACCTAATTAACCAATAAAAAAATTGAAAAAAGGGAAAACGAAAATACGAACAAAATTTGAAAAAACCTTTAAAAAATTCAGAAACCCGAAAAAACTCCGAAAAAATATGAAAAAAACCAAGAAAAATCCAAAAAACAAAAATCACAAAAAAAAAATATATGAAAAAACGTTCAAAAAATTGGGAATCCGAAAAAACCCAAAATTAGTAAAATAAAAAAAACCCTCAAAAAATCAAATAAATCAAAATTCACAAAACAATAAAAAAACGTTTAAAAAAGTCGTGAACCCGAAAAAAACCGAAAAATAGTAAAAAAAATAAAAAAACCAAGAAAAATAAAAAAAATCCAAAATCACAAAAAAATTTAAAAAAAGTTTGAAGAAGTCAGAAAAAAGCCGGAAAGTCCAAAAAATGTTGAATTTTTAAAAACAACTTGCAATTGTTTTCAAATGACTCAAAATGACTTCAAATGACATAAAAATGACTCAGACTGTTTTTAAAATTATTCGAGCTGTTTTTTAAAATGACTCAAACTGTTTTTAAACTTACCGAAAATGACTCATACTGTTTTTCAAATGACTAAGTTATGACTCAGACTATTTCTAAAATGACTCGGACTATTTTTCAAATTATTTAAAAGGACTTGGACTATTTTTAAAATGACTTAAAATGGCTCAGACTATTTTTAAAATGACTCAAACTGTTTTCAAAATGACTCAAAATAACTCACACTGTTTTTAAAATTACTCACATAGTTTCTAAATTACTCAGATTATTTTTAAAATGACTGAAAATGACTCAGACTGTTTTTAAAATGACTTAAAACGACTCAGAATGTTTTTAAAATGATTTAAAACGACTCAGCCTGTTATTAAAATTACTCAAACTTTTTTCTAAAATTACTCAGACTGTTTTTGAAACGACTTAAAACGACTCTACCTTTTTTAAAAACGACTTAAAATGACTCAAACTATTTTTAAAATGACTCAAACTATTTTTAAAAGGACTTAAAACGACTCAAATTGTTTTTAAAATGACTCAGACTATTTTTAAAATGATTTAAAATGACTCATTATTTTTAAAATAATTTAAAACGACTCAGATTGTTTTTAAAATTACTCATAATAATTTTTAAAATGACTTAAAACGACTCCGACTGTTTTTAAAATTACTTAAAACGACTCAGATTGGTTTTAAAATGGCTGAGACTGTTTTTAAAATTACTCATACTATTTTTAAAATGACTCAGACTGTTTTTAAAATTACTCAGACTGTTTTTAAAATTACTTAAAATGACCCGGACTGTTTTTAAAATGACTTAAAACGGCTCAGACTGTTTTTAAAGGACTTAAAACGACTTAGACTATTTTTAAACTGACTTAAAACAACTAGGACTGTTTTCAAACTGACTTAAAACGACTCGGATTGTTTTTAAAATGACTTAAAACGACTCAGAATGTTTTTAAAATGACTTAAAACGACTTAGAATGTTTTTAAAATGACTTAAAATGACTAAAACTATTTTTAAAACGACTCGGATTGCTTTTAAAATGACTTAAAATGACTCACACTGTTTTTAAAATGACTCAAACTATTTTTAATATGAATTAAGACGACTCAAACGGTTTTTTTTCTTGCCTTTTTTGAATTTTATTGATTTTAGATTTTTTGGAATTTTTTTAATTTTTTAATTTTAATTTTAATTTTTTGGATTTTTTCCATTTTTATTGGTTAGTTAGGGGAAATGGACCAATACTTAATTAGTTTCATTTTTATGGACAATCCTTAATTAAGTTGTAGATAATGTATCAATCCAAAATTTACCCAGTACCATTATCAGACCTTAATATTTTAATATTACAATTAAACTGAGTTTTTACCATTTTATGAAAATGTGAAACAACACTAGCAGTATCAGACTTATTTTTAAGAAGAAAAATCCATGTACAACTAGTATAACCATCTACTATAGTTAGAAAAAACCTATGTCCATTTTGAGTAGCTGTAACATAGGGACCCCATAAATCATAATGAATCAATTCAAAAGCATAAGAAGTATAAGAAGTACTTATTGGAAAAGGGGACTTATGATGTTTAGCAAGATGACAAGTATTACACACAATATGAGAACCAACATTTACATCATGAACAACAAGATTTAACACTGTTTTACTGACCTAATCTAAGAATCCAAATAGAAGGCTTATTTGAGAAGAAACTACTACAAACAGAAGGGGAAACTTATGAGAATAAAACTTGTAAACACCAGAAAAAACAACAACATGATTCTCAAAGATGTAGAGACCATTTCTCTCAACTGCACTACCAATCATCTTTAAAGAGCTCTGGTCCTGAATAAGACATATGCTAGACTTAAAACTTAAAAAAAAAGGAACATCTGTAGTCAACTTGCTAACAGAAATTAAATTAAAACTAAAAGAAGGTACACATAATTTTTTTTTCAAAACCAATCCAAATTTAAAAAAGACTATACCTATATGAGTAAGAATAGCCCTATTGCCATTAGGCAAATTAATAAAAGATACACTAGTTTTCCTATATTTTGAAAAATAAGAACTTGAATTTACTATATGTTCAATAGCTCCACTATCTAAAATCAATGTAATATCACTTTTATTATCACTTGAAAAATTATTTGCTGAGTTTAGAAACCCAGCAGAAACTAAAGGAATAAATGTCATGTCAGTATATGTCAAATTAGAGAAAGAAGTTGAAATCATCTCAGCCTGTTGAGAAGAAGAGCTTGCAACAATACAAGAATCTCTATTACTCATAGAAAAAGAACCATCATTTAATTGATTTTGAGTAGAAGAGGGATGAGAAGTTTGATTTTGGTAAATAGCACGATGAGGAGAGTTGATTCTGATGAGCTACAGAAAACGGAGAGTTCAAATTCTGCTGAAAAACACCTCCACTGTTCTGAAAGGTAGAAGTTAGATGAGCTTGAGGCCTAGGGTGGAAAGAAGGGTAAAATGAAGAAGGCCTAGGTCTTGGTCTCCAACCTGGTGGATACCCATGCACTTTATAACACCTCTCTTTAGTGTACCTATTAGATCCACAGTGAGAACATTTCATATTGTTATTCCCCCTCCCAAAATTAGGCCTATAACTTGCTGCATTAGCATTAACACCCCCCTGATTACTAAAACTCTACTGGTTATTACCAACCACTCTATGTGATTGAACATTTAAAGCCATATTCTGAACCACTGAATTATGATGAACACTATTCTGCTTCTCATCACTAGTTATATATATATATATATATATATATATATATATTGTAACGACCCGGCTCCACGAACCGAACCGTTACGCCCGTATCAACAATATTGTCCGCTTTGGCACAACTTCCCAGGGGGGTCACCCATCCTGGTACTACTCCAAGCTAAGCACGCTTAACTATGGAGTTCCGTCCTCGTTATTATGCCGCACTGCTTTAAAAGGCCTTGTTGATAGGAAATGGATCTTTAAGCTCATATAGCACACGAGTACTCTCATATCTGGGCGATATAAGAGTACTCGTGTGGTATATAAGAGTACTCTCATATATCACACAATTGTAGAGCTTAAAGATATGAGAGTACTCTCATATCTTTAAGCTCTACAATTGTGACGACCCAGATTTCCAGGAAGGAAATCCTATGGTGCGGTGTTGTGCGTCAGTCCCACATCGCCCAAATATGAGAGTACTCGTGTGGTATATGAGCTTAAAGATCCATTTCCTATCAACAAGGCCTTTTAAAGTCGTGCGGCACAATAGCGAGGACGGAACTCCATAGTTAAGCGTGCTTAGCTTGGAGTAGTACCAGGATGGGTGATCCCCCTGGAAAGTTGTGCCAAAGCGGACAATATTGTTGATACGGGCGTAACGGTTCGGTTTGTGGGGCCGGGTCATTATCAGAGCCTCTATCTGGCCGGAAATGTGGGGACTAGCACGTGTGTGTGGACCCTGAAGGACGACGTGCTCGACGAGGACGTCGTGCCTAAAGGGGGGGTGATTGTGACGACCCAGATTTCCAGGAAGGAAATCCTGTGGTGCGGTGTTGTGCGTCAGTCCCACATCGCCTAGATATGAGAGTACTCGTGTGTTATATGAGCTTAAAGATCCATTTCCTATCAACAAGGCCTTTTAAAACCGTGCGACACAATAGCGAGGACGGAACTCCACAGTTAAGCATGCGCGCTTGGAGTAGTACCAGGATGGGTGACCCCCCTGGGAAGTTATGCCAAAGCGGACAATATTGTTGATACGGGCGTGGCGGTTCGGTCCGTGTGGTCGGGTCGTTACAGATGGTATCAGAGCCTCTATCTGGTCGGAAATGTGGGGACTAGCACGTGTGTGTGGACCCCTGAAGGACGACGTGCCCGACGAGGACGTCGTGCCTAAAGGGAGGGTGATTGTGACGACCCATATTTCCAGGAAGGAATTTCTGTGGTGCGGTGTTGTGCGTCAGTCCCACATCGCCCAGATATGAGAGTACTCGTGTGGTATAATGAGCTTAAAGATACATTTTTTTATCAACAAGGCCTTTTAAAGCCGTGCGGCACAATAGCGAGGACGAAACTCCATAGTTAAGCGTGCTTAGCTTGGAGTAGTACCAGGATGGGTGACCCCCCTGGAAAGTTGTGCCAAAGCGGACAATATTGTTGATACGGGCGTAACGGTTCGGTTCGTGGGGCCGGGTCGTTACACTATTCATACTAGGCATATGCTTCATAAGAAAAATCTGTCCTCTCACAATAGAAAATCTCTCATTCAATCCCATCAGAAATATCATTTTAAACATTCTATTCTCTCTAGTTACAATAGCAGCCATGAAATCAAAAGTACAATCTGATACAACCCCACAACTACACCTAGGGATAAGGTTTATACTATTCAAAAAATTCCAGAAAGTCTCTAGTTTAGTGAAATAAGCAGAAACAGACATATCACCTTGAACAGTATAACTAACACACTGATGAACCTTATAAATTCTTGCTTCATTACCATGAGAAAACCTCTAAACTAACTCTCTCCACATCTTGGTGACAATATCAACATATAGAATAGACTGAGCAATATCACTACTAACAGAGTTTATAATCCAAGACATCACAATCGGTTTACACTAATTCCAAGCACCATACATCTGGTCATTCTCATCAGGGCAAACTAGGCTACCATTAATGAACCCTAATTTAGACTTAGCACCTATAGAAATCTCCATAGTTCTCTTCGAATAATGGAAATTAGGTCTAGTAAGAATAGATATGACTATACTAGAACTTGTGTTCCCATTAGTACCTATGAAATAATGATTCATGGTATTGATCACTGGGGGATTTTTCTCAATATTGGCCATGTATAAATAAAGATACAGAAGAAACCTAATTTTTGAATTCAACTATAATATATGACAGAATTAACAAGAAAATAAGACAAGAAAACTGTAATATATGACAAGAAATAAGACAGAATTACTAACTCAAAAAGAGAATTTAACAACTAAAAACTAGAAAATTAACAATATTTAGACCAATTAAATAACCAATCACAGAAACCCCTAAATTTTTATTAAAAAAAAATTGGGAAAATTTTTACTCTTGATATTGATTAATCACAACAACTATAAACCAAAACAAGATCAACAGAATCTACCTAATTGAACAATAAACTTATAATGTTGATCAAAGAACCCTAAACACCGTCAAATAAATAAAAAAAAGTTATATCCTAATAAAACAAGATCTATGTCAATAACCAACTAATCACAGAAAACCACTAATTTTCAAGAACTGAAAAAATGGGAAATTTTTTACTTCTGTTCAATAAACAAAATTAATAACAACGGATGTATGATATATCATACAGAAGTATAATTAAACAATATAATTTCTAAAAAAAAAACAAGAACCCTAATTTGAGTAGAGAAGAAAGAAGAACCAGATAAAATTGCAGGCTAATCACGCAATGGAATATGTTGATAACATGTAGAAGGTCACGCTCCGCTCCGGTGACCAGATAGTAATCGTAGTTAAAAGATGCGATCAAAATATGGTGATCGCCGTATATATATAAATGTAAGTATAGAGAGAGACGTTGAAAAGAATTTTTTTTATTAAAATGAATTAATTAATTACAGATAATCTCAGTTCCTTATATAGTACCGGATAGTTTCAAAAGTATTACAAATCAGTCCTTTGATTACAAAAAGTGACAACTATAAAATGTCCAAAATGTATTAACAAAACAAGTATTGCTATTTATTCTATTGAGTCCTTATGTACCTGCAAGTGACAATTTAGTCCAGAATAACAAATAAACCATACATATTCAATATCAACATTTCAAAACAAGCAGCAGTTGCTAATATTTCAAAGAACTTGCAATGGATTTAGCTCTTTTGGGGATTTAAGAGATTTACATGTTAAGTTGGGTTCTAGTTGGGGTACTAGTACAGTTAAACCTCGATAAATGAATCCTCTTGGGACCAGCAAAAAATATTCGTTTAGTGAGTTTATTTATTTATCGATAAATGAATATATTATTCATTTATCGATAAATGAATTTTTATTCATTTAGATAGTATTTTTACATTTTTATTTTTTCGTATGATTATTTATTTTACATCTAATGTACAAATACGTATATAGACTATGTACATGCATCATGTACTTATAAAATTCTATGTATGGAATACTTAGAGTCTAAATACATGCAACATGTACTAATAATAATATTCTATGTATGGAATACTTAGAGACTAAGACAATGTACCTAACCTACCTACAAACTAATATTTACATGGGGTCTTTAAGGATTCAAAAAAAATTATTCGTTAATGCATTTAGCGAGGTTATTCATTTAGCCCATTTGCCCAAGTCGGGACCGGAGAAAATTATTCATTTGGCGAGGTTATTCGTTTATCGGACATTCATTTATCGAGGTTTAACTGTACTCTTTACTATCATAAAATAACAATTAAGACGTGATCATTAATAACTTAGTCAATTTAAGTTAATTCCGTCCAAATGACGACATCAATCTTTTAACACCATTTTACCATTTTGCCCTGAGAGAGTTTATACTCAATTAGTACCATTAATACCCTATAATATATAGTTCATGGTATCAAATATTATTATTTAATTTGAACATGTATCAAATAAATTTCAAAAACTTTACTTCCACATCTATACATATAAATTAGAAATAAAATCCTTTTAATAAATATAATAAACCTGTAAAAATACAAAATAGAAAAATTGGAAAATTAAATATAAGAATTTTTATAAATTCTAATATTTCTTAATTTGAATATAAATAAAATAATTAAAAATGATATTTCCACTTATATATAATATTTTTAATAAATATGTAAATGTGTAAAAATTTGATAAAGGAAGCACAATTATAAGATAATTAAAATTACACTATATTAACATAAATATAATAAAAACAAATGGAAATATGAAAACAATATACTTAAATACATTAATAAATAAAATTTCCTAAAAGAAACAGTAAGTCTTCATTACTTATTAATAGTTTCGTCAGTGTGTCAGGGGAGGCCCTGCGATTTTTGTTCCCCGGTGTAGAAAAAAATTGGGGCATTTTTTTCTACTGTCGTTCCCGGTATAAAATTTCATAATAAAATATCTTAGTAGTAGAATAATTCAAAAATTAATTCTCAACCAATTTTTTTTAATATAAAAAGAATTGTGTCATTTCTTTTACTTTTAATTATTTTTACTAGCATATATTTATATGTATATTTTTTTATACATATATAATTTATTTATTTTTGTATGTCGACGTCATGGTGTCCTCAACAATTCACCGGAATCATGAGGCCCGGTGCCGTCGCAACTACTCTACCCACTCATGGCCACCCCTGCAGTGTGTAGATGCGTGACTAACCTTACTTATTAATAGTTCACGGTAGTTATTGGGTATTTACCCAATTTTGATATGATGATCAGCGAAGTTACCTTAATTAAGAATAAGTGGTAGAAATATAAAAACTCCCCTCCGGTCAAGAGTAATGGGAAAAAAAATACGTTTAGTTCACTATATTAACCGTGTTTAACGATTTAGATACTAAATTACCAATTTTAACAATTGAGGTAACAAATTACGAAATTTGTCACAAATGATGACTTACCGTTAAACAAAATAATGAAATTGCACTCACATTCTCTTGCCCTATCATATGGTGAGTGCATTTTTATTAACATCCGTCAAAAATAGATCCCAAATGTGAGATATAATGATTGTAATTTCATCGATTTATGCTGTTAGTTCCTTAATTGGACGAAATTTCGTAGTTTGATATTTCAATTGTTAAAATTGATAGTTCAGTAGCTAAATCGTTAACGATTGGTAGTACAGTACACTAAACGTATTTTTTACCGAGTAATCGGACAATTATTTGGTCTTTCTTTTGTTGCATGCTGATGATATCTTCTAATGCTTTGAGATGTCAGCAAGATGAATTTTCATGTGCGATTATCTACTCGATAATGATTTTCGAACAACCCTGACATACTAATGCAACATGCTGCACATAAAATATTCCTAGAAAACGAATTAAGCTTCCAAGAAAACGAATTTAAGGTGCAATAGATAAGATCTGAAATCAGCAAATTGAAACTAGACAGGCTTGTTAGGCAACAACTTTTGAGATAATAAGTGGGTTATACTGAACTTAACAAAAGTGAACTTTTTCAAAACCAGAGGGAAAAAACACAATTTATGCACTATAGAACTTACAAAAAAAAGAACCAAGAAATAAACCGAGTTTAAAGCCACAACAGAACAAGCCTTTGATAATACAGCAGTACATCAGTCTACATAAGCACATTATATAAGTATACAAAATCACATCTAGAAACACAGACACATATTACTTGAACATAATTTTACTTTTGGTGATACTTCATTCTACATTATTTATCTAACAAGTTCACAGAGACTCGGAAGTGGGGAGAAGATAAAAAAACACAAAACAAAAGCAATGGGAAAAAAAACAGCCAATTTCAGTTGGCCCTTCCACTGAGATCCCTGAAAAGAATATGTACAGTAGTTTATGCCGATGTTACTCCCAAATCAAACTAATAGGGAGAAATACCATAGCAAGGTAATATAACAGTCGCTTATTCCATCCATCTCTGTAGTTTTCTCTTCTAGCAAACATATGTAGTTCAAAAACCGTTGAAAACCTCAAAACTTGCAAGAAGTTCCGAGCCTCTGCCTCTGCTTCTGACCAGAAGTCACCAATTTCCTTCTCGAAAAAGCTGGGTAAAGAAGCTCTTGAAACTTGTCTAGAAACATAAACCACTCATCATCATTCATATCCGCTAACTTTACAAAGCTGGCACTTGCTGACATCTGCTCATTTGCACTCCTGTTGCCGTACGACGACACTTTCTCAAGAGGGTATTTCAGGTGTTTCAAGCTCTTCTCTTCAAAATTTGTGTTCTTCAGGGATATGGATAGCTTCGACACGGAGGGTAGTTTCTCCAAGCTCTTCTCGTGATCGTCGCTTTTGTTCATGAGTTCATTTTCATTTTCATTTTCCTCCTCTTCTTCCTCAAAACTCTCCTCCAATTTTGAAAGTGGATTACGTCCATTACAAAAAAAATCATTTTTGGAAGCAAATCCGAAATCAAATTCATCGCAATCAAGGTCAAATAGGAACTCGTTTTCTTCTACTCGATGTGTTTTCGGGGATAAGACCTCTCTCTCTGCAATCATCATATGTTTAGCCTCAATACCTATGAGCTCAAGCTCGCTTGGTTCCTCCTCACCCCTACGAAACTCCCTACTCATCATCTCACCAATCTCGGCCAAACATAGCCCAAAACCCGCAGCTTCTTTGAGAAAAACAGTACTCAGAATCAAAACACGTAAACAAGCCTCTCGGATCATGGGAAGCTCACACCTTAGCATCTCAGAATCTTGAACAGGATCCAAATTCTGAACATATTCCAGCTCATCTTCTGAGATGGAATCGACGCCTGAGGCCAATGGATCCATTCAAAATATGGGTCCTCTAAGCATTCCGGTAAACAAAGTCCGTGATCGATAGGAATAAGTTCCACCACACCAAACTTATCCAGCTTCCTCACCAAAAGATTCCCCGCATGCCTATCCGTGTTAAAAATCCTGATATCCAAAATCCCTATCCGATGAACCGCGACTACCGGGAAGTTTGACGCCCCGTGATCACTTGCATCGAAATCATGCGGGATAAATTGCTGGAAAGACGCAATCTTGCTAACCAACTTCTTGTCCCGAGGCTTATTTCCGTTCACCGTGTCGTTAATGTGAAAAATCGAGTGAGTAATCTTCACTAAAGCAGTAGGTGGCACACTAGCAAAATGGTCGTAGTCGAGAAG
This sequence comes from Primula vulgaris, assembly GCA_963920805.1. Lineage (NCBI taxonomy): Eukaryota > Viridiplantae > Streptophyta > Magnoliopsida > Ericales > Primulaceae > Primula > Primula vulgaris. Next base: position 31,172,416 of record OY987219.1, on the reverse strand, counting down.
ATACGCAGCCACTTCACGGAAACCCGTTTCTCCGACCCGGACAGACCGTTTCAGACCCGGTTGACCGAGGGTTTTTCCCACGAAACCTTTTGGATTATTTGGCGCAAAAGGCTCTTCATCGGTAGGCTTCACTATAGCAACACTCTCGCCTCGAATGTTTCTGAAGTAATAAGCGCCGCCTAACCCTCCTTGTACTGCTAATGGCTCCACCCCGTTTTTCATCCCTTTAACGATTTCCTTAATGTGAAGCTTCGACTTGGCGAAATGTTCCGAGCTACCTAAAATCTCAATTGGGCCGCTCTTATCACGAGGTTGGGTATCTCTCCCCGTAGGAGAGAGACACGGGGTCGAGGAGCTTCTGTGAAACAAGCTCCGTGTGAGCAGCAACGGGGAATCGTGACGAACAGAGCTAAGGTCGTTTTTCAGTTCCACGTCACCAAATGTGAGCGAGGTCTGCTCCGTGGAAACGTTCAGCGCTATCTGTAACCTCCTCTTCACTGTGTGTGCGTTATCGCTACGATCTAGTTCCATTCCCAATACGCAACCAGTTTCGGTTTGCACAAAAACGCGCCTCTTGGCTGTTGGTTTCCCATCCATCCTCTGGTTGAGAGGGCTTTTGTAAACCGCTACAGCCATTTGGTTGAGGGAAAGAATTGAACAATTCACAACTAATCATTAATCGGATCCTATCAAAAACGTCCCAAGCCAAATAACATAGCCATAAGCTTAGGTTGTGATTGAAAAAAGTATAGATTCGTGAGAGGGCGCCCTGTAGAAAAGACAACAAGATTTACCATAAAAGAAATAAGCACACTAAGGAAAAGTAGGGAAATTTCATGTTATTTAAAAGCCACCATCAATATATTCAAAACAACTACTTCAGAGTATAGCAGCAGAACCACTGTAATTATTATTTTTATTTATAAAAAAAAAGTGGAATAACCAGTTCACCACTCAACTTAGTGAAAGCATATAAAGATCCCCACTTTTTCAAAATTTTAATATAATCCCAAATATAAATCTCACTGCCCACAAACAATTACTGTAATTAAGAATTAGATTTCAAGATCGATCTAATAAAATGGACACTAAGGGTGTGTTTGGAACCCTGAAAATGAAAATGAAAATGAAAATGAAAATGAAAATGAAAATGAAAATGAAAATGAAAATGAATTCCCCAGAAAACACTTTTTTGTGTTTGGCTCTATAAGAAAACTAGTGGAAGAGAAAACAAAAGAAAATGTGAGAAAAATTTGTGAGTAAAATAAGAGAAACCATTTTACTTCTAAAAGTGGGAGGAAAATGAAAACAAATGGTAAAATTGGGACTAGCCACATCTCTCCTTCTTTGTTCTTTTATTTTCTCATGATTTCACAACCTTCCAAACACATGACGGGAAATGATTTCAAGTTAATTTTCCTTGGTTTTACTGATAATCAAAAATGATTTCTTTTTCTTTTCTTTTCTTTTCCGTGTTCCAAACACACCCTAAATCTCTAAAGAACTGATAATCTAGATCATCAGATAAAATCAATTTTTTTTAGAAGTAATCCAATATTTTACTTGAACAAAACAAGAAAATGAACCAACTTAATCATCACTTTCCAAAAGGACCAAAACCAAGTACTTTGGGAAAACAATAAAAATATTGAAATCATATTTTCAAAAAGAATCTAACAGAATACTTCTGAAACCAAGAACTTTGCTTATAAATCTTGATCCCAAAAATATCAAAATACAACACCATGAAGAACCAAAAAAGTAACCAATTAGAAAAAAAAGGAAATGGAATTTTAAAAGGAAAAGAAAAAGAAAGAGAAAGCCCAAAACGATAGTAATACTATAAAAAAAAATGAAAAAAGAAGACGAAATCTAACCAAACAAAGAGATTTTGCAGGACCCAAGATTTAACCTCTCTCTCTCTCACTCTCTCTCTCTAATTAAATCTGATCTCTCTGTTACTCTGTATGTATCACTGTATCTATAATGTTCATTCTTGTTGGAGAGATATGGGACCGTCTTAAATAGTAACTAACCAGGTTATTATTCTTTTGGTCCTGTAATTAAAATTCAAAACATATCAGTTTGTGAGTTTGATGTAAAAGAACACCGCCCCCGAAAACCGTATCGACCCAGAAAACAGTAATAATAGACCCGTCATAGAAACGTGTTTGGGTCTGTCCAACCCAACATAACCACCGGTTCTAAGTGGAAATTTGAACCCGGTATTCAAAAGTAAGGGTGATATATTTTGGTGTTTTCGATTCATCGAAAAAAAATAAAAGGAAAGATAGCAAAACAAGGGCGGGTATGATGGTTTTCAACTTTATACCGCAGAACAGATCCGCAAAAACGAACCGTAAATTTATTATATCGTTATATTGTTATATTAGATTTATGTATATACTTCATTCGTTCCAAATTAAATGATATTTATTCCATTTTGATATGTTCCAAATTAAATGGAACTAACCAAAATAGAAAGAAAAAAATACAATGTTTACATTTGTACACTTAATTAATATATATACATGTGACTAGGAGAATGTGTCAATATACCACGTCCATAAATTCAAAGATTAATTTTGGTATTTCAAGGGAAAATAACACAAAAGATTAAAAAAGTTGATTTTTCAATGCGTCCTATGATTTGAACGGATGAAGTATAAATTTATATTTAAACAGATTTTTAATGAATGGATTTGTATCTGATAATGATATATGGAGTGGAACAGTTGTAGTCAATATTATCTTTTACAAAATGAGAAATAAAATTTGGCAAGACTTGTTCCAATATAAAGTAAAACAAATAAAAAGATCTGGATGATTTCACAACATGCTTCAAATTTTCTTCTTCTTAGCATCACAACATGTAATCTACTTTCACTTGTTATCTTTCTAAAGTTCACAACATCTTAAAATCAGCTATGTTAAAATTTGACATTGAATAATTAGTTGTTAAGATGTTTTATACTTGTCTCACTGCTTGGCACTATTTTGCATTATTTTTTATGTCTAAACATTTTCTAATTTAAACGAGTTGATGGTATGTATATACATGAACCGAGAACCTAGAACCGAGAACCGTTAGACCAATTACAGATCAGGTACAATGAGTATAGAAATTATCTAAACCGGACCGGACTCGTAGATGATGAGAGAACCCCTAAATCTCCAACCAGAGTACACATTTTTTTTTTTGAATTTATAATTTTTGTGATTTTTCAATTTTTTTGGTTTAAAGAAAATAAATGAAAAATTACAACGATGTATACTCCACCTCCCCCAACTAAAACTAAAAGTGTACTCACTGTTGAAAAAGAAGAAAAACATATGCGTTGGATGTTCAAATAGACTCTATGCAAACAATACTAAAGTAAATTAAGCGGATATATACATATGATATGAAGTGGAATGGCCGTGGGGCTAGATAGGGGGTGAAGACCATTCGTCTTCCCTAGTTTCGTTACTCATCGCGACTAGCGCAAGCTGAAAGGAAATCATACTCCCTGGTGAAGAAGTGACGTGTAGTAGATCTAAGAAAATGAATCTCTTCATCCTTTCTGGTATGATGTTGCAAGTTGATGGCCTAGGTATGGAATTGAAAGTTAATCGTTAATTTGAAGCTCTAGGATAAAAGTAGTGAGTCCCCCCTGGGGACTTTGCGAGCTTGAAAGTAAGTGTTTCGAAACCATTTTGCAGTATGACTTGACTTGTGTGGTAGTCTAAAACTACTTGTGCTTCCATAAGAAATGGTGCTCCCAGAACTACCCGATTTACCTTGTATTGTGAGTGTCGATGAGGTATATCATAGACGACAAAATTTAAAATATAGATAAAAGAACTAATTATGTACCTCAACTCTCGAGCTACCCCAAGTGACTTTGTTGATCGATTCCCATCAGATGTTACCATGCATTCGTTACATGTGTATAGCTTAGTTAAACCGATCCCCTGGAAAATTCTTCTGGGCATTATGTTTGCATATGACCATGTGAGTATCAAAACACGGTTCATATGACAGTCACCGATAACCATAGTAACCGTTAGAAAATCAATGCCGCTAGCAACTGGTTTGTGAAAGAGCCTAACGAATTTCTCCATATAAGCGGGAAGGTGAAGTGGGGCATTATCATCATTGTCACATCCAAACATGTGGGAATGTCGGTAAGTGGGTTCACTTTCCAACACCGCCCCTGTCATCGCACTTAGCGAGAGTTTCTCCTCAAAAATTCTCCTCTAAAAGGGAAATATTTCGTCTATATATATTGCAAACAATATCCATATTGTTCGATGGATAGACTGGTCGCAGACAGTGGCGGGGCCACAGTGAGGCTAGGTGGGTCATATGACCCCCCTCATATTTTGATACCGATAATACATTTATACTCTTGTTATTTATAAATGAAATACAAACAATGGTTTCAAGCATGTGAAGGACAAAATGGGAAGCAATAGTAGTATCAATTGTGATTTTCCTTTGTTATATTTCGCTGAGTCAAGCCAATAGCTCTTGTGAAAATTACAACATTTTCCTCTTATCCTCAAAATATTCTAGTTGGTCCCTTACCCAAAAAAATTAAAATTATAGCTGGTCGCTACTATTTTATTTGCAAGTGAACTAGTTACATACTATAATAAATTAACAACATTGATCTATAAGACTTCAACAATTTTACTTCTCTAACATGATATTTTTCTATTATTCATATTAAGAAAAGTTTTACAGTCCTATTAAACAATCATCGAATCATAAAAGTTTTGGAGTTTTGACTTATTTGTGTTTGATAACTTTTCTTCCGAGTTATCTTGTTTATTTTTTAATCGGAAATATGACCCACCTAAACAAAAGTTCTCGCTCCTCCACTGGTGGCAGACTTGATTCATACTGAATATGTTCATGTGGTAGAAGAGGTCGATCGCCAAAACAGGCATCTCCAAGCACTTTAGCTTTCTCAGGTGTTGACTATGAAGATGCGACATTGGGACACGATATGATATGTTGATCATGGTCGTTAATTCTTCACTAAACTCATTAATTGGGCACCCTCTTCATCCGTGAACAATGCCGTTTTCGCAGGGTTTTCCTTTTTCGATGTTCTTTTTTTCCTTTTCAACCAAAACTTTCACCGGTTTCTTCACTTTTAATTTCCTCTTCTTCCCCCCTTTACATTTGGTGTTAAGGTGAAACTTCAACGTCCTTCTTCTTTTTTCTTAGCTTAAAGTTTTTCTTACGTGTGATTGTTGTGTCCGTCTCTTGAGAATTTTCATTCTCGTTTATCTCAATAATGACCATACACTTTGTTAGAAATCTAGGGTATGATAATCCTGGATAACTTCGAAGAATCGTGTTCGTACACTTTCCGAACAAAGTATTTCGACCCTATTATTGCCTGGGTTCACGAAATCTTTGTGGGGATAATTCTTGAAGAACAATCTGTTTCTGGCAAGGAGAATAGATTAGGAAATGTAGAGAGAATTTTCTTATATGTTTCTGTGTTTGAAATCGAGGCCAAATGACTTCTTATATAGGAGATCAATAACCGAAACTGAAAGCAAGCAACTGTTCGGAAAGGAAGCAACTGTTCGGAAAGGAAGCAAGCAACTGTTCGGAAAGGAAGCAAGCAACTGTTCGGAAAGGAAGCAAGCAACTGTTCGGAAAGGAAGCAACTGTTCGGAAATGAAGCAATCAACTTTTCGCTCGGGGCGCTGCCCCGCACCCCACCCGCTGTCCTGGCAGCGGGACCCCAGCCAGGGGCTCTCGCCCCTTGGACCCCGCCAGGGGCTCTGCCCCTAGGACCCCGCCAGGGGCTCTGCCCCTTGGACCCCGCCAGGGGCTCTGCCCCTTGGAACCCCGTTTCAATTATTCATATTCAATTATACGTTGGCTCGACGAGCGTGCACTCCGCACTTCCCTAACTCGTTTCCGAGTTTAACGTATTATTGCATCGGCCTATAATAAATCACATTACTACTAAAATACATTGATGATACTAAAATCACCAACACACTTTCACGTGAACAGTCTCTGTCTTTGCATTTGTGACAACATGCTCATTTGAAGAGTGAGCACACCATCTCCTCAAAGCCTAAGTGTATCCTTCTCGTTATCCATATTTGCTTTGGCTGTGTGTAGAAATGGTCGTCCTAAAATAACCGTGAATTGATAATTCCCATCACCTAGTATTAGCCTATCCATATTGACTACATCAAAAGTGTATAGGAAATATACTTCTCTACACACGACATTCTTAACGATGCCTAGACAAATGCTGTTATCTCTGGGGAAGTTAGCCATGATCAGATTTACACGAAAGGGTTGGATTCCCTTGAGTTTATGCTCTTTATACATTGCTTTAGGCAAACAGTTTAGAGTGGACCCAGAATACATAAGTATCCTTGATTTGACCCAGAAAGTGTATAATTTTGGTGGCATTTAAATGAAAATAATAATCTTTTAATACATATTTATGTATTTTTATTCCCATTTTATGTATTATGCCATTTTGTACCCGATAACCTATTTTTGTGTTATTTTACCCTTACAATATATATGAAGATAGCAAATGAAGGGGTCGGGATGAATGATTAAGATACTTAAAGACCGGAAAGATCAAATCAACAAGTTAATATTCGGTCAAAAGAAGTCTACACCAAAGAGCACGAAAGAGATAAAAAAAAAAAAAATTGAGATTTTTCGGTTCTCATCCGGATCAGACGACCTCTCACCCGGATCAGTCAGTCCACGAGCCAGAATTAATGACGTGGCAAAAAATACCACAAACCCAAAGTTAGAAACCTTGTAGGTCACTGTATATACTGGACGAGAACAATTTTCTAAGAAACTTTTCTTTCCGCCTTTCTTTCTATTTCTTTTATATTTTTCTTTGATTTTGTACTCGATTGTAGTTTATTTCAGAAACTCATATCCGATTCTATACAACTCCAATTGTGAGTTTCTTTCACAATCTTAATCATATTTTCTGACTTGAATTCTAATTTATTTTAGGATGAATTGTTCTTTTATTTATTTCATTATTATGCTAGTAGTTAGTGACATATTATAGGAAAAAGGACCTATAGGTCACACTTTTCAAACTTAATACCGAATAAATCACATATAAGATAACTCTTCCCAATTAGTCACACTTTCTAATTAATATAAATACCTTAAAAATTTTATTTTTAATAATTCTCATACGAACACACTCTCTCTCCCACGCGAATACTCTCTCTCTCTAAGATCTCCATTAACGGAATTGACGAGATCCTTCCCGAATCTCTGACCGGCGACGGAGACTGGCGACGTGGCTGGTGGCGGCGACATGGTGTGTTGGGAGTACTTTGCTGCTCTTCTTCCTCGACGACGGTGATTTTTTGAGTAAGTTCTCCGACGATCTGGTTGGTGTTGCGATTCGTCCTAGGCACATTTCTCAGTTTTTTGGGGAAAAAATATTTTTTTAAGGGTGTAATTGGTTAGAAACTCATAATTTTTCTTGTTAATAGAGCCAATTTTATGCTTAAATTAGCCAATTTTAATGATTTTATGAGTTTAAGTCGTGGGTTTCTAAGGTATATATGAGGATGTGACAAAAGAATGAGTTGGTTTATATATATATGAGTTTATATGTATGCTTATTGACCATGACATTTTTTTTTGGATATTTAATATATTTTGTTTTTTATTTGTGAATGAGATTTGATGTGATCTTATTTTGAGTTTAGTTATTCCGTTTTTATATGCGCTTAGCTGGTAGAAATTTCACCGTTAAATGTGTCAACTTTCTAAACTTTGATTTGTTACTGCATGGTTTCTAATTTGAGTAACGTTTTATTTGATTATTCCTTTAGATTTATGTAAATTTTGTAGAATAATGTGTCACTTGGGAAAATAGATTCTGTATGTGTCCACGGTAAACATTTTTATGCACCCGTATACAATTGTATTGACATTTTATTCACATTTTATGCACCCGTATGCAATTGTATTGATCTTTTATGCACATTTTATACACCCGTACGTATCCACTTTTATGAAATTTTTATGCACCCGTATGCAAATTTATTGACCTTTTATGCACTCGTATGCACTTTTATTGACATTTTATGCGCTCGTATGTACTTTTTATGCACTTTTTATACACCAGTATGCAATTTTATTGACGTTTTATGCACATTTTATTTGTTTGGCATTGCATAAATTTTATTGACATTGCATAAATTTGGTTCGTATTTGTTTAGCTGGATTTATGCAACCGTGCGTCTAGGTATGATTTCACAAAATTGTTCCCGCAACGTGTTCGATGAAATGTTCAATGGATATATTGTTATGAATTGTATACGGCAACAAATGGAATTATATTGTCACTTGTTCGCTTGTTTTATGTTTGTAGATTGTATACTTTTGATGAGTAAGTATATAGATATATAAGCTCAAAATAATAAGAGCGCTTGCAGCCGACAATAAATGCAATTTTTATGCACCCGTATTCACTTTTTATACAATTTTTATTGGTCCGTATGCACTTTTATGCACTTTGATTGACTTTTATGCGCTTTTTATGCACTTTGATTGACTTTTATGCGCTTGATACACATTTATGCACTTGTAGTACACATTTTTGCACTTTTTATGCATTTTCTGCACATTTATGCATTTGATATGCACTTTTTATGTACTTTTAATTCAATTTTTATGCACTTGTTATGCACATTTATACACTTTATACACTTTTTATGCAGTTTTATGTAATTTTTATGCAGTTTTATGTAATTTTTATGCACTTGTTATGCACTTTTAATAAACTTCATTATACATTTTTAGTGAATGTTATGCACATTTATGCACTTTTTATGCACATTTATGCATCCGTATTCATTTTTTATGCACTGTTTATGCACACTTTATGCACCCGTATGTATTTTATATGCACCATTTTATGTACCCGTATGCACTTTTTATACACCATTTATGCACTCGTATGCACTTTTTATGCTATGCATCCGTATGCACTTTTTATGCACCCATATATACTTTTTATGCACTATTTATGCACCATATCCACATTTTATGCACTCGTATGAAATTTTACATACTTTTTAGTAAACCGTATCCACTTTTATACATTTTTTAGACTCATATCTACTTTTACGCACTTTTTATGCTATTTTATGCACTTTTATGTAATTTTTTTGCACATTTTATGCATTTTTATGTATTTTTTATACACTTTCTATTTATTTTTATGCACTTATTATGTACATTTATGCACATTTATGCACTTGTTATGCACATTTATACACTTTCTATGTATATTTATGCACTTGTTATGCACATTTATGAAAAAAACTGTTTTTTTTTTAAAACTCTGTTTTTTTTGTGAAAAACCTGTTTTTTTTGTGAAAAAGCTGTTTTCTTTGTGAAAAAGCTGTTTTGTTGTGAAAAAACTGTTTTTTTTATGAAAAAGCTGTTTTTTTTTGTGAAAAAGCTGTTTTTTATGTGAAAAAAGTTTTTTTGTGTGAAAACCCTTTTTTTTTTGTGAAAAAGCTGGGTTTTTTTGTAAGAAACTGTTTTTTTTTGCGAAAAAACTGTTTTTTTTTCTTTTCGAAAAGCTGTTTTTTTGTGTGAAAAAACTGTTTTTTTTTTCGTTAAAGAAGCTATTTTTTCGTGAAAAATGCTAATTTTTTATATGAAATAAGTTATACTTTATAAAAAAAAGTAAGTTGTTTTTTTACTTTTTAAGGTTTGTTAGAGAGAGAAAGATAGTTTGGGAGATAAAAGATGTAATACATCTCTTCCAAATTATATTTTGACGCCTATTTATATTTTTATTAAAGTGTGACTAAATTGGAAGAGTAATTTTATGTGTGACTTTTTAGATATTAAGTTTGAAAAGTATGATAGTGAGAATTACCCCCAGATTATATGCATGATTAATGGGGTTTCCATTGTTTTACCGACCTCTCTTGTCCCTTCCATCTTATAACCAGAATCGGAACATAACAGTATGTACTTCACATGCCTTTATATTTATGTGTTTATTATTGCCATTAAATTGCCCAGTGTTTAGGTCTTGGAATACCAAGTGATAGTTTGTGTTTCGATGCTTTACACTCTTGCTATTTAATTTACTTGCATGTTAATTTAGAACAACAACCAAATCCAAAGTTGAAAGCGCGAACTTACTCGATAAAAACAGAAAAATAATGTTTGAGTATAATATTACTATTATTTTACGTGATCTTTGTGGACGAATTGGTTTTTACCAGTCTTATTATTACTACATCAGGCCCTAGTATACTTGTAAGATAGAAAGGGTTTTTCATAAAAATTACATACTTTTAACCCGACCAACCCTCTCAAGTTGGTATAATCCAATGATGATCGTTAAGATAGGTGGACCATGGTCTTTTTATTTGTTTGTTAAGCTCATACATAGATTCCTCATACGACATCTCCCCATGAAAAACAATACTGGTTCAATGTTTTTACGTGCATTTACAACCTTTTCTCCACTGCGAATTCTTTGAAAAAATGGTTGGTTGTGATTCTGTCCAAGAACTTTTGTAGACTGTCTTGGAATCAGTCAACCATATTAACCATCTCGGTTTGGTTTGAATACTCATCTGACCATTCTTATTTTATGATCACATTCAGATGTCTTTCATGCTTATCTATGACAGGGTCAACCTGGACAATATCCTTATGACTTTCTTGCACAAAGGCTACTTCCTGAGCGGTACTCAAGGCGGAATTCGCTGATTCTATTTATGGGCAACACTTTTGAGTACTTACTTTCTCAACTTCTCTTGTCATGGAAGGAGCAGCTTCAGCCTCTAAAGTGGCTAGATAATCTCTATAAGCTTTAGGGCCAGCTACACTCCAAATTGCTATTGACGGATACTTATCACCAAACTCTTTAGCAATAAGCTAAGCGATCATAGATTCATCCTCGTTCTCCTCTTCGGAACGAAGATTTTCCATTTCATTAAAGACTTACCGATGCACCTTAATTTTTACTAAGTTCTGGGCCCCACTTATTGTAATTAGTGCCAACATGAATGTATTAAATTAGTGTGGAGAAGGTCCAATAATGGGATTGCTTGGGAAGTGAGGGCCATAAGAGGGATAATGAGATCTTTATTCCTTTTGGCCCATAATCCATAGTGGACCAAAACTCCCCCATGACATCCCATTAGATGACATTACCTTCTATATAAAGCGATTTACTATTCAATGAAGGGTCTGTTAGAATGATATACTAAAAGACATGATTTATTGTTCTTTTTAGTATTTATTTATTAACAATGAATGATTTATTTGAGAATATTTTTGAGCAATGTTGTACATGCTATTTATATGTACATTTGTCTTTATTCTGTATAGTAAGTGATTTGGTGTGTAGAGTACGACTTACACACGGAAGATCAAATCATTGGTTCTAACAGAATATATTTTATCGTTCACAACTTTAGATGGAGTGGACAACCATCGGTATAGTTGTAGCATATAGTTTTAGTAGGTGTGTCTTGACTACAGGAAACGGTTGAGTTCCGACTCTTTGTATTAGTATACTTAGAGTATATTGAACAGGACAAAGTGGTATTAATTTATGGTACTGACCAGAATAAAATAATTATACCTAAGTAATTATTATGATTACTTATACTCTTAATCCATAGATTATTTTCGATACACATTTATAATATATACTACTTTGATTTACAATGAGTGAGATTTGTTGTGGTCAACAAACCCGTACGTTGGGCAGTAATATTATTTATATGGTGTGTGTCTATAATCGAAAGAATTCACGTCCCTTAACAAGGATTGATGATATCCCCTCGAGAAGCTTATAAGTTTTGTTTGTGTCAAATTTTGAAAGTGGATTTTATATCCATCACAACAAATAAGTTAAGTGGAAAGATCGAGGAAATAATATGCCGAGTAAAATAATTATCAGTAATTTATTTACTCGGTGGATATCTGTAATCTTAACATGAGGATATATTAAAATATTTAATAATGTGCTCTCAAATATTAAGAGTGCAATTATATTCTCTAATGAAAATGAATATAATTTATTAATAGATTATCATATGATTATAAAAGTATTAATTAGATAATATTATATTAGTCTTTAAGACTAGACAATATTTATTAATTAAATTATAATCTAATTAGGGTTAGAGATATAGATTAAGTAAAATTCATATTCTTCATGTGCACTTGTTTCGTACTGTAGCCTATAAATATACTCCTATGATGTGGAAAAAAAAAATTATAAGTCTCGTAAAATATTTTTTTAGAGTTTCTATCAGTTGAGAGTCCATATCTCTAAGGAGTAAGCAATATTATAGTAATACGGTAGAAGATCAAGTGTGATCTAACTCAGGTATTTCTGTATTGTTTTTATTAAATACACATACACTATAATAAGGATCCAATGCTAGTTTTCCCGCTGCAAAATAAAAAAGTGTTTCCAACAACTGGTATCAAAGTCATGATTATACTATATTTTGGATTTAAGTTTTTATTTATTTATTTATTTGTTGATTGAATAGATATTTTAAACTTTTATGCGTAGATTTTCAATCGGTTTTGTTAGATGTGAACAAGTAGCGTGATTGATCAAATATATAAGCTAGCATGAGGTTTAAATTTTCAATCCGAGATGTTATTCATGGAACACAGATAGTACATATTTGTAATTTATTATTTTTGTTTACTTTTACTCGTATAAGTTATGTGTATGTGGGTGGGCCATATTTGTGAGTGCGGGTTGTAATGGATTTTCGCATGTTTGTATACATGTTTAGTACATATAGTTTATATGTGTATACATAGCATAGAAAGGAACATGTTTATACAATCAGTGAATTTACCAAAGTTTTGTTCATTTGTTTGGATTACTGTGAATAAGATTACATAGGAACTGAATATGTAATGGATCTTTGCATGTTTGTCTTTATGTATGTATATAAACGGATGTATATATTGTTGTATATAACTTGAATTGGGTCTTAACTGGGTAGCCGAGTTTAGCCGAAGTCGATCGTCGGACTGTGAACTACTTGTAGCTTGAGGTGGCGTTCGACGGAGAGGCGAGATCAAGGGCAGGTTAGGCGGCGGCTAGGGTTTGTTCCTAACTGCTGATTTGATCATGGGCCACTGTTTGTAAGTTTAAACAATAGATGGGCTGCTCTTGTTATTTGTTTAAGTTTGTTGTTAATTCAGAGTTGTTCTTGAAGTTTTCAAATTTACTAATAGGCCCAATGTTTCCTGAAAGAAACGAATTTTAATTGAATTTTTTTTTAGAAAATTAAAGTTTGACCCACTAGTTACAGATTTGGACATATATAGTATTACAGTTTATATATGATCTTAAAATCTGAATATAATTAATTAGTAACTATTTAGATTTAATTAATTCTTGTAATTGATTAATAATAGTTAAGGTGTAATTAATTATTAACTATTTAGATTTAATTGATTTCTGTTATTGATTAATAATAGTTAAGGTGTAATTAATTATTAACTATTTAGATTTAATTGATTTCTGTTATTGATTAATAATAGTTATAGTTTAATTAATTAGAAACTATTTACATTAAATTGATAATTTTAGTTTATTGATTTATAGTAGTTTGAATTTTGATTACCTGGATTAATTAATATTGTTTAGACTTAATTAATTTGTTTTAATTTAATTAATAACAATAAATTTTAATTAATGGTTAATTGAATTGACATAAGGCAAATTATAAGTGATGTATTTATTTTTCACGCGTTGGCTATAGTGCCTTCCTCCATATCGGATGAAATTAATTACGGATCACTACGTATAATTTGTATCCCTAAAAGTAATAAATAACTAAGTGGGAAAGTGAATTTATTTGTATAAATGTCACGGTCTCCATCGTTACTTTATAAATGAAGTAATTATTTTACGCGTTGGCTATAGCGCCTTCCTCCCCGTCGGATGGAATAAAGTATAAATATTTTGTTAGTATACTGGAACAATGGATTTATAATTGGTGATAATATTCACTTAGATATAATTATTATTATCCCACCCCATCTGAGCTTATGTTAATATTTATATGACCAAAGTTAAGACAAATATTTAATTTTTATTTTGACTTTTGTCTAGACAGTAAAATTAAATGGCTAAACTAACATATCGAATGTTAAATAATATACGTACTTCCATCGAGGCATATTATTTACAGTGATTAGGCTGGTGGTGGATTAAAATTTTAAATATTGGATTAGGGACCATATTTATTAATAATCCATAGTTATTTTAGTTGCTCATTTAATATTTTATTTGTAATTATTTTCTCATGATAATAAATCGCATTTGTTCCACTATATAATAAACTTAAAAGGTTAAGTTGTTGATTTGAATTATTATAACTGAAAATAAAACTCGAATATTTTTATTTGACTGCTAATAAGCAAAGTTTTGTGTTTTAAGGTATATCCATCGGTTCCGAGTGAGTGGGTAACTAATTAGTTGGCTCAGGCTTATCGGAGGTGGATTGAATATAATTTGATGAGATATAACGGTAATAAATATTGTCATTCATGACTATTGTATTGCGTCATCAGCATCAATTTATGCTATATTTCTATGACATCACGATGAATCTAAAACGTATGTTTGAGATTCGAGATTGTGATAATAGATAAAATAATATCTGAAATTTCTTAAACACAATAATGGCAAAGAGACACAGTTTAAGGATCATGTTCTTGAACTAGGGATTCTTAAAGGTGAAATCAATGACGAAAGCCAAGTTAATAGTTAAGGCACCAAAAGGTCTCATGAAAAGTCTAGTGTTGCTTAGATTAATGAAAAGTTTATGTTTCTAAACCGAAAGGTTATAAGAAAAGGAAAAAGTCACATGAACCGGTAGCTAGTCATTTAAAGTAATATTGTACAATACATTTAACTTAAAATTAAACTATAAGTTATATCTCTTTCACTTGTTGCTGAAAAATGTTTTGTGATTGTATCTACCATAAGCTGTTGTGTAGATATTGGAATCACTAATCATAGTTGCAATTTATTGCGAAAGTTTCCAGTAAATCATACAGTTTAGTGATGGCGAGATATTATATTTTTTGGAAGATTGCACAAGGTGCAAGTAGTTAGAGTGGAAGATATTAGAATTGATTAGTATTAATCATATATTGATAATAGTAGACATTCTATATAGATCTTCCATTAGAAAGAAGTTTAGTTCGGTTTCTAAGATAATGGATGAAGATATTTTGTTTATTTTAATAAGTCTCCGGTTATTAGGTAAAATGGACAATTTGTCGGATATGGTAAATAAATGAATGATCTTTATATCATTGTTAAATTCTAATTCTACATATCAATTAAAAATTGAATAATATTATTAACATACCATATTAGAGAAATTAACTTTCAAGTAATGAACTATACATAACTTTGACATGTACACCTAGGTTATTTTAATCTAAAAATGATGTCAATGTTGGTTTAAAATGTTCCATTTGGATCATTGAAAGTGGAGGCATTACCAACTCTTGAATCATGTTTAGATAGTAAAATGACCAAGTGATCTTTCACGATCAAAGGT
This sequence comes from Primula vulgaris, assembly GCA_963920805.1. Taxonomy (NCBI): domain Eukaryota; kingdom Viridiplantae; phylum Streptophyta; class Magnoliopsida; order Ericales; family Primulaceae; genus Primula; species Primula vulgaris. The sequence goes on along the minus strand of OY987219.1, from coordinate 31,156,801 downwards.
TATATGAGTTAAGAAGTGTAAGGATTAGTTCATTCTGATTCATGTAATCCTACGAGATCCATGATACATGAGTTTTTGAATAGACGGTCACATTTATTTGTGATTATTCAAAGTTAAGAATTATTATGATTACTTATACTATTAATCCATAGATTATTTTTGATACAAATATTTATAATATATACTGCTTTGATTTATAATGGGTGAGATTTGTTGAGGTCAACAAACCCGTACGTTGGGCAGTAATATCATTTATATGGTGTGTGTTTATAATCGAAGGAATTCACGTCCCTTAACAAGGATCGATGAAATCCTCTCGAGAAGCTTGTAAGTTTTGTTTGTGTCAAATCTTACAAGTGTATTTTATATCTGACACAACAAATAAGTTAACTGGAAAGGTCGAGGAAATAATATGCCGAGTAAAATAATTGTCAGTAATTTATTTACTCGGTGGATATCTATAATCTTAACGTGAGGAGATATTTAAGTATTTAATAATGCGCTCTCAAATATTATTTTTGAGAAAAATTAAGAGTGCAATTATATTCTTTAATGGAAATGAATATAATTTCCTGATAGATTATCCTATGATTATAAAAGTATTAATTAGATAATATTATATTAGTCTTTTAATTAAGACTAGATAATATTTATTAATTAAATTATAATCTAATTAGTGTTAGAGATTCAGGTCAAGTAAAAGTCTTATTCTTCTTGTGCACTGGATCCCTACTGTAGCCTATAAATATACTCTTATGCTGTGGAAAAGAAAAGGATAGGTCTCATAAAATATATTTCTAGAGTTTCTATCAGTTGAGAGCCCATCTCTCTGAGGAGTAAACAATATTATAGGAATACGGTAGAAGATCAATTGTGATATATCTCTGCTCTATAGGAATACGGTAGAAGATCAATTGTGATATATCTCTGCTCGTGATGTATTTCTGTATTGTTTTTATTAAATCCATATACACTATAATCAGGATACAAGACCTGTTTTTCTGCTGCAAAATAAAAAGTGTTTCCAACAGGGTCATCTAATCAATTATACTTTGACCTATTTACTTACTTCTCTCTCTAGCTTATAGTTTAGAATTTAGACTAGTACCCTAGGGAGAGCCACGTGGCATCTGACCCTATTGATCGGGTTAAAAGTGTGTAATTTTCGAGAAAAACCCTTCCTACCTAGCAAGTATACTAGGCCCGGCCCTGATGTAGTAATGATAATATATAAACCGATAAGAACCAGGTCGTACACAGAGATGATGTAAAATAATAATATTATACTTAAACACTATTTTCTCGTTTTATGTTCATTTGCCTTGCGCTTTTCTTCTTTGAATTTGGGTTGTTGTCCTGAATTAACAGGCAGGTAAATTGAATAGCAAGAGCCTAAAACGTTGAAACACAAAGTGTCACTTTGTATTCCAAAGCATAAATGCTTAATAAATAAATATCACGAATTAATGGTAATAATAAACACATAAATATAAAAGCATGTATGAAAAGGCAGATGAACATATTTTCATGTTCCAATAGTGATTATAAGATGGAAGGGATAACAGGAGTCCAAATCTTATATCTCATTTTTCTAATCCCCTTCTATGCCTCCTTGCTTATTTTATTAAAAAAAATCCTAAAAAACTTGAAAAAAATTGTACAATTACTATAATACATGTATCAATACATTCCAATAATTATTTTTAAAAGAAAATTCACACAAAATTTATTTTGGAATAAATGTATAAATTAGTGTAAATTAAACATTGAATATTAAAAAAATTGTCTAAAACAATATTATGTTCAAATGTTTTAAAATTTGAATACAATATAATATAAAAGTTTATAAACTTGCGCTATAAGTTGTGAAATTTAAAATTTGAGTGAAAATAAGCAAGTGGGCACGGAAGGGGATAAATAATAACGGTTAGAAGAATTGGACTCGGATAAGAGAGGTCGGTAAAACAATTGAAAACCACTAATCATGCATTTAACCAGTCATTAGTTACTAGCATAATAATGGAACAAATAAAATACAATCTAGAAATTCATCATAACATAAATTAGAATTCTAGTTAGAAAATAAGATGTAGACCGAGAGAAAGAAACTCACAATTGGAGTTGTATAGTAGCGGATATGAGTTTTTAATATAAACTACAATGTAGTTGAAAATCAAAGAAAAATATAAAATAAATAAAAGGAGGCATTTTTGGAGAGAGAGAACGAATGAAAAATTGCTCAGAAAACTATTTCGGTCCTGTATATATAGTGACGTACAAGGGTTCCGCAATTTGGATTTCTGGACTATTTTTTACCACGTCATCAATTCTGGCGTACGAGCCTTAATCCGGATGAGATGCGACTAATCCGGATGAGACGCGGAAAATCTGGATATTTCCATTTTTGGGTGATCTCTTGCTTGCTCTTTGATTTAGACTTCTTTTGACCGAATGTTAACTTTTTAATTTGATTTTTTAGGTCCTCAAACATCTCAATCATTAATCTCGACCCCTTCATTTGGATCTTCATATAAATTGTCCTAAAAAGGGAAAAATAACACAAAAATATGTTATCGAGTACAAAATGGCATAATACATAAAATGGGCATATAAACACCTAAATATGCATTAAAACATTGTTATTATCATATTAAATGTCACTAAAATTATACACTTTCTTGGTCGAATCACCTATAGGTCAGACCTGCGTCGCTAGACCTAAGATCGGATGAAAGGATCTGTGTCAACTGATCCTCGGTCTATAAAAGCAATGGTCAAAGATCAAACGTTGACCGGAGATGTGTAGCCGCCAATCTCGCCAATCCTATAATCTCACCCATTGTTTTAAAAAGCGCGCTTTATTGCGCTATAGTTCACGAAATAGTGTTTTTCGGCCGAAAAACGCTATGATAAACCGCTATTTGGATGGAAAAACGCTAAATTCACGCTATAGCAACGCTATTTACGCTATAGCGGGTGTAGTTCAAATTTTTTTTTTTCAAAATGAAATTATTGGAGGCTAAAGAGAATCAAACCTCAAAACTCTTGCAAACAAAGTAAATGCTCTGACATCTCAACTACAATCATTTTGTGATTATTAGTTACAAGTTTTTATATATATTTAGTTAGTTTTTATTAGATATTCTGAATTTAATGCTATATTTATATGTATTTAGACAAAAAAAAATACACCTCAAAGCGCTATGTAGTAACGCTATTTGCGTTTTTAGTGTTTCTCTCGAAAAAATATTACGCTAGCGATAACGCTATTTAAAACATTGATCTCACCTCGAATAATTTTTGCTCATCGGTTACTCTTCTGTGGTTGCAGGGGTTATTTACGCATATGCATGAAGTTGCACCCTTAATATACGAATTTATTCGTTTGGAAGATTATCATGGTACTCTTGCCCCTTAGGGTTAACTACTGGTTGCGCTAGCAGCCTCCCAACCTGGCTTTTATCAAGTTGTACCTTAGAAATAGAGTCGGTTATGAGCTTTGGCCATATAGTCTTCAAGACTCATCAAGTCCGCCACTTCCACCCGAGTGTTGGCAGGTGTCTTAGACTATTGAGCTCCTTGTATTGATGATTGGCGTTCTAAGCGTTGTTAGGGTTTCCATAACAAAATTTAGGATGTTAGTTCCATCCATAGTTGTTATACCCATTGTTATTTGAATTGTTCTAGAGAGCATAAAAATCACTATTGTTACCCAACGAAATCACAATTTTCATATAATCAAGAAAATAGTATCAAGACACGCTGCTTGTACCCCTAGGACATTGTTTTTACCCACAAGATTGTTTTATATTGGGACGGCGATTAGTGATTACACTATTTTTTTTCCCCGAACACTATTTTCTCTCGACACTTTTTTAGAACAACTTTTTTCTGTATTCATGATTTGATAGAAAAATACATGATTAAAAAAAAAGTCATCTCAACCAAACACCCTAGGCATTTTTTTTTTACCACAAGAACGTGAACACTTCATTTAATTCAAAACAATGTCATACTATTTTATAAACAAGCAATGTCCAAAACAAGAAATGTTTTTAAAATAAGATCTGGTAGATCTATAAGAAAATACACGAATTTATAGAAAGAAACCATCTCGATCTGAGTCAGTTTTTATGACCGAAAGAAAGAGAACACTTCCTTAATTTCAAAGTCATGCCCCTACTGTTTTTCACACAAGTAAATTCGTTTAGATAAATCTCTAAAAAATATATGATTTTGAAACAAAACAAATCATATTGATGAGACATCCAAGTCCACTTTTATGTCATTTCATCTACTTAAACTTGATTTAATGACACATTTTATAATCTAATTATTTGATTTGGATTGAAGTGTCACATTTAAGTTTTTAACTGTAGGATGGATTGATGGATTTCCACAAATGGCCAGAGTCAGAATGTGACAGAGACACTACATGCAGCCTTCCACCACCATTAGTCGCATCATGACGGTCTGGAGGTGGCAGATCGACGTACGACCACAGAAAGAGAGAGGGTAGGAAAGTCACTTGCGGTGCTCCGACGGTCGTGGTGATGGTGCCAGTAGTTCTTTGAGCGTGGAGATGGTGTGGGTTTTGGTCTATTTTTGGAAAAAAAAAACTGATTGGGCAAAGTGATAAAAGATATATTTGCACCCCCATCCCCTAGTGGCCAGCGGTGCTTCGGATGTTGTGGTGGTGGACGGTAGTTCTTTGACAGTGGAGGTGGTGTAGGTTTTATTTTTACAGAAAAAAAGTTATTGTGGGAAGTGAAAAACAAGTTTGCTTGCTGCCAAAAAAGTTGGTAAAGTAAGTTGGATCGAGAGAATAGACCTGATAAAGCATATAATTTGGTCGGTTAAATCATGCTTCTCAACAATAGTTATTTAAGAGATTAAAGATGACAATGTAGACGAACAGATATCTTTTATTGATTATTAAACAGTTTATCGATTATAGATAACTCTAATTACAATATAATCTCAACTATCTAATGTTCGGTATAATATATGTTCTTCTTCGATATTAGTTTTCGGGTTTTGACTTGACTTTACATGCACGTGTACTTTCTAGTGAGATAAACTCTGAAAAGTCTCTGTACTGATATGCCTTTTATGCTGGGAAATCAGATCCTCTATTGTACTAATATTTGACTTTATTTATAGGGGTATGTCCACCGCATGATGTTCACATGCGCCATTTTCATCTGTTGATCATGTATTTTTAATTTAGTGGGCTTCTATCAGTTGAGTTCAGTCCAGTGGGTCCTTGCCTTTCCTCTTTTATAAAGGAAAAGACCATTATATCTTCATGCTAAGAGTATTTCCCATATACGAATCGTTGGATACCCACTTGAATTATGTGAATCGGGTCGATGCCGAATATAACTTATCGGGTATTATTTTCATGTCGTATCAAGTGCTCCATGACTTTCTCGTTGTGATCTCCACGACGAGAGAGTCATCATGCTCGGTTTTCAAAGGCTTTCTCTCGACCTTTGAATTCCAAATGTTTTTTTGATAATCGAGTCTCCAATTGATCTTTGGCCCATCTCATAGGCTAGTAGTACAGTCAATTGACCTAGTTCCTTTATACCTTTTGTCTTTATTACTGTTATTGATGGCCTTGGCAAGTTCATGCGTCTTTTCATTTTTCGATGAAACTTTTGGCATTCCCTCTACTCTTCCATTATAAAATGGACTCCTTGTTGCCTTTTTCTTTATACTTCTCATTATTATTGCTACTGACTTTTAGTTACAACTATGCCCCATCCTAATGAATCTATTGGGGACAATTTTCATGAGTATCAAATTCATCTAGAGGGCAATGCCAGAAAAGTGCCTGGCCTGGAGAGGAGGGTAGCTTTTTTGGAGGTTGCCCTTCGTTTGACCCAATCTGACTTAGATTGGGCGACTAGTAGGCCCTATAGGTTTAAATCATCTCGGGATAGGCACAAGGCGTCTAAAAGGGCTTACAAACTTGCCATGAAAGAGTTGCATGCTCGCTCGAAGAAAGGGCCTAATGATGGTGATGCTGGCGCTTCGAATGTTTAAATTATCTGTTGTAATCTTGTTCTTTTTATTTGAAATAAATATCTTCATCTGTAACGAACTATTAATTTGAATGGTATATTTTGATGTTTTTATTGTATTCGTGTATTACTTTACGAATATTTGGCCGCTTTTTGGATTGTCTTTTCGCATTCTTTCTTTTTGCCACATGTCTTGTGATGATAAGGTGGGTTTTACTACACACGCGCTTGTATCTTATTCAAAATTTAAAAAGATCATTTAATTTTCTCCACACATTATCTCTTGGATATCTTTAAACTGTTACACTTTCCCAACTGACACGTGTCCACTGATCTATTTTAGACGGTTGCGTTTCCCTAAATGACACAAATCCAATGGTTCTCTTTGAATGGTTGCATCTCTCCGATTGACATGTATCCAACGGTTCCCTTTAAACGTATGCACTTCCCCAATTCATACTTTATCCGTATCCCTATATAAATGCCCTTAGTAACACACTTTTTCTTCGATTGCTTTCTTTACTAATTTTCTCTCTCTCTTTCTGTATACTTCTTGTATTTTTATACACTTATCTTTAATGATGTCTTCTTCTTCTTCCAAAAGCGTGTTGGCTCTGCAAGTGGAGGCTTATGAAGCCTCTTTCCATAATGTCAAGCGTATGCTCTTAGAGGCGGAGGGGGAGTTGAAAATCATGCAGTATCACCATAGTGAGATGGTGAGAGAATAGTCCTGGCTGAGGACAGAGTTGGAGTATATCAGGCAAGCACGCCTGGCATTGGTCGATGAGAATGAGGCCCTTCGCAGGAGGACCACTGCTTTGAAAGGTGGAGTGGGCACAGAAGATGTGGCTGGGACATCTCATGGGCCCAGTTCTTCATCTAGCGCTTTTTAGTTTCCTTATTATTTTTGTTTTCCAATGATGTAACCTTTCTATGGTATTTTTATTGCAATGAAATAATAATTTTATCTTGTCGTTTTGTTATATTCGATGTTGTCTTCTTTCTGACTATGTGGTGTTAGCATCTGAATCTTTTCCTTGATTTTCCCATATATTTTTGTATGCCCACGTGATTGCTATTCGTATTCTTACTGACACTTAACACTTAAAGCCGTCTGTACCATTGTTTGTGTGTCATGGTGCTTTTTAGTCACTTTTTGCTTTTCAAGTCCTATAAATACCTTGCCTTGGTTCCTCATTTCTCATCTCTCTCTATCGCATAATATTTTCTTCATGCGGAAGGAAAATGCTAAAGGTAAATGCTGACTCATAAATGGCTGCTCCTCGGATGGGAGTTCATGCTCGGGTGAGGGAGTTGGATGAGTTTCCAACTCAGATTCGTCAGCACTTGCTCACTGTTGAGAGGGAGTTCGGGGCCTTGACCCTAAGACGATCGGTTTCCTTGATCGATGATCTTTGGCTGATCAAAAAGGCAGAGGGTGACAATTTGGCTTGCCGTCTGGATGAGCTATTACTCGAGAGAGATCCTCAGATGAGTGCTTGGTATGAGGCGGAGGAAATATGCCTGATCGTTACCCTATGGGTATGTCGGTGTTGAGTAAAACTTTCAAATTCTCAGCTCCTCATACCAAAATTGCGTCTTAGCATCTATAAATTGGGTTTCGTTGTTTGAGACGATGGCGTATGCTATTCCAAACCTAGTTATAATGTGCTCTCAGATGAACTTTTTGACATTTTATGCCTTAATTTGTTAAATGAGTTTAGCCTCTACCCACTTGGTGAAATAGTTAATTGCTACGATTAGGTACTCGATACTTCCTAGTGCTTTCGGTAGTTTCCCTACTAGGTCGATTACCCATTGGGCGAAAGGCCATTGTGCTGATACGGAAGTCATCATTGACGTTGGGAGCTGTTGTATTTTGGCAAACCTTTGGCATTTGTCATATTTTTGTACGTATACGACGGCATCCCTTTTGATGTATGGCCAGCAATTGCCTTGCGTGACCATTTTATTGGCTAACGATCTTCCCTTGATATGGGCTCCACATGATCCTTCGTGGATTTCCTCGAAGATTTGTTATTGGTACTTCGTTCAGACGCACAACAGGTGTGGTCCTCGGTAGCTTGACTTGTAAAGCTTCTCCTCTTGTGATAGCCAAAACTTTGGTGTTTTTCTTGTGAATTTAAGGGCTTTTATTTTGTCCATCGGGAGTGTTCCGTTTTTCAAGTACTTGATCATTTCTTCCATCCATCCTACTTCGTATTGTACTTACGTTATTATGTCGACTTTCTTGACTATACTCGATTTCTCTAATGTTTCTACTGTGATTATTCGAGTGTCTGCCACTGACAATGTTGAAGCTAGGGTTGCTAATGCATCGGCATGGGCGTTCTCTGTGCGGTTAATTCTTACGAACTCACACTTGTTGAACTTTTCCATCATGCTTTGCACCAGCTTCTGGTACAAGATCATTCGATCATCCTTATTCACCGATGGCCTGGTTGACCACGAGTATCGAGTCTGAACTAGAATCAGGTGGGTGCATCCGAGCTTTCTTGCGATTAGCATGTCGTTTATCATAGATTCATATTCAGCCTCGTTGTTGGTCGCCCGGAAACCTAACTTGATATTTTTTTCGATGACTGCTCACTCTTTGGACCTAAGGATAATTCCAGCTCCTGACCCCTCTTTTGTGGACGATCTATCGATGTGTATCTCCCAGTGTGATTGTCTTGATATTTCCACTGGTTCGTTATATCCTTCGGTAAATTCTGCAACGAAGTCTGCTAAAACTTGTCCATTTATTGCGTGTCTAGGCATGAACTCGATGTGGAATTGAGAAAGCTCGACCCCCCATGTGACTACTCATCCATTGATATCGGTTCTCCATAGAGATTCCTTGATTTGAAATTTGGTATAAACTTGGACTTGGTGCGTGATGAAGTAGTGTGGCAGCTTCCTTGTTGCTATTACCAGTGCTAGACATAAATTTTCCAACGACAAATATCTTGTTCCAGCGTTGACTAGGGTTTTACTCACGAAATAGACTGGGAATTGTTCCCGACCTTCTTCCCTTAGAATGACCACGCTTAAAGCTTTTGTTGACACTGCCAAGTAGCATGCAAGTATATCCCCTTTATTTGATTTAACTAACAACGACAATGTCTTTAAGTACTCCTTTAAGCTGTGAAAGGATATTTCGCACTCAGGGGTCCATACAAACTTTTTTTCCTTTTCTAAGCGGGTCGAAGAAAGGTTGTCCTTTATCCGTAAACCAGCAAATGAACCTACTCAGTGCATCTATTATTCCCATGAGTTCATGTATCTGCTTTTTGCCTTTTGGTGAAGCTAGGTTTCTCAGGGCCATTATCTGGTCGGGGTTTGCTTCAATTCCTCTTTGGCTTACCATGTGTCCCAAGAACTTACCCTTACTTATGCCGAACACGCATTTCGTTGCATTGAGCTTTAGCTTGTGTTCGCCCAAAGTTTGGAATATGTCCTTTAGGTCTTGTAAGTGAGATTTTGCTTTTTTTCGCTTTTTATGACCATGTCGTCGATATAAACCTCCATTGTTTTGTCGATGTGTCTTTGATAGACTTTCGTTATCATTCTTTGATACGTAGCTCCTGTATTTCGTAATCCGAACGACATTACTTTATAACAATAATTCCCCAAGGGTGATATGAATGATGTTTTCTCGTGATCTTCTTCGACCAGTGGTATTTGGTGGTATCCTGAGTATGCATCTAAAAAGGTCATCATTTCTGCCCCCACTGTTGCGTCGACCAACTGGTCAATTCTTGGCAGTGGGTAAGGGTCCCTTGGGTTGGCCTTATTGAGACTGGTAAAGTCAATACATACTCTTAGCTTCCCATTTTTCTTAGAAACCACCACTGGGTTTGACAACCATGTAGGGTACATCACCTCTCTTATAGCCTCTGCTGTAATTAGCTTTTGTACTTCAGCTATAATTGCCTCTCTGTGCTCAATTGATATTCTTCTGCTCTTTTGTGCAATTGGCTTGTACTCGGAGTTCACGCTTAGCTTGTGACACGCCAATTTGGGGTCTAGCCTGGGCATGTCACTAGGTCTCCATGTGAATTTGTCTATATTTTCGAATAAGAAATCCTCCATCTCTTTTGCTTCTTCTTCAGGAATGTTTTCTCCTAACTGGAAATAATGCTCTTCGTCCCTTCCCGGAATTCTTATCTTCCTCAGTTTTTCTCCCACTTGCTCCTCTACTACCCTTTCTTCCTTAGCAATTTTCTCTTCCAGCTTCTTCAGGCTGGTCGGTTGCTCCCTGATGACCAACTGTTTCCTTAAAGCAACCGTTATGTCCTCACATCGTCTTGAATCCTCCTAACATCCTCGAGCGACTTTGATCTCACCTTTGTTGTTTGGGTATTTGACTTTTTGGTGGTACGTTGACGGTATAGCTATCATGACGTGCTGCCATGGTCGCCCTAGAATTACGTTGTGTCCCGAGTTGTCGTTTACCACCAAAAATTCAACTGGTACTGACACTATTCCAGTTGTGACGTTAAGGACTATTTTACCAAGTGGTTTCGTTGTCTCCGAAATAAAACTTATTAAGGTTACGTCGGTTGGCTGTAAGTCGCGTAAGCTCAACTCCATCTTGTCAAATAGTTCATTATACATGATGTCACATGACGCTCCCTGGTCAACTAGAACTCTGATGACCGTGTCGATCCCGATTTTGATGCGGAGGTTGATGGCATCGTTGTGTGGTTAAATGACTCCTTCTTCGTCGTGGTCGGAGAATAAGATGTGTGGGTGCTTTTGTTGCACACATTGTCTCTTGGCTGATGAGGACGTTTGGGATGCTTTCGCTACCTTACCAAAATGAGCTAGCTTCCTTTGTTGAGCTCGTTCTCCTCCTGTGGGTCTGGGTCGCGACAAGTGGATGACATTTATTACTTTCCCGCCCCTGCTTGCGGATCCTTCTATGGCCGGTTGCTTGTCTTTGTTCATACTTCCCTTGATGAACTTATTTAGATAGCCTACGTCCCCCCATTGTTTCATCTTCCATTGAAGATTTCTGTAGTTTTCTGTTAGGTGGCCATGGTCCTCATGATATGCGCAGAATAGTTTGTTGTCTCTCTGGTTGGGTGGGGATAGGAATGGCCCCGGTCTTGAGTACCAACTCTCTCTACAAATGTCCCTCAAAATGTCCTCTACGGATCGGTTGAAATTATATTTGAGTTCGACTGGCTCGACATTCCTTCTGTACTGCTCTCTCTCCTAATTGGGTTCCTGACGGGGTGGCCTGTTCGGTGTTTGGTACGTCAGCTGATATAGTTTTGGGTTAGCTTCTGTAGGGCACTCTTACTTCCTCTGCTCTTCGGATTTCTTGTATACGTTGTCCCTTTTTGCCGGTTTGTTTGCGTCTCTGCGGTTACCCTTGGCTTTTTTCCGCTCTACATGTGCTTCCCTAACCGACTCCCTTCTAGGTAAGGTCCGGCTGTGGTTCTTCATTTCCTCGTTCTTGTCTGTCAGGTGAGTGCAGTAGGGGAGGAGTGCATCGGTAGTTGAAAAATTTCTGCCAAAAAATTTCCTCCGTGCCCAGTGTCCGCTTGGGATGGAGTTGACGAAGTTTTGGATTGCAATGTTGCTGGCATACTGAGGGATTTGATTGGCTACGTCGATGAAGCGTATACAGTAGTCGTTGAGCCACTCGTTTGGCAACATCGCCATTTTAAGCAATGTCTCGATAGTGACATTTTTCTTCCTATGAGAAGCATATCGGTTGGAATAGGCCATGAACAGTTCAGTCCAACTCCCTACATAATTCCTTGGAAAGTTGAAATACCAGGTTGAAGCTTCTTGACCCAAACTATTCTTGAAAAATTTACACATTAAAGTGGAATCGTCGCTCCACAATTCCATCCCGGTCTTGTAATGTCTTAGATGGCCGATCGGGCAGCTTTTCCCGTCGTATAGCTTGAACTATGGAATGATGAATCCTGACGGGTTTTTGTACCGTGTGATCTGCTCTATACATGGTGTTTCCTGGTAGACCTTCCATGTTTGCTGGAAGACTTCATCTTGTGTTTGGTACTGTGGCGTGTATGCTCCACTACCATAGCTCGTGTGAATGGGGGCGTAATACTCATGAATTCCCCCCGCTCTGTTCTTGCCATATCCCATGTTTTTCGGGTTTAGGACGTATGGCTGTCTGGCTTGGGTGCTTTGGAATCATGTCCCTGGGGTAAACAGTTGTTGTGGTTGTGTGACTGTTGGTATTTGTTTCCCTTGTTGTTGGAAACCTCTTGCTTCGTGCTGTCATCCATCTACCGCCATGGCTACCCTATAGGTGGTATCTTCCATGTGATAACCCCTCGGGAGTTCTCTTTGATGGCCTATGGGTTGACATGTCGGCATTCTTATTCTTGCATCTGCCATGGCTGTCATGCAAGCTGCTAGCTGGGCTTGAATTTGGATGTGATAGTTATCGTCAATCCTTGATACCATTGCTACATTTCCTGTTGGTAGGACTATCGGTTGGAATTCAACTGTAGATGGTGTGATTATTTGTGGTGGAACGATTGGTTGTCAGGCTGTTTGTTGCTCCTGTATGTCTACAGTTGGCATTCTCGGGCATCGGTGGGATCTTCTTGTGTCCTTGACATAATTGTTTTTCAATGGCGGTTCCCTGACCTCTTCATCGTTATGTCGGAAACGGGTGGCCCTCCCTTGGTGTGAACTAGAATTGGCAGATAGGGTCGGCAACTGATGTCTAGCACTCAACTTTGTTGCATTTGTCACGGATGCTATGTTGTCCAGCTGTCGGGTCCTCTCTTGATATCTTCTTATCCTTCTTGCTACTGACGTGGATCGCTCTTGTTCAGAGTCCAATGGGTTTTCATCTATTAACCCATCCATCATTAGTGGTTGTGCGGGGAGTTGCGATTGTTCATTTGGGAGGTTGGAAGTGGATGGTCGGGTTTTGGCGGTGAGAACCTCGTATCTCTGTTTAATAGCTAGTAGTGCTTCTAGCTCGTCGGGATGAATGCGTATTTCATTGCCGTTTAGGTTGAAAAGATTGGATTCTATGGTTTGTCTGTTTTCTGTGTTGTTTGGTGTCGTTCCCACCTCTTCGGGACGGTTTTCTTCTTAAGCCGTTGCCATTTTGCTTGGCTGACTGAGTTGTGTGTTCGTCTTCGAAACTAGTTAGTACTATGAAGTGTAAAGACGGCGCCATTTGATAAAGTATATACTTTGGTCGGTTAAGTCGTGCTTCTCAACAATAGTTATTTAAGAGATTAAAGATGACAATGTAGACGATCAGATATCTTTTATTGATTATGAAACAGTTTATCGATTACAGATAACTCTAGTTACAATATAATCTCAACTATCTAATATTCGGTATAATTTCTGTGTCTTTTTCTTCGGTATTAGTCTTCGGGTTTTGACTTCACTTAGATGCATGTGTACTTTCTAGCGAGATAAGCTCTGAAAAGTCTATGTACTGATATGTCTTTTCTACTGAAAAATCAGATCCTTTATTGTACCGTTATTTGACTTTATTTATAGGGATACGTACACCGCATTATGTTGACATGTGGCGCTTTCATCTGTTGATCATGAGCTTTTAATTTAGTGGACTTCTATCATTAGGGGTCAGTCCAGTGGGTACTTGTCTTTCCTCTTTTATAAGGGAAAAGACCATTATATCTTCATGTTAAGAGTATTTCCCATATACGAAGCGTTGGATACCCACTTGAATTATGTGAATCGGGTCGATACCGAATATAAGTTATCGGGTATTATTTTCATGTCGTATGAAGACCCTTTTAAGTTAGATTTCATAGGCAGTAGTAGATATGTTTCTGGTGGCTACAAACTTTTGGTTAGACAAGCATATCCTAATTTCAGACAACTCTCACTTGATGTGTTAGCACTTAGCATTGAAAATTAACAGAAAGGTAGGAGTTCAAAACCAGAATGCAAGTGGAACTAAGAATGTGCAGGGCTATTTTTTATTATTTATTTCCAACGCCATGTATTAGTAGATGATAGAAAATTTTAATCGCTCATCAAGCTCAGATAAGCACACACAGTATTCGGGTTTTTATTTGGTCAAAGAATAATTTGTGAATTTTCATGTATGATATGATTTTTCCTTGATAAAGTTGAAAATACGCCAAAAATAGTATTGACTTATTGTGTAAAATGGCATAGGTCCGGCCACACATGCATGTGTGTTCGCCGAATCCGTAACAAAAAGTTTTGAATTGACACGAATGATACAAGAAAGTCTTAATTACGAAGCAACGTGAATTTCTCATATCATTTTAGAAAGATTGACTCCAAGTTCTTGTACTAGTTCTTCGTAACGAAGAGTAGTTGATCTACCTTTATATGGTTTTTGGTTTATACAACGAGTGGTACACAACCAAAAAGAGGAGTAAAGACCTTGTGTTCCCTAGTGTTCAATGTCCATTTGTTCGTTTTCCGTTCAATTATAACATTTCTTATTTTATAAACATGTCGATAATTTTGCGTATTTTGACAAATTTACTTCGCAAGCAAATAATTTTAGTACAAATATGTGTTTTTCAAAATATTCATAGAAATTATATATATATATATATATCTTTTAAATTAATAAATTAAGAATCATTTTGAATCATGAGATAATGCTTTTTTTTTCTTAAAATAAGTTTGGAACCAAAAATGTTAAATTACCGTAGTTGTGAAAGAAAAATGACAAAGTGGATAAATAAAAGTAGAGAGGATCCCTGATCCAAACGGGGGAGGGCAAAGAAGGGGGAAAGGAGTGTATAGTCAACATAATGCACAAAACGATAAATCTCGGAAACTAGGACGAATTTTTGGCATTGATACTTTTTTTTTAGGAACTTTTTGGATCCATTTTTGATGCATTCGATTTTCTAATGCAGCATCCATTAGGGAATCTTGGCCACTTGGTTAGAACTCTCACACTTAACTTTTCTTTATCTTTACCCATTTCACCTGTGAACATGTTATGTGTACCATCGGATTAGATCAATGAGTCGGAATTTTTTTTAATGCAGCAAAAATGGATCCGAACTTTTTGCCTTGCTACTTGCACAACAAGGAGCTCCAGACAAAAATGTTTCACACAATTAGAAAATCGGTGTGTAAACAGTTTAATACCCTGTATTACGTATTTTTACTATGAAAAATCCAATTTTATACCTTCTAGTGTTAAAATCATTCAATTTAGTATAATCTTCGTGAATTTTTTAATAGAAAGTGACGTGATGGTGATGACGTCGTTGTCACATCCTTTTTTATTAAGAATTGACAGGGAAAGTACTAAATTGTTTAAATCTCTTACAATATTAGATGAATGCTTTCTATCGGTACATGTTAGTTGATTATATTGTGCCCTAGGGGCTAAAGGCTACCCAAGGGCCAAGACAAGAAGAATATGCTGGTTCAAGAGATGATGACAAGTCTTGATAGTCGTTTGAAAAATTTGTAACCAGCCCAAAATGACAGTATGATAAAATGAAATAATAAGTAAACAAAGGGCAAATAAAATTGCAAAACTTTACTACAGTGAAAGCATTGACATGAGTGCAAAACTCACAAAGAGGAAAAAGTGAGGACTTCAACATATAAAAGTAATTAGGTTTTTGATCTATCTGATGCACATTACAGACTAAACCAAAGAGAATTTACTTTGTACCCAATATTTACTAATAAAAACTTTGGTATCAACTGCAATTTTCTTTTTTTGGTGCGTATATATATTCAACCTCATTAACCTAATTGGTAAAAAAGAAGCATTTAGAATCTACAGCATAAAAGGCCATTTATCCAACCCTTATCCCTTCGGAGTCTTCTTCTATCAGCTTTTGCCATTCTCACTGGACTGCTGTTCCATTCATTAGGTAATCTGTAAAAAACGAGGAAAAGGTATGAGAGAAAACCTTTGACTAAATAAGTATTTACTTATCAAGTTAGACGACAAAACGACACATCTGCTTCAGCGTATCTCCAACAAATTGTAAAATTAGATTAGAAGTTAGATAACTGAACAACCAAGAGTTTGTTAACCACAGTTTAAAAGATATTGACACGCTTAATTCAGATTGCAGTACCCTAGAAGTTAGATGAATACCCTACCAAGAAAATTTTGCATACAGTAAAGCTTCAAAATCCAGGAAAAGCTAAAAGATAGATAGGATTGTCGAGACTTACATGGGAAAAGCGAAAGATCGAGCACTTGTTGTGCTACTATCTGATCGAATTGAGATACTACCCGAATATGGTATGGAACCCGAATAACTTATTAGACCAGAGACGTGGCCTACCATGGAAAAGCTAGACTCGCCTTGACCACGTTGGACTTTATTTTCACTTGTTACATAACTAGATATTGTGTTGTCATGAATAAGATGGTTGTTTACTTCAACAGATTGATCAAGATTGATGTCCTTGTTACTGCTGCCTTCGTCTATGCGCTCAGATTCAAGCTTCACAGAATTGAAGTCAAAAGTGATTGTTCTGCTTTCTGTTTTGCTATTGTAAGATAGTTCCAAATTGCCGCCTTTTGAGTCTTCGTCAGATGGACCTACAACTGGGCTTTCAGTTGTTTTGGAATGTGTTATCTATAAAAAATACAAATGATTTGAGCACAAGAATCATAATTTGCAAAAATATTCTCAAGCGGGTAAGTAAATTATCCATAATTAGATAAAAGAGTATCATAAAATCATTTTGGTGTATGTAATAGGTGACAAATGTTCTATATTATGATAATGTCAATGAAATTTAGAAGATTATTTTTATGGTCGAACTAGTTAACTGAATGAGACGGGAGGTCCTTGTTTAGTGTTAATCATTGACCTAGATTTGAGTTAACTAAATTGTTTTAGATTGTTCTCAAAGCGATAACTTTTTAGTTTATTATGTCTCTTTATTTTATTTTGTTGTTTCGTTTTATTAAATGATCTCACGCCTGGAAAATGTTACCAAAATAGGGTGACAATAACATAAGGGTATCTTCACGCTTTTAAAACTTGTTTTGCGGCCCAAAAGTCAAACACATTGGAGACAACAATCACTTCGTACTAATTTAGGAAAAAGATGTAAAAAATCAATAGAAGAAGAAACATTCTTTTTGGTTCTGGAAATATATTCGTACCTAAAGGAGAAACATTTAAAAAGAGCGTTTATCTAAAGGAGAAATTTCATCTCAAGCTCAACAAACGTGTTCAGCAAGGAAGCATGCAAACCAAAGATTCTAACAGCACAACAAAATGTCTGACAAGAGTTAGATTCAACAAGAACATTCAAATTATCAAAGAGCGCAATTATATGCGGTCACTGTTTTCAGAAAATTCAAGGCTATACATGTATAAGCACGGATAGCACACACGAGCTAGAAAATACCTGTTCAGACAGATGTTCGACTTCGCTGGCATCCGAGCTACGCGAATCGAAAAGTGCTTTGAGAGATTTTAATCCATTCGACTTTCCTAACAGACCCAGATAATCACTAATAACACTATCACAATCATTTTTTGACAAACTTTTTGATTCTTCCAAAATAATAGCTTCGACTCCCACTTCTTTAGTACTGTCATAATCACAAGTACCCAACTCAATTTGCACTTCTGATTCTAAACCAAGACCATTGCAAATTTCGCCATCTAACAAATTGTTCTCTTTCGAAGCCATACCATTGTCAACACATATGTCTTTAACCTGGTTGTCTCTGTCACAAACCTCGAATTCGAGCAATTCAAATTCCGCAACATTCTTGTCAGTATATAAGTCTCCCTCCTTAATGAATCCACAATTATTGTCAGAATCAAGAGGTGAAGCAACAAAGTCGCTTCCATTTTCAAACCCATCTTCATTAATCTTCATGTCGGTGGGCAAATCCTTGCCCCATTCGTACTCAGAAGGGTTCCGAAACTCGCCTATATCATTATCATCAAAAGTAGCCCAATTTTGTTTTTCCATCATCTTTGGGTCAAGCTCGACACTGTGTTGCATACCAAATATTTAGAATCTCTTTGGTGCATATATTTTCAGATTCAGAAACAGCCAGATGAGTGATATCTTCTGTGTGATAAAGAAGATTACCTCATTGAGATAAGCACATCATGGATATAACTTAAACAAATAATGATAAAAGTAACATGTAAAAGAGTTAATCTGTGAGCAAAAAATTTCACCATTACAAATAGGGGTGTCAAAAAGACCCAAGACCCGAAAACCGCACCGTGAATACCCAAAAACCGCAAGAACCGACCAGTCACGGAACCGTTTTTGGATGTAACTTAAACAAATAATGATAAAAGAACTCGTAATCGTTGTACAGCAAACATCCACTGATCTTTCTTAAAGCAGCTTTGGTTCTGGAAATTGATCGAGTGCTAGCACCAAACAAAAAAGCAACTCGTTTTTCTTTTTTTAATATTTCAAAAACAGACATTAAATAGTCTTCTTGCAAAGAATTTTGATACAAAACTGACTAGATCTCAATTTCTTTTTCACTTTTGAGTCCAAACTAGTGAGAACAGAACCGAGCAGACCCTTGCAGACTCGGAGCTCATCTTAAAGTACAAGATGAATAAATATGGGGGAAAAGAACTTGTGCGTAGTCATGGAAGCAATCTCAACTAAACAAAAGAGAAAGACAATAAAACAACCAACCTGCATAAGTCAATGACACTACAAACAACCAAAACCAAAAAAAAAAAGATTTGTGGAAAAAAAAGCAGCGGGGCATCAGAATATAGTAGCATAATACCTTAACTGCCTTATTCACGATTTTTTTTGACATTTAGTATGATATAAGTGAAAACATAAAACGCATAAGCCTAGGCCTGCAGCATAATGATTTGGAAGAATATTACAAGTTGACACCAATGAACAATCAGAAGGGCGCAATAATGGTCATTACGACGTAATAAACATCCTGGAAAATAAGTACAACTAATTTTTTATCTACTTTTATTAGATTGATGAACACCAAAAACTAATTGATCGAAAAGTATGATTCAAGTTCTTTGACTCGTTACCAAGCTTCTACAAATAAGATAGTTTATTTGAGCATTCTTTAAATGTCACAAGACCCTGCAATGTAACTTAAGATAAACTCGATTTTTACCTTAAAAACAAACTTAAGATGCAAACAAGCCTTTAGGAAAAACCAGGTCACTGGCCAGAATCGGTCAACACAGGAGAAGGAGTGTATAGCGATGAGCCACCTTTAATGGTTTGCTAGGATTGAGCTTGCTTGATGATACCTACTCCTTGCGCTTAAATGTAAATGCATACA
This sequence comes from Primula vulgaris, assembly GCA_963920805.1. Taxonomy (NCBI): domain Eukaryota; kingdom Viridiplantae; phylum Streptophyta; class Magnoliopsida; order Ericales; family Primulaceae; genus Primula; species Primula vulgaris. The sequence goes on along the minus strand of OY987219.1, from coordinate 31,137,499 downwards.
ACCATTTTTCAATTAATTCCTGACTCGACTTGTTTGTGAAACAAAGAAGTCCGAGCCAAGGATTCCCAGTATAACTTTTGAGCTCAGCTTATCTGTTTACACTTATGATTCATGAAGACTACCTGATTATGGACTTTCTAAAAATGCAGCTTTTCTGCAAACAAAAAAACTGACTTAATTTAAGATTGGGCCAATGCCCAAAACATACAATCAAGCAAAACATATTACCAAAAAATACAACACCTAAAAGTTTCTTCCCAAAACATACAAACATACAATTACACACATATTTATTAGAGTTGTATGTTTTGGGAATAAAAGTTTTGGCTTGTAGTTTTTGGTAATTAGACGTGAAAAGTTGTATGTTTTGGTAATTTTCCCTAAGAGTTTTGATAAAAAAAACTTAGGTTTGCCAGCTTGGTTTCTAGCTTCTTTCAAGCTGAAAAATCCAGAAAAACTCAGTTTTTAAGTTGATTTAGCCAAATGCACTACAACTCAAAAGCAAAGAAACAAGTAAGCTGGGCTTAAAAGCTGCACACCACAAGACATCCAGTCAAACAAATCAATTCAAAATAAAAAAAAGTTAAAAGTCTTTAATAACTTTTCCCCCACTATCATCCAACTATTATCGAGTCCATCCATGTGCAAGAAAAAAGGGAAAAGGTCAGAAATGCAAAAGGTAGGCCTTTTTAAAACATTGCTAGAAACCATAAAAAACAAATAAAAAAGAAGAATATACTTATATATACAGTCCCCTTTTTTGTCCGATAGCTGAGCTTAGGAATAGTTTAGATTCACTCTCAAAAGCCCTCCACAGCACATTTTATTTAATTTATTCAATTAAATAGATCACAGATTAAAAATCATTACAAAGCCACTAAAGGGCCAAAAAAAAGACTAAATGCAAGAGAATTGAGTAGTACCCTTTTTTATTTTCTTCCAATAATTAAAATTTAAAATCCACTAATATAAAGTTTATGTTACCTGATTAATGAAATAATGAAGAAAATGATCAAACTTGTTCCTAACCTCCTTGATTTCTTTCAAACCTCATTTCACTGCAAAAATAAAACATCAAGATCAGTAAAATACTTATTTCAAAAAAATAAAATAAAAATGCTAGTAATGAAATAATCAAATATAAAAACATGGGTAGTTTGTAGAAAGGTTCAAATATTTACATCATAACAGCAAATCAAGATCGAATTTTGATCTGCTTGTATAGTATTAAAAAATATAAGGGTTTTAGTTTTTTATAATGTAACCAAGCAAAAAGCAGGAAAATAATTCGCCGTTTGATCTGTTCAGAGAGAGAAAGAGAGAGAGAGAGAGAAATGGAACAAAATATTAAGTAACTAGAAAAGAATGAGTTAAACCCTAACTAATTGACACGTCTAAAGTCAACTCTATTTTTCTGTCTTTATAAGTATTAAAATTATTATTATATTGCAAGTACTATACAATTAGTCAACGAGACAACAAAGTAGCACGTCCTCACTGTCTAAAAAAAAAAAAAAAAACCCACAAAAACGGTTATCAAAAATGTTTTGTTTGCTTAATAAGTTTATCAACATAACCGTGTGATGGTAAATTGATATATATATTTTTATAGTGTATGATTTTGGTTTATCTCGGCTGTTATGCTTCACTAATTGCTACTTACACTCTCACAACTTATCTTCTCTCCCCTCTCATTGTGTGGCTTCAACTTGTTAAATTTACCATACTCTTCCAATGAGTTTTGTGTACAATAATACAATGTGATAAATTGTAATTTACCATGCTCTTCCAATGAATTTTGTGTACACTAATACAATGAGATATATTGTTAAGTTCAGGAGCGGAACGTATGAACATGGATTGTCATCGCAACCACGTAATTTTCAGAAATTAATTTTTTTAGTAGTGTTTTCTTAAAATAATTTACATACAATCTATTCTGGCAACCACTTAAATATATTTTTTGAGAAACCCTTTTAAAATTATATATTGTTACTGTAATAACATACCATATGTTTTTATGTGCCGTTAATAGTATAAGTTGTCTTTTTTACTTAGCCACTTCTCAAGGAAACACTTAGCAATTTGAACTTTTGATTAAAATTTTCTATTATCATGTAAAACTTGAAATGTTGTGAAAACATTTATCATGTTATGTACGGTGTATATAATATATATTGACATTACATATTTGTTACGTAATTATTGTAAATATATGCACAAAACGACTCAGCTCAATCGAAATCTCCAGAAAATGATGAAATAAATATAATTGCACAACAAGCCATTTTCTTTTTAAAAAGTCAAAATTGTTGTACGATATTATTGGACTATTGAGTTTTGACTTTAATTGGGTCCAAATTGGCTTGTAACTCTATCCCTCTATCTATACAGAGAGGGTTAGGGGTCTTGTATCTTGAACCTTCATTTATCAATAATACTATTGTTCTCACCCTCTCTACTCCTGTCTCTATATCTATACTGAGCTAATAAGACTCAAAACAGACTATTAGCACTTTGTTCGAGAAGATTTGAGTAACTGCTTGAAGATTTTGGGTGAACTCTCGTATATTATGATAAAAATTATGTTTGATGAATTTTGTTCTTAATCAACAGTTGAAACACTCGGTAATTCGGTACAATTACTATGCCCCTTATTTATTTTTCGGTGGAATATCTCAGCTCCGTTGTGTAAGAATTAATAATGTTTGCCTCATGCTTAATTGATCGCATGTATAACCATAAGATTTCAATAATTTATTGCATGACAATCTTGATGATTCACGTGATTATAATCATTATAAAACCGAAATACATAAGCTCTGCATGTTTATAATATACATACCTTGGATGTTGAATTAATATGTTAACATATGCCGTTAATTAGCACCGGATGATTTGTACTCGTGAGGCTTTACATGTCACGAGATTAAATAAAATACTAGTATACTACTAATCGTTACAAACTATAGGTTTGACAAAACCCTTTTGTATGCTACTACCATCTTCTATGTGATATATATAATAATTGGTTAACCGTATAGGATATGTATCTATATATGTATGCGTGAATCACATTCGAGAATTATACTTAATATGCAATCATGTCTAAATCGGTAGTAATTAAACATGTAGAATCAAAACTGTTTTTTTCGAAACAGTATGGATCAAATTGCAACTTACCGATAATTATGTACTGCCTATGTATAAAACTGAATTTAGTTTAATTAAATTACAGTGGTGATCCCCATAGTATACCTTACATTTAAAACAGTATATGTGTTTGCATATGTATAAAATCGGTCTATATCTACATAAATACATTCATGATAACTGGTTAATTGTCTAGTTAATAACATTGCATGCTAATCAAACTAATTTTTGAATTACCATGCTATAACCACTGCCATGTAATATTATTACCGTTGTTATATATTTGTATGTTACTACCATTTACACATATCTATAATATGTTAATTTGCGAAATCATATATTTTCACATTTAAGTTGGAAAAATTATGAACATTCCCCAATTAGGCTCACCTATTTGGATACGATGTCTAGAAAATATATAGGCGGAAGTCGATATCCTAATGATGTCGGGTTTTAAGTGGCATTAGTACCCTCCACCATCACCGTCTTTCCTGGTCGTGCTCAAGTAGAGCTACCGAGAAGGGTTGACTAAATAATAATTTCTCCGAGTGTGTTTATATAGTGATGTATGTTTTGCCAAATTGGTGTCTCAGTATCGACCTGTCGTTCTATCAATGAGAACCAGTTCACTTGAAAAGCAAAACTCGTGTTTTTTTCGAACCTGTCATTTCGAAACAAAGTTTGTGCTTGTGCAAATCATAAACATATAAACCAGTCATTTTATATGATACTAATTCAAAACTCCCAACATTGGTTGGATGCCATCTATGATGAATAAAATCGTAAAACATACTTGCGAAGTGAATGCTTAGGCGAGGTATTTTCCGCATCTTAATCACCCTGATGTGTGAGCATGTGATGCCCAATTTTTTTTGGATGTCATCTTTGATGAGTAAAACACGAGCTTATTGTGTCTCATAAGATGAATGTTAAGGCGTTGATTTTATTCCGCCGCCACATTTGAGATGTGATGACGTCTATGGTGAACAAATGTCTGAAATTGACATATTGGAGCGATCATTCGCCAAAATACTAGCTTGGAAATTGTATTCCATAAGCAGTATCGTGAATTTATATTCACCATGTTCCTTCATCGCCGATCTTTTTGTGGATGAGAAAATGCAATGATGAGCAGTTTTAATCCTATTGGGTCAATGGCGAATTGTTTGCCTGATATTAATGCTCTTCGTGAACATTTTTTTTCCACAAATCGAGAACCGAGACAAGTGTTATTTATCTCGAACTGTCATAATCCCGACGATCGCCTAGCCAAGCGCGGTTTAGGCAATCATCAAAATCAAAGACTTGTGGCTCCAAAACAGTCATTGAAATGAACAATATGGCCCGTTGTCCCAAAGCAAGAGATAATTCTCAAGGAGCCAACTCTATGCTATAAAGACAAAGGTCATGCACGGTTACTCCTTAAATAGTTCAAAACTATTATAAAGATAGAAAAGCCGATGCTAATGTGGTTAAAGCTAACTGGAAAAAAACTATTGAGACCCCCGATTTTGTGGCTCAAATGAGTTTGGTACCTTTATTTATTGATTTTGATAAATCATTGAGCCGGTTTAGTGATAAGTAAGTGCATAGACTCTCTCACGTCTAACTAAATTCCAGATGCATTTAATGACTTTATGAGATGTCACGAGATCACTTATATCTGCTGCAAAATACTTACAAGGATAGACGTCATGTCGGACGCCGTGTTCATGTTATAACACGTTACTTTGGCCAAACCCGTCAAGCGAAGGACGATGTCATCGGCAGCCAGTCTGTCATCCTTCCCAAGATACGAGTAAGTTGACCAGTTCTTAATTCATTCAGCCCCAGAGGTGTTGAACTGAAACTCGTTTGTCGTACGAGATTAAAAAGGATCTAGGAGATGTGTGATTCCTCCTCATCCTGAGAATCTTGAAATATCTGTCGATCATGATATCTTAGACGATATTGAAGCAAAATGAGAATGTCATTGATTACTTGTTTATATATTCAGTGACGACTGATAATATGAGCAAATGATGACATGGAACCACGTATCGTTGCTAGAAGGACGAAGTTCAGACTGACTTATATGGAAACTTACGTTCCAAGTCAAATTCCTTAGCGAACGAAGCGTGTGTGGACCTGTCGTTCCAACACTACCCAATTTTAAACCAATTTGTTTATTTGGGTATTCGTAAGAAAGCGTAATGAGAATAATGAGACTGTATAAGTTCTCGCCTACTAGCGCAAGGCTTCTCTCACAACTTGGAATTGATTACGATATGGTTTACTTCTTCGTAATGGACGTTATAATGTTCTCCTATTTTATCATTTTAGTGGTTTCCGAAAAACTGAGTATGCAGCCATGATGTGGTCATATTTTATATCTATGGGGATTTAGACAAAAGATGTGGATGAAGGTCCCTGTGTTACTCCATATGCTTGAATCAAGTAGTTCCTGACCACGGAACATGATCTCAATTGACTGAGACGTTCACTGTATGGATTAATATAATCCGAGTGGATGTGGAATACCCGCCTGAATGAGTATTTGATCAGCTTGGGATACTTGAACAAGTATTATGCCATTGCATGTTTTGAAGCAAGTCACGTTTTGGATTTGACCTTCGAGATGAAGGATCTTGGGAAGACACGGTAGTGACTCGGCCTGATGATCGAGTCCCGTAAAGATTGAATTTAAGTCCATGATTCAGACTACACCCAGTAGGTGTTATGACGTTTTAGTCATCATGACGCTAAGTCGACAGATTCTCCCATGATCGTTCGATCACTAGACATTGATATAGACCCAGTCCGTTCCTGATGAGACGATAAAGAGATATTGAACCATTATGTTCATATCTAAGTACAATAAGTGCATCATTATACTTGGTCTTTATGTGCAAGGATGAACATCTCGTCTGCTGTGAATGGTATAGCTCGACACAGTATCGCGCTAACACGTTGCCACCGAAATGGCAATAAAGACATATTCCCTTACCTTATGGTAATTTTGAAAGTGGGCTACTTTATCCCGTTTGTGTCGTCGAGTGTACCTACCCCATTCGGTACTCGAATCAATGCAACCCTTTTTCGGTTATACCAATGTCGGTTACTTATCAAACCCACATAAGAGATTTTTCCTAGATGGTTACGTCTTTACCATTAGGAATAAGGCGAGATCTTTGAGCTGCTGGAAAGACTCCATACAAATCACTCTTATCTATCTGTGCTCTATGAGACGACTAGATAGTGCATATGGCTTCGAGCTGATATTAGCCATATGAAGTACATGTATTATGTCTCACAATCTAGATGAAGCCTTGTCTTAGGACAATATGTTGTTATCGATCAAAAGAGACATGACTAGATTGTGCTATTTGGCATATCTCGCCAAAAACAAATCTTCACATATGAAGTACAAGAGCATCCCGTCGCATGCTCGTTCTATTTCCTATTTGGATTTTACTACAGTCAGCCGTGTGCAAGTAAAAATGAAGCATCCAGTCGAATGCTCGTACTCTTTCTTATAATATGAAATCCTTGCACCCAGTCGTGTGCAAGTGAGGGGGAGCATCCAGTCGCATGCTCGTATACTCTTTTTGTCCTTAGACTAAGGTTTTTTCCCACTGGGTTTTTCTTGACAAAGTTTTTAGCGAAACACGTTACCATCATATCTCACTTAAGATTGCCAAAATTCGGAAAAATATCATGTTGTATATTTCTTACCATTGTGTACTCTTTTGTCCTTCGACTAGATGGTTTTTTTCCACTAGGTTTACTCTGGCAAGTTTTTGATGAGTCACCTGTTTTGTACTTGATCTCTAACTACTACCAATGTTGCAATCTTTTTCCCTAGACCAGAGATTTTCCCATTGGGTTTGCTCTGGAAAGGTTTTGATAAGACACACTATTTTGTGGTTAGCTACTTACATGGAGTTTCGGCCTATATCATTCTACTACACAATTTGTCCTAGGTACCGATTTTGTCCCACGCTGAGTTTTTCGGCCCTAAGGTTTTATGTGTTTAGCACTGCGAATGAACTCGACTCAGATCGACTGGATAAAGACGAAGAATTCAAAACGTCCAAATGGAAAGTGTTATAGGATATTATTGGACTATTGAGGTTAGGGTTTATGAGTTTTAGTTGGGCCCAAGTGGATTTCTAGCCCTACCCCTCTATCTATATAAAGAGAGTTATGGGTCTTCTATATTGAACCTTCATTCATCAATAATATTATTGTTCTTTCTCTCTCTACTTCTGTCTCTATATCTATACCGAGCTAATAAGACTCGCAACAATATTAAGACCCAACTAATAAAGGTTATTATTTTTGTGTTATATATGCATTTGTTTTGTCTTAAAACTTAAATACACTTTCACGGTCAAAGATACATAAAGTAACATCACCAAAGAAATTTTGTAAAACTTTCATAATTACTATGTAAATTAAATGCAATGGATTTATAATTACAGACAACAAAAAATTAATAAAACATATATATCAATGTTATATGAAAGTTTCTAGTGCAATAAGAGGGGTTTTTTAAATTATTAACAAATTTTAATTGATGTCCTCTGATTGTATGTGCCGATGGGGATCGGAAGTCACATTCATTATCATCAATCTGACCACCCGAAAGTCTCAACCCATAATCAGAGGCAAATCCAAGATTCGTAGAAGGGAGGGCAAAATACTTCTTAATTGTACGCATAAACGGCATAACAAATAACTCGTTACTTTGTTTATTGAAAATTAATTCACCTGAAGTATAAACTTTTAAAAGCTACTATTACTAATAAATAAGAATACTACACACTTTTACATTTATAAACATAGTCAATAAGAAAAGAAATAATTTAATCCATAAATAACTATTGAACCTAGCAATTCGTAATTAACAAAAGTGTGTGGACCAATTCGTAATTAATGAAAATTTTAATTAATAACAAAATGGATATAATTTAACTTATAATGAAAGCTTATTAGTCGTACTAATATTTACACTCAGTGATTTCTGATTAGAAGAGTACGATAAACAAGTTTGAAATGTAAGGGAGAAAACCAAACTAAAATGACCAAAATGAATTAAAGAGTAATTCAAATTACTGAAGAACCTAATCCGGTTAGATACTATATATATGGAAAGATCAGTAACGATTTTTGAAAACTTGGAAGTCAGTCAAAACAATGTTTATCGAGTGAATCTAAATAAGAATGTTAACAAAGACAAGAAATGTCCGTCTTTCCACTAAATTCATATCATCTTTTGAAATTCAGTTGGATCGTTTGCTCATATCAGACCGATAAATAGAACTCCACCTGCTATTGAGCTACTTGGAAGTCTCCGTTACTATCTCAATTACGGTGCTGGGTCAGTTAATAAAGTTATCCAACAAGATGTCGGGATTGAATTCGCTAATGATATCTTGAGAGGGGAATTTAAAGACGAAGACTCTATTTTGGTCGATACAGAAGTTACTGCATTTCTAAGAGTGTACTGGGTTGGTTAAGTTATAAGAGTGCAAGTTAGTACAGAATGAGCATATTCTGTTATTAAATTTATACAAACTTGTAAATTTTTACAAACATGAATTTTCTTGCAATGAGTAATAAGACATTGTTTTTCCATTGTTGGACTTTGTGATTTGGTTACTTAGGTGAGTTTGATAATATTATATGCTTGTTAAATCCATCCCTCGAATATGGTCTCTTGTACAAGGACCAAATATGCGCAGGCATTTAAATATAGCTTATTTAACTGAGAAAATGAGACGAAAAGTAAAAGAAATTTCAAACTGATCAATAGGAAGTAAAAAAGACGGCTTCCAATAGCAAGATAAATGTACTACGGAATTGACAAGGTGACAAAGTGACTAAAATTGTCAAAGTTCTCAACACATAAATCCACAAAACTCAAGCAAAAAATACTACGAATTATCGAGTATTAATACAGCGTCGCAAATGCCTAAAAATCCCAAAAGACAAAATGCACACCGAAAGACACCCATACTAATCATATTTTTTCGGATTGTAAAATTTGTTGAAAACACGAGCCCCTGTCAAAAAAAAAGTAAATTAATTACAACACATAATGCTAAAAAGTAACTGAATTTACTGAAATTTTCATATTAAATCACTATTCTAATTTACCATGTCTCATTAAGTTTCTTCTTCATCTAGATCTGTATCATCTTCGTCTTCCAAGGCTGCAATTTAAAAAAAATATAAATTAAATTATTTCATTTAATAATAGTTAGCAAAAGAAATTTTTAACTCCCTCACCATTGTTGGCTTTATTCTTCGGATTTTTTGGACAAGTTCTCCAATCATGTCTAACAAGTTTGTTGCACCCTTTACACATTCTCTTATTTTTCTCAAGTCTTATCTCAACACCACTTTTGTTTCTTCCGGTTTCCGTTTTCTATCTTTTTCATGCACCGCATTTCTACCTTTAGTTTGGGAGATGTTAGGATCCAAAAGTAAGATTTGCGGCAATTCAGCGGGTTGTAAATCATTATTCTCGATATTAGGAGGAAGCTTATTATCATCAATATTCTCACAACATTCTCTGAAAGATTCTTCAAATTTACGACCATAAATTTATAAGCTTCAGGTGATGAGGCGGCTAAACAAGCGAGTTTCGTATATTCTCGACACAAATGATTTAAGTTTTAACATCTCCGATTCTTGACTCGTATCATCATTCACCAAAAATTTTGTATATGTTATCCTAAATTTGTTCGCCCTTTGCCTCCATCGCGGTAGAATAAAATTTTCTGGTATCATATCAATTTCCAGTCGTGCAACAAATACCTTTAGGATATGGCGACACAATATTTCGACGAACTCAAAAATTTTGCACTCACACGAACCTGCGATTAAAATATAAAAATAAAAGTTAACAAGAAAAATAAGTAAAAACGAAATGAAACTAATTGGATAGCAAGTCTCTTGAACTATCAATTGTCTATAAATACGCAACATGCTTGTATATTCTATAATTCTCTTATGGAAGATACTTAAAGCAACACTGACATTTGCTCTTTTTTCTGAAATGCAGCAATGAGAATCAAAAGTACCTCCCAACATGTACAAATTGCAAGAAATTTAACTAAAAACAAACTATAATCAGATTGAATTGACTGAATTGTGGTTTATACTATCAACTCTATTGGGATATTGGTCTCCCAATCATGTCCATCATGAAATATCAGTACACTAATGTAACTGGGGCTAAAATATTGAAGCAGTCGAGCGAAAAAACATTGTTAGAAAAGTAGGGGAGGACCGGGACCTGTGCAGTCTATCCAGTCTCCTACAGTTTAGTTTTAGTACAGTATCTGTCCGGTCTCTATCCTTTCAATTGACAAGGAAAAGGTCCCAACTTTTCAGAAGCATTACAAGTTTGGTTATTGTTGTAAGAGACTAAGTAGAAAAAATAAAGCAGTTACACTGAAATTTCTAGGGGGAAAAAGAATTCGTTGAAGCTAATGACAAGAACTTACTGATCATGTTTCTTATGCTAAGTTAATTTACTTTATTAGTATGTCACAAAACAATGACAAATAAGCTAGGGAATCTTACAGATACATTGAAAGTTAGAATTAGTAGGAACTCATGATATTAATTAGTCTTAAGCAACTTTTTTTCTCCATTTTCTCGTCTTACAACTTAAAAATTTAGGAGTCAAAATTTTAAACATGGGGCCCTCTTCATTTTTTTGGCACAGAGCCTTTAAAGTCGTGAATTATGAAGGTAATCATACCTTTATAAGTTTGTGGATTGAATCTGATAATAAACTTTTGATGGTAATGAAATTTTGATACCATCAAGTATGAAACTGATCCATTGATGTTCTTTTCATCTTCAATTCTAAAACTTGAAATTTCGTCGAATATTTGTTGAAGAGGTTTCTAGTATAAATTTTTACCGCATGCTTCAACATAAATTCATTATCTTTTACAATTCGACTTTTATGTTCAGACACAAATCTTCATCACTTTCTCTTTGCACAATTCTTTTTAAATCCTTCTCATACTTGAAAACAAATTATTTGAGATTTGTGTTCGAAGTGACAGATTCATTGAAAAAAGAATTAGCTCATTCACTACGTCCTGTAGTATTCATGCCGGCAAAAATATTTTACGATTAAAAACTGGAACCCATGACTCACGGATATCATATAAGTGTTATAGCCATTCATTACTTTCTAACTTTGTTCCATCAAAAAAGTCAAAATACTCCTTTTTATACGTAGACCAAATACACCTCTCAATCTATTTTTTAAATTTCGATTTCTCATAATACACATGCTTCAACTTTTCAACAAACTTTTTAAAAATATGCCAAATACATAAACGATGTCTTTTGTAGAGAAAGACTTTGGCTATCGCAGCTTTCATAGCCATGTCTTGGTCGGTTAAAATAGCAATTGGAGGACGTCCTCCCATGATTTTGAGCCAGGTACTTAATAACCATGTAAACGTTACCTCGGTTTCGTCTTGTAAAAGGGCACACCCAAATTGTATTGATTGCCAATGATGGTTTACTCCGATGAATGGGGCAAAGGGCATTTTGTATTTATTTGTTCGATAAGTCGTGTGAAACGAAACTACATCCCCAAAACATTGATAAGTCATACGAGATCTAGAATTCAGCCAAAAGAAATTAACTGCCCTTCCAAAGTCATCATGTTGAATTGCATATTAAAATTGAGGATTTTGTGCTTGTCTATCATTGAAGTAGGTTAGTAGTGAATGTGCATCATCGTTGTCCATGTCTTTAAACCTCACATCACTCAGGTGATTATACATCTGCCTATCATCAAATCCTATGTATTCACGGGCAAAAAGATTTGCAACTTTGGAGATTCTATTATTCTCTTCATGAAATGCTACAGCCAAATCCTTAACAGCTTTCGGAACTTTCTTATTTGACGTAATTTTCATCCTTTTTAATGGAGATATAAACGAATGATTGTGAACTTCGTTAAAAACTGTAAATTTCCATTTATCACTCCACATGTCGTGCTTAACTCGCATTTGAGCGTCACAACCACATTTTTGCGTAGAACAATTTCGTGTTCTTTTTTTCCCTTTTAGTTTGTCGATTTCGTTATTAGCTTCCTCACTATCAAGGTTTTTTTGGTTCATACTTACCTTCTCTGGCACAAACAAATTGAACGCTATTCACTTTACCCTTTTGCTTGGTTAAAGTTCGTATACGGATAAAAAAAACTCATTTGCCGACCATAATCCTCATAGTATTTTTCTGCTTCTTTTTTTGTCGCAAAAGACATTTCACTTAATGGTCTTTTTGAGACATCTACTTCATCAACTTTATCTTCTTCCAAACCATCAACATCTGTATCTTTATTTGAATTCATATAGTGCTACAGTTAAAACCAAAAATGAATCAAAAATAAAACTTAAACATACGTACTTTTATGGTGTATTGTCTCTAAACCTTATTGAAATGTAAGAGCAGTACTACATACACAAATAATTATAACACGAGATAGAAGAGCTAGAAAACTAGGAACAAAATAAATCTAATAAAGTATACATGATTAACAAGAAGATAAAGAACATCATAGCCTGGAGGTGTCTGGTTGTATTGTAATCGTCTTGTTGGAGGTGTTCGTGAGGGAGAAAGAGAGAGATATTACGCGAATCTTCATACTTTCACGACGGGAACACAAATATGCGTCTTATTTTTTTTTTCGATATGTATAATGACATGTTTTGAATTTTTAAATTTTAACATAATTTCCAAAATATGTCATTATACATATCAGGAAAAAAAAAACAAGACACATATTTGTGTTTCCGTCGTGAAACCGTAAATATTTGACTTAATCAAATCTTGATTTAGAGCGTTTTTATAAAAAAGTATTATATATATTGTCTTCACATTAGTAGAAGCATTATAGGGGAATTCCCCATAGATACCTTATAGCAGTTTGTATTCCGGCTAGCTACTTTTATAAGTTCACATTTCCCTTATGTACTACATTTTAATTATTAACTTTATTTATCAAAACATAATACACATGTTTTATGTCTCTAGAAATCCAAAAAAAAGTTTAAATTACAATAAAATTCTATGAAACCGAAAAAATCACAAAAAATAGAAAAAAAATAACAATAAAATTATAAAAAAATCACAAAAAAAGTACTTATTAAAAAAAACACAAAAAATGTATTTTTTTTAAATCACAAAAAATGTGGTTCAGCTGAAAGTGCATCCAGTTCAGCAGAAAGTGTATATAGTTCAGTCGAAAGTGCATAAAGTTCAGTCAAAAATGCATATAGTTCAATAAAAGTGCATATCGAAAGTGAATACAACTCAGTCAAAAGTGCATATACTTCACTTTAAATTAAAAAAAAAACAAATTCGGATGGATTCAAACCACCAAACTCTTGAACCTCATTGTTAGTTCAAGCACTCTTACCATTTTGAGCTTACGGATGTATATAGTCACTAAAACAAAATCATGTACACCTAAAAATTAACCCGCCTCCGACTAAAAATTAAACAATTTTTTTTCATCAAAGATTACAGTCGGCCTGCTACTTGAAAGATTTATTAATATATTGATATTTACACACAATAAAACTCTACAAAATAAATCTCCCAAAAAATTGGCTTTGTTTCAACCCAAACGAGTTACAATTCGGACAAAATATCATTAAATTTTGTATTTTATATAATCTACACATAAACATGCCAAATTCAAGCAAATTTAAAACAATAAAATCTATCGGACATTTCATCGAACACTTTTAAGTGTACAATTTGATGCAAACATAACTAGACACATGTTTCTATAAATCCCAGCCAAATAACTCCCGAACTAAGAGCCTGTCTTAGACTCAAACCGGGGTCCGTTTCATCCCCACAACAGGCCCCTTTCAGCACCAAAAAGGACCTCATAACCAAAAAGGACCCCAATTCGGCCCTAAAACAGGCTTGATACAGCACCAAAATGAATCCCAATTTTAGCCCTAAAAAGAGCTTGATTTAGCACCCAAATGGGCCCAATACAAATTTAAATCATAGGCGGTAAAATATATATTCTTGTTATTGTTGATGATTTTTCTAGATTTACATGAGTTGCTTTTTTAAGAGAAAAATCAAATGCTTTTAAATCTTTTCGAGAATTGTGTCAAAAACTTCAAAAAGAAAAATACTCTACAATTAGTAAAATTATGAGGATAAGAAGTGATCATGAAACTGAATTTGAAAATAGTAAGTGCAAAAGAATAATTGAATCTAAAACTCTTTCGAATGCACTAAGTGCTAGTACACGAAAAGTAAAATGGTTATAAGTGCGGTTGCAACTACAGTTGTAACCTAAGTCTTTTTATCAGACCCGGTCTAAGTGCGTAAGTGGTGTTCACTCAATGTCCTAGCCAATATTTTGGGATAGACCTTTTATGGATCATGTATCATTGTGATATTCTTAGTATACCCAGCTATTTTTAACGGGAGTCCATAACACACGCTGTTGATTATACTTTTTGAGTAATTTTATTATGGATTGATAATTTGTCACCCAGCTCTTTTAAAACTTATTAATCTTACCTTTTTGGGTTATTAAAAAGTATCATGTGTAGAGTAAATGTAAGTTTTTCTCAATGTTAATTGTCTTGGTGCATAAAATTACTCTGTGGATCCTCACAATAAGCATATTTGTAAAAATAAATTATTATTTTATATTTTTTTGGCAATCTATGTATATATATATTCTCTGCTACTTTTAATTGACACAAGTTTAAATCTGCTATATTTCTTCAGCTTTATGGAAAACCAAAATTTTGATCAGTATTGTTTAAAATTGGAATGTTTCATTGGTTTATTTGGTATAATTCTCCAAAGATACATATCTTGCTAAAAATTCTGTTTTAAAAATGGTCATATTCTTTAAAAAGATATTGCAAAAATTGGGTATATCTATATCTTAAAAGTGGTTATATTTTGATTTGTTAAAAATATTTTTGTTAAAATATTATTACCAATTTTTTGAACCACGTATATACTAGTCGCACAAGTGATGCACCAAATATACTAAAACGGCAGGAACTCCTTTTTGTCGTCGGTGTGACAAGTAGGGGGAGAAGATTATGCGAGTTTATATTTACTATCTTAATTCTTATAATTCATATATGAATTTTGTAATACTGATATGCAGGGGGAGTAAACTAGTAAACTCCAAGTATTTGTTAAACCAATGACAAATGGGGAGATTGTTAGAACTTAAGGTGACTTGTTAAAATTACTTAATTTGTTGTCGTATTGGATTATGCCAAAATACTTGTGTATTAAAGAAAGTTAATTATCTTTCCAAATTGTGTGGGATTTATTTTTAAAAAAAAAAAGATATTATCTTATGAAAAGATTTGTTCTATTTCTTAAATCTTGCTAAATAAAATCTTTTCTTATTCAATCTTATACGAATGATTGGTTTTTGATTTGATGAGTATAAGTTTGAATCATCTTACGAGATATATGTTGGTTTCCGTGTACGAAATAACAATTAACAATAATTAAAGGACTAAACAAGAATAACAAAAACCAGTGTAATCTTTATTAATTTCGAAACTGATACAGAAATTAATGATTACAACATGTAGGTACTGAAACGTAAAAAAAGCAAACGTTATCAGATTATTATTAATTAATAATATGATGTATTGAATTGCAATAAATAGAAACTGCCGGACTGGAAAGTATAAACTTAACAACCGGACTGTTCTGATTTAAATTGAAATAACAGGACTGAATTGAAACTATTCTAATTACTGAATTTAATTACAGAATTGAAATTACAGCAAAAAAACAAAACTTTAAAGAAATTACAGAATAGTATAAACAGAATTAAAAGCTACAGCTAAGGACAGCAATTGAAATACTGAAATAAAAAAGGACAGAATTGAATACGTAAATGAAATGGACAGAATTAAAAGACGAAAATGAAATGGACAGAATAGAAATAAAATAAGACGAGGCTACTGTTAACAGTATGCCCTTAACCGATATTCGCCCAACCACCTTAAGGTTTCTGGTTGCGTTGGCGTTTCGATCCCAATGTACAACGTCTCGGATGACTCGCCGGAAACTGGCGACGAGTCAAGGTCGAGCTGTTGGTGGGTGGTTCTCTCTGTTTCTAAAATGTAATGCTACTATTTAGAGAGATGATATATGCTGCTGTATTTGATTTCAGAATGTTCTGTGTGTGTATTTGACATGTGGGGGGTCTGCCTATTTATAGGCTTGCTGAGTATCTCAGCCATTAAGGTCACTTTACTACTGTCAGTTTTCGAAATTCGAAACTGCAGTATTAACTTTGCAATGAAATCACATTTATTGCAACAGTTACAGCTTTGCTGGAAGCTTTTCCCGAACATGCCCACTTTTCCGAACAGGCACGCTTTTCCCGAACAGGCACGCACGCTTTTCCCGAACAGGCGCACTTTTTCCCGAGCAGGCGCACTTTTCCCGTTGAGTTAAAAACCCAACGAGCAAGCCCGCCCGCCGAGCAAGCCCATGTGTGGTACACAATACACACATGTGTATGTGGACACACTACTTTATATCCACATGGGATACCTTAGTATATATATTGTAAAAATCACTCATGATTTTCCAATGTGGGATAACCCTCATGGGTTAAATCCCATTTCTTTTCTCATTTTCCAGCATTGGCTTTATTGCCTCTTTCGAGTACCAACCTTCGAGTCCAATTATCATTCACACCCTTCCTCCGAATGGGTCATGCGATATACCGTTGCGAAGCTCGTCACACGAGCTACTCAAACGCATAGAGTATGGCCTCAGAAAAACTGAGGAGTCGCATTAAAAATTGACTCAAAGATGGTCCCTGACCACTTGGAACAAATATGTTTAAATTACATATTTTCCAACTTTTTTCCAACAATCCCCCACATGAATGCAATTGGCTCGAAAGCCCATGTCCTAAATGCAAATCAAGAGAACCGCAAAAGTTCACTGCCTAAGGTCAGGTAGCGCGCGCCTTGAACCTGCCGTAGCGGAGTACCACCCAGAATACTGCTATTAGGTAGCTGTAAAGCTTTGAACCATCAAGCTTTGTGTATCCCAGAATGGCACCCGCACAGTGCCCTCTCTACCCACGTACTAGGCCCTTTAGTTGTTGTCCATATTTGGCCTGGACTGCCTTGGCAACTTCAACTGAGTGCTCTAGTGAATTAGCCCAAGCTCATCACATGGTACCGGCCTTACACACTAGTTATAGGTGTTCCAAGTCGAAAGTGTCCTGACTCACTTTACTCGGCCGTCGAGTAACTTGGATCATTAAGAGCCTCAAGCTCACCCTTACAATGGTACAGGTCTATCACTCTGTCATCGCGGAAATGGGCTGGGAACTCCAGGTTCCCGAGTGCTTTGTTCGGTTGCCCTCACAGTTCAGTTTCCCTTTGAACCTATCAGGAAATATTCCGTTTAGGTTGGGTTGCCTATGTTGGAGCCACCAATTTAATGGGCTTTAATCCCATTTCGTTCGATGACGTCTCGACTCCCACTTGAGTCAAGCCTTTTGTTAATGGATCCGCTATGTTTTCCTTTGATCTCACAAAATCTAAGGATACCACACCATTGGATAACAATTCCCTTATGGATTTATGTCTTCGACGTATATGTCGAGACTTTCCATTATACATATAATCCTGAGCCCGCGCAATAGCTGATTGACTATCACAATGCATGCTTATTGCGGGAACAGGTTTCGGCCACATTGGAATTCCTTCTAATAGACTTCTCAGCCAGTCTGCCTCTTCGGTTGCTAAGTCCAACGCTATGAATTCTGATTCCATAGTTGACCTTGCAATGCATGTATGTTTGGAGGATCTCCAAGACACAGCAGCTCCTCCCATTATAAACACATATCCACTCATGGACCTTGTGCTATTGGAGTCTGATATCCAGTTGGCATCTGAATACCCTTCCAGTACCGCTGGATATCTGGTATAGTGCAGCCCGTAATCGGCTGAAAACCTCATATACCTGAGAAGTTTCATTATAGCCTTCCAGTGTTCCTCATTTGGATTACTGGTGTACCTGCTCAGTCTACTCACTGAGTTTGCTATGTCTGGTCTAGTGCAATTCATTATATACATGAGACTGCCTATGACTCGAGAGAACTCCAATTGATTCACACTTTTACCGAAATTCTTTTTCAGGTTACAGTTGAACTCAATTGGGGTTCTTGACATAGCTTTACTGTCCTTGTCAAACTTGTCTAAGACTTGTTTAACATAGTGACTTTGGGACAAGGCATACACTTCTGATGTTTTGGTAATCTTCATGCCAAGTATTACATCAGCTAAACCCAGGTCCTTTATGTCGAAGTGTTGCGATAACATTTTCTTTGTGGAGCTGATTCTAT
Organism: Primula vulgaris; assembly: GCA_963920805.1. NCBI lineage: Eukaryota > Viridiplantae > Streptophyta > Magnoliopsida > Ericales > Primulaceae > Primula > Primula vulgaris. Next base: position 31,118,931 of record OY987219.1, on the reverse strand, counting down.
CATTACTCCCAATAATGATCATGTCATCCACATAGAGACAAACTACAACACAGTCTCTTCCACTTCCTTTAGAGTAGACACATTTAACACACTCATTAATGTGAAAACCGTTTGATAGCATAATTCTATCAAACTTCTCATGCCATTGCTTTGGCGCTTGTTTGAGTCCATATAGAGACTTTACAAGTTTTCACACTTGGTGCTCTTTACCAGGAACTACAAACCCTTCAGGTTGTTCCATGTAAATTTCTTCTTCCAGTTCCCCATTCAGAAATGCCGTCTTTACATCCATTTGATGTATTTCCATATCTGTTGGCCCGTGTGCGGCTAACCTTAGAGGGGGGGTGAATAAGGTTTTGGCGCTTTTCGCCTAATTAAACTAAGTGCAACTAGCAACCCAACTTTTTAGCTATTCTAAGCTTAGGCGTTTGATAATATTAATGACAAGCTATAATTCATAAACGCAAGCAAGAAAATAAGCAATTGTAAAGGTTGCGGAAAGTAAAAGTAAAGGGAAAGAAGATGACACCAAGATTTATAGAGGTTCGGCAAACGCGCCTACGTCCTCTCCTCGGTACTACCGAGTAATTCACTATAATTCTTCTTTCGGATTTTACAAACCCTATCGAGCTCAATCGACCGATTGGCTCACCCTCTACCCGGGGTTCCTACTCTTGATACAAGTGCAAGAGGACACGACTACGAGTCTACGACTCCCCCTCAATTTATGAGTGCCCGAATGAAAAACCTAGAGCTTTTAAGCTTCACTTGCTTACAAAGCCTCTACCCGTTCACTCGCTCACAAAAATTGAGTTTATAAAACACTCGATACAAATTTAGTTACAAAAATGTAACTTCGCTCACTATTCTAATTGCTTCTTAAAAAGCTAATTGGTGAGTTGATGATGATCGAGCTTGAATCTCTTTCTCTTGATTTTCCTCTTTCTCGAATATATATATACACCAAAGTGGCGATATTAGGGTTTTTAATTGAGAGAGGTTTTAAGGATGATGATGGTTAAGCTTGGTGAATTTTGAGAGAGATTTTAGGAGGTTTTAAATAACAGCAAAGTCTGTTTTTCTGGGTTATGACCGTTGAAAGGTTTTAACAGCTATTTTCCAGAAATTGCTGAAAAGCTGTTTTCGAAAACTGCAGAAAACGATCGGTCGTTTTCTACAGACGATCGGTCGTTTTCAGACAGACGATCGGTCGTTTTCTGAAAACGATCGGTCGTTTTTATACTGGACTCTCTGGAAGAAATTGGATCAAAAACGATCGGTCGTTTTGTCCAGTCGATCGGTCGACTGTAATCCTGGTCCCGTAAATCTTCGAATGCTCATAACTCCTTCGTTTTAGCTCCGATTTTGGTTCCGCTTGAACCTATGGCTTCGTTATCGAATGCTCTATCATTTAACGACCTGAAATATACGTTTTCTATTTTTGGACAAGACAAGCATTATATCATCGAAATCGTAAAATCATTAAACGCATAATCAAAGTAATAATCAAAATCATTATTGAACTCTATGTTCAACAATCTCCCCCATTTTGATTATGACAAACTAATGATGATTTTACAAGATACAAGAAAAATATCTCCTCCATTTTAACAAAACGCATTTACACCAAAATATATCATTTTTCTCCCCCTTTGGCATTATCAAAATGCAATCAAAAAATAAAAGATGGGGTTATGTGAAGGGTTTTTAAAGAAAAACCAAACATGAAAAATATAATTATGATGCTTATACCCGACCCAACTAATCACATATATGTAGATATTATAGATTAGAGTATACCGAATATGTGATGTGGAGTCGAGTCCGCTCGCTAATGGCATTTGCATTGAGCGTTGCCGATTCCTAATAGGTGGTACCACTTGTTGGTATGCCTTCCACCTTTGTTGATTAACGGCACTTCATCCTTGATGGTGGAGTCGATCTTCTTGACTTCCACGGCTTTTGTCGGCGTTGCCAACCATTTGTGGATTTTCTCCTTTTGGATGGAGATACCTACAACACAAATTTTGTCCTTTGGTACCCAATTTCTTTTGGGTCCGACATTGTTAGTGGCTCGGGTCTTTACTACCCATTTCAAATCGCTTCTACTAACATGGAAACGATAAGGACATCTAGAAGAAATATGCTCATTTCTACAACAATGCACACAATGCTTAGACTTTTTAGTATAACGATAGTTATACGTAGTTTTGGAAAGGTTTTTCGGAGTATCCATTTTGGTTTTAAAACCTATACCCTTCCTATCATTAAAAGATTTTTGAAAAATCTTGGAAGTACTCCTTTTCGGAAAAACAACCTCTTGTTTAGGTGGAATAGGAGTTTTTGAAATGTTAGAGGCTTTAACGAAGCGGGGTTTGTTAGAAGTAGAGCTAATGCAATCAAAACCTATACCGCTCTTATCATTGACATCTTTTTGACAACTCAAAATGTTATCTAAAACGGTTTTACCTTTAGAAAACTTTGAAATTGTTAAATTAAGTTTTTCAATGGAAATGACAAGATCGTTGTTTTTAGTTTTCAATGATTCATTCTCGGTTTCTAAAACCTTGACCTTGTCATTTAAGCTAAAAGCATGAGAACTCAAAACCTTGTTTTTGCTTTTAACTTTATCGAAAGCATCTTTTAACTCTTCAAAATTTTCTAATAGATCACAATCTAAAGAAGATGGTTTTGAAAGAGTTTTAGTAAGTCTAGAGACTTCATTTTTAAGAAAATTGATCTCGGTTTGTAAAGACTTATTATGAATGACGAGATCATTGGTTTTTTCTTTCAAGTCTTCCTTTTCGTCATCTATATCACTTAAAGAAAATGACGATGTTGGAATAGACTCATTTTCAATTTTATCTCTTTTTAAAGATCTTATTTCTTCATTGAGAGAAGAATTTATCTTTTTAAGAGATTTGACCTTCTCTACAAGCTTAGGAAATTTTTCGGAATAAATTCCACACATATGAATAAGTTCATCATGAGAGAATTCTTTTACCTCATCGTTGTCACTTTCGCTTGAGTGGTCACATTCGCTTGAAGACGATTGGTTAGGCTCATTGTTGTCTTCCATGGCCATATAGCAACCAAGATGCGCGACTTCATCTTGGTCGGAGCTATCGCTAGAGCTTGAAGCGGATATCTTCTTCTTGCCTTTGCTCTTGCGATTCTTGGCGCAATCTCTCGCCATGTGTCCTTCCTTGCCACATGTATAGCAAACAAAATCGTTAGAATAAATTGAATTATTTGACGATTTACCTTTATGTTTGCGTTGGTCCTTTAGCTTTAGGATTTCCTTGACGATTCGAATGATTTGCATTGAATTTTCGTCGTCATTGGATAGCTCATCGCTTTCGTCACAAGTTGTTCCTTTGAAAGCTATCTCCCTCTTTTTCGAGATTGGCTTGTGACTATTGAGGGTGATCTCGTGTGTAATGAGCGAACCCGTCAATGCATCAAGAGAGTATGTGTTCATGTCGTGCGCCTCTTGAATTGCGGTGACCTTTGGTTCCCATTCCTTCGGTAAGCTCCGAATCACTTTTGAAACCATCTCCTTACAAGACAAAGACTTACCAAGAGACATTAGTCCGTTAGTAATAGTGGTAAATCTAGCAAGCATATCGGAAATAGTTTCTCCCTCGCTCATCCTAAAAAGTTCGTAATCGTGCACTAGAATTTGGAGTTTGCACTCCTTAACTTGGTTAGTCCCTTCATGCATAACTACTAACTTATCCCACATACCCTTAGCGGTTTTACAAGCGGAAATCTTGTTGTACTCGTTAGGAGAAACGGCACAAACAATAGCATACATCGCTTTGGCGTTTGTAGAGTAGGCTTCTAGTTGAGCGTTATCTAGGTCCTCTACGGGGATTGGGTTCTCGCTATTTTCGGATGTAGGTGCGGAATATCCTACTTTTATAGTCATCCAAAGTCTAACATTATAGCTTTGGAGAAACATGCTCATCCTATCCTTCCAATATGAAAAATTTAGTCCATCAAAATATGGAGGTGTATTGGGTGATGAGGCTATGCCGGATGCGAAATTAAGTATATTAGCCATCGGGATCTTAACTCTAGAATCGTTAAATTCCTATATGCAAGAGCCTCGGCTCTGATACCAATTGTTGGCCCGTGTGCGGCTAACCTTAGAGGGGGGGTGAATAAGGTTTTGGCGCTTTTCGCCTAATTAAACTAAGTGCAACTAGCAACCCAACTTTTTAGCTATTCTAAGCTTAGGCGTTTGATAATATTAATGACAAGCTATAATTCATAAACGCAAGCAAGAAAATAAGCAATTGTAAAGGTTGCGGAAAGTAAAAGTAAAGGGAAAGAAGATGACACCAAGATTTATAGAGGTTCGGCAAACGCGCCTACGTCCTCTCCTCGGTACTACCGAGTAATTCACTATAATTCTTCTTTCGGATTTTACAAACCCTATCGAGCTCAATCGACCGATTGGCTCACCCTCTACCCGGGGTTCCTACTCTTGATACAAGTGCAAGAGGACACGACTACGAGTCTACGACTCCTCCTCAATTTATGAGTGCCCGAATGAAAAACCTAGAGCTTTTAAGCTTCACTTGCTTACAAAGCCTCTACCCGTTCACTCGCTCACAAAAATTGAGTTTATAAAACACTCGATACAAATTTAGTTACAAAAATGTAACTTCGCTCACTATTCTAATTGCTTCTTAAAAAGCTAATTGGTGAGTTGATGATGATCGAGCTTGAATCTCTTTCTCTTGATTTTCCTCTTTCTCGAATATATATATACACCAAAGTGGCGATATTAGGGTTTTTAATTGAGAGAGGTTTTAAGGATGATGATGGTTAAGCTTGGTGAATTTTGAGAGAGATTTTAGGAGGTTTTAAATAACAGCAAAGTCTGTTTTTCTGGGTTATGACCGTTGAAAGGTTTTAACAGCTATTTTCCAGAAATTGCTGAAAAGCTGTTTTCGAAAACTGCAGAAAACGATCGGTCGTTTTCTACAGACGATCGGTCGTTTTCAGACAGACGATCGGTCGTTTTCTGAAAACGATCGGTCGTTTTTATACTGGACTCTCTGGAAGAAATTGGATCAAAAACGATCGGTCGTTTTGTCCAGTCGATCGGTCGACTGTAATCCTGGTCCCGTAAATCTTCGAATGCTCATAACTCCTTCGTTTTAGCTCCGATTTTGGTTCCGCTTGAACCTATGGCTTCGTTATCGAATGCTCTATCATTTAACGACCTGAAATATACGTTTTCTATTTTTGGACAAGACAAGCATTATATCATCGAAATCGTAAAATCATTAAACGCATAATCAAAGTAATAATCAAAATCATTATTGAACTCTATGTTCAACAATATCAAACAAAGCTGCGAGAGCAATGACGATTCGGATAGACGTTTTCCTGGAGACAGGAGCATACGTGTCGAAATAATCGACACCTTCAGTTTGCCTGAATCCTTTTACCACAAGTCTCGCCTTGTATTTCTCAATCGTGCCGTCAACCTTTAACTTCCTCTTGAAGATCCACTTATGACCTAGGGGCTTGCATCCTTTCGGAAGATCCACTAGTTCCCAAGTGTGGTTTTGCATGATTGATTCAATTTCATTTTGAATAGCTTCTTCCCAATATTGGGAATCCGGTGTTGACATAGCTTGTTTATATGTCGCCGGTTCACCTTCAACCATGAAGGTTAGAAAATCAGGTCCAAAGGAAGTTTCCTTCCTTGCCCTTTTGCTGCGCCGAGTCTCTTCCTCTTCCTCTTCCTCTTCCTCTGTCGGTTCACTTGCCCCCACATTTCCTTCACTGTTCAACTCTTCAGTTGGTACAGATGTAGGTAATTTCCGGGAAAAGATATCTTCAAAGAAAGAGGCCTCTCGGCTTTCCATATACGTATCTACGTGCACATCGGGATTGTCCGACTTGTGCACGAGAAACCGATATGCACTACTGTTCTGTGCATATCCGATGAACACACAGTCCACCGTCTTAGGACCAATTCTCATCCTTTTAGGAGTGGGAACTAGGACCTTTGCGAGACAACCCCAAACCCGCAGGTTCTTATAACTGGGTTGATGACCTTTCCATAACTCATATGGAGTCTTTTCTCGCTTCTTATATGGTAACTTGTTTAAAACATAGTTAGCGGAAAGTACAGCTTCCCCCCACATGTTCTGGGGTAACCCAGAACTGATTAGCATAGCATTCATCATTTCCTTTAGCGTTCTATTTTTACGCTCAGCAACCCCATTTTGCTGGGGAGTGTATGGGGCTGTGGTTTGATGTATAATGCCGCTTTTAGCACATATCTGTTCAAACGGTGATTCATATTCACCGCCTCTATCACTTCTCAATGTTTTAATTTTCTTATTGAGTTGATTTTCAACTTCGGTCTTATAAAGAGCGAATTTCTCTACTGCTTCGTCTTTACTTCTCATTAAGTAAACGTAACAGTATCTAGTACAATCATCTATAAAGGTGATAAAGTACTTTTTCCCTCCTCGCATTTGTATAAACTTTAAGTCGCATACATCCGTGTGTATTAGACCGAGAGGTTCACTTTCTCGTTCAACATGTTGAAACGATGATTTCGTTAACTTTGCTTCTACACAAATCTCACATTTGTGTTGCTTATCAAAAACGAAATTTGGTATTAGTTTTAGTGAAATTAATTTCTTTAAAGAATTATAATTCACGTGACCTAATCTACCATGCCACAAATGAAATGACTCAAATAAATAATTAAACTCAGAATTATTATTGGCCTCTTGGGCAACAGTCATTACAGTACTTGTGCTAGCCTCAGCTTTAGCACCTTTATTGGGAGTAGGTGTCCCTACGTTCAACTTAAACATGTCGTTGGTCATATAGCCACGGCCTACATAGACACCATTTTTGGTGATTATAATTTTATCGGATTCTAACACTAGTTTGAACCCGTTCTTCACCATCACCGATCCTGATACCAGATTCTTGCGGATATCCGGAACATGAAGCACATTTGTCAACCTCAGCTCTTTTCCAGAGGTCATCTTCATCACCACCATTCCTTTTCCTTCCACCTTGGAAGTAGCAGAATTTCCCATGAAGCAGCTTTCTCCCTCTACTGCTTCGTAGGTCTTAAACATCCACCTTGTTGAGCAGATGTGGCTTGTGGCGCCGGTATCCAGCCACCACTCTTTGGGATTGCTCCCCACGAGATTCACCTTAGAGACCACAGTAATAAAGTGGTCATCATCTCGTCCTCCCTCAGCCAGATGAGCCTGAGCTGGAGCTTTCCTCTTCCCTTTGCCCTTGAAGTTCCTCGGGGGGGGGGGGGCTTAGGCTTAGCAGCGCCTTTATTGTCATAACAGTCCGCAGCACGATGGCCGGTCCTGTTACACACAAAGCAGGTTCCCGCAAATTTCTTTACGACAACAGCACTGCCTCCGGTGTCAAAACGTTTCCGTTTGACGTTGGAGCTTTCGACCACATTGGCCTTTGCCATCGGGATGACAGCACCACCGACTCTCCTCACGGAGCGACGGTTGCTCACCTCGATGTTGAGCTTCTCAATGAGCCCCTCCAGCCTCATTTCCTTTCGCTTGTGCTTAAGGTAGTTTTGAAAGTCTTTCCAAGATGGTGGCAATTTCTCAATCATGAGTGCTACCTGGAAAGGCTCGTTTATCACTAGCCCCTCAGCCTCAAGGCGATGGTAAATGAGTTGGAGCTCCTCAACTTGCTCCATTACACCCCTGCTGTCAGTCATACGGTACTCGTGAAAGTCCGTGACAACAAATCTCTTTGTGCCAGCGTTATTCACTTTGTACTTATTTTCGAGAGTCTCCCAAAGCTCCTTTGCAGTAGCTTTGGGCTCGAAAACACTGAACAGCGTGTCATCTAGAGCACACAGGATATAGTTCTTGCATAGGTAGTCGGCATGTCTCCATGCCTCAACCGCAGAGAACGACTGCTCGTCCAGATCGTCCTCGCTTAGGACGGGAGCAGTCTCCTTGAGAAACCTGGTCAGATTCAGGGTCGTGAGATAAAACAACATCTTTTGCTGCCAACGTTTAAAGTTGTCTCTCCTGAATTTTTCCGGTTTCTCCAGATGAGAAGTCGGCAAAGTAGGCACAGCCGAATACATCGGTGCCTTGCCCTTGGACGCAGCCTTGGCTCTTGCCGCAGCCTTAGCTGCGGCCTTAGCCGTGGCCGCTGCTTCGGCCGCCATAGCCGCAGCCGCGGCGGCCTCAGCCGCTGCAACTGCGTCATCGAAGTTAGCCACCACATTCGCATCGCCCCCAGTGTTATGGACAGGCCCACCAACCACTGGGTCATGCTCACCCCCGATAGGCAACTCAATAGGCGACGTGTTAGTCATCTGAAACGACAACACAAAACGTATAAGATACGTGTACAATCAATTCTTTAAACAAACACCAAAACTTATATTTGGGTTTGTAAAAGAATTAACAAACAAATAATAAAATTAAACTTTTATCCTTTTAAATATCAATACGGTTGATATTAAAAGGATTGAACGATTCTTATTGAATACCAATACGGTTGGTATCAACAAGATTCAAAAATAAAAATTAAAACTGTTTGGAATTTTTTTCTTTGTAATTCAATTTCTAATATAATTTAGAATTGAAAACAAGAAAGCATTATTCCTTATAAAATAAAAAATTGTATTGATCAATACACGAAAGAAACAACAGAATATCGGTTAAGATTGTTGGTTTCCGTGTACGAAATAACAATTAACAATAATTAAAGGACTAAACAAGAATAACAAAAACCAGTGTAATCTTTATTAATTTCGAAACTGATACAGAAATTAATGATTACAACATGTAGGTACTGAAACGTAAAAAAAGCAAACGTTATCAGATTATTATTAATTAATAATATGATGTATTGAATTGCAATAAATAGAAACTGCCGGACTGGAAAGTATAAACTTAACAGCCGGACTGTTCTGATTTAAATTGAAATAACAGGACTGAATTGAAACTATTCTAATTACTGAATTTAATTACAGAATTGAAATTACAGCAAAAAAACAAAACTTTAAAGAAATTACAGAATAGTATAAACAGAATTAAAAGCTACAGCTAAGGACAGCAATTGAAATACTAAAATAAAAAAGGACAGAATTGAATACGTAAATGAAATGGACAGAATTAAAAGACGAAAATGAAATGGACAGAATAGAAATAAAATAAGACGAGGCTACTGTTAACAGTATGCCCTTAACCGATATTCGCCCAACCACCTTAAGGTTTCTGGTTGCGTTGGCGTTTCGATCCCAAGGTACAACGTCTCGGATGACTCGCCGGAAACTGGCGACGAGTCAAGGTCGAGCTGTTGGTGGGTGGTTCTCTCTGTTTCTAAAATGTAATGCTACTGTTTAGAGAGATGATATATGCTGCTGTATTTGATTTCAGAATGTTCTGTGTGTGTATTTGACATATGGGGGGTCTGCCTATTTATAGGCTTGCTGAGTATCTCAGCCATTAAGGTCACTTTACTACTGTCAGTTTTCGAAAATCGAAACTGCAGTATTAACTTTGCAATGAAATCACATTTATTGCAACAGTTACAGCTTTGCTGGAAGCTTTTCCCGAACAGGCGCACTTTTCCGAACAGGCACGCTTTTCCCGAACAGGCGCACTTTTTCCGAACAGGCACGCTTTTCCCGAACAGGCGCACTTTTTCCCGAACAGACGCACTTTTCCCGTTGAGTTAAAAACCTAACGAGCAAGCCCGCCCGTCGAGCAAGCCCATGTGTGGTACACAATACACACATGTGTATGTGGACACACTACTTTATATCCACATGGGATACCTTAGTATATATATTGTAAAAATCACTCATGATTTTCCAATGTGGGATAACCCTCATGGGTTAAATCCCATTTCTTTTCTCATTTTCCAGCATTGGCTTTATTGCCTCTTTCGAGTACCAACCTTCGAGTCCAATTATCATTCACACCCTTCCTCCGAATGGGTCATGCGATATAACGTTGCGAAGCTCGTAACACGAGCTACTCAAACGCATAGAGTATGGTCTCAGAAAAACTGAGGAGTCGCATTAAAAATTGACTCAAAGATGGTCCCTGACCACTTGGAACAAATATGTTTAAATTACATATTTTCCAACTTTTTTCCAACAATATATTGTTCTATATATAAATCTATCAAAAAGATTGTCACGTGTGAATATTTTTGAATAAATATATTATCTTCTACTTCAAGATATATATTCCTTGTGCTAACAAATTTGATTAGATTTGTTTATGCTTAATTTGTAAGAATTATAGAAAGTATATCTTGAACATTGAAAGGAGTTTTTATCTCCTAAAAAAGAGCTAACTAATCTCCTTATCACAAGCAATTTCAGCCGAATATATCAAGAGACTGGAGTCAAAATAGGCATGATTTCCTAACAAGATTAATCTCTAAAGATCTTACAAAGATGGCGATCAAATCTTCATTCAATGGGCAGCGAAATTCTTGAAGATTAAAGAAAAGGAATGCGAAGATTTGAAAGACTTTTATTTTTATAAATAGTCTCATACTTGTTTGTAAAAGATTGTGTGTTCTAAACTTATAAAGAACTTATCTTACAGAGAATACAAGTGAGCTAAAAATACGAGAGTAACAATGAAGTGATGTTATTGTTTATAAATAGTAGTTATTTGGTAATAGTAAAATAATGATAGGCAGAAAAATCTAGAGAGAGTCTGAGAGTTTTTCACAAGTCTTGTGTCCTATTTTGTACCCTTGAAATAATACTACAAACTGAGTGAGTGCTCTGAAAACATAGCCCGGGAGGGGTGAACTTCGTTACAAACGTCTTGTGTTCTTTTACTTTTAAAGTTATAGACGTTTATTGTTTATCAGATTAACGTGGTTGCAAGCACAGTTGCAACTGCAGTTGCAACCATCAGCTTTACAGCAACTAGAACTGCGGATAGGAATTTCAACATGTTTTGGAAATTATGGTCAAATTTAAAAATTCAAAACATGTCATTATACATCTCGGGAAAAAAAAAGACTCATATTTGTGTTCCCGTCGTGAAACCGTGAAGATTTGTATTAACCAAGTCTTGATTTGGAACGTTTTTTGTAAAAAAGTGTCCAAGTTATGTATAAATTGATGTTCATATAATATCTCACTATATATATAGAGAGAGAGAGAAGTAATATATTTCTTCTGGATGAAAATTAGATTTTTTTTTAGTTTATATAGTATGGAAAAGTGGTATATAAGATGAATGAAACTAATAATTTGTATCTAATGAGAATTAAAGTTTAAAAGTGTTATCTATGAGGTATTAATACATAAAACAATTAGCATGGAGTTTTCCTTAAAAATGTTAAAAAAAAATGACAAACCTATTCACCCCTATATGTTTCAATCAATTTGGGCCAACAGTAACTGAAACCGTAATCTAAAAAAAAAAACTATTGATTATTAGAGGTTAAGGAAAAAGAAAAACAATCAGAAGGAACAAGTTCATCATTGATTACAAAAAAAAAGAGTGTTATTTTTAAAGTACACAACAAAGTGGAATCTCTTTAACACTAGCTTGGTTCACTAGTTATTAATTGACCATCGAGAAGGAATAGAACGGAGTTATAAACAATGGGGACTATTCAGCCGTGCATTGTTTAGTAAAATTCTAAAACAAATAGTTCAACATATTTGTCTTAGACTGCTAAGAAGGGTATGCTAAGTGTCTCACCGCTTGGACACACAGGCAATTAACAAAAAGTTACATTAAGAATTACTAAAAAAATTCCAAAAAACAAGGATGGACACTTGCATTGCACCCCCTTGTGGCCTTGTTTGGTAATAGATTTACCCTTGCCCATATACAAGACATTTTTCACACCTAAAATATTGTTATTGAAATTTGTTATGCAATCATTTACTTAAAAATCTCTAACAGTATTTAGATAACTAATGAAAATATGTCTTAATAAATTATTTTTCAGCTGAAATTCTTAAAACTTGTTCTGAAGATAAATAAGAAGACAAATTATCGGTGGAAGTCTTGAGTACCCTTTTTATTACGACTTCAAAAGTTTTTAATACAGCCTTTGCTAAATATTCTTGTTTTGTTTTTATTTATATTTCTATTTCCCCTTTGCTTTAGGTAGCAATTTGTGCTAACTAAAGATTTTCTCCTTTTCTGGTTTAGTATACTCTTACCTTCCGGAAACAAAAATCTTATAAAATATTTTGAGTTTCCTTTGGTTTGTGGGTTCATGTCTCTGCAAGAATCGAGTTTAATTTTCTATAGGCGGGTATGTATTTGAGTCCCGGTCATAATGAAAAATAATAGTAATGATGGTTTTGTTAAATTTGTAAGACGATAATGCCACAAAAATGGTTACAAACTTGTGGAAATTTTTACCAAGAATTAAATTGGAGTGTCCGAGTATATCTATAACACTACAAGTAATTGTGTCACACACGTTGCGTGTGCGGCGCATAACCCAATAAAAATATAAAAAAAATATATATATTTATGATAAAATTAAATATGTGGATAGTAAAAAAAAATATAGTTTAAGATTTTAAAAAAATTATTTGTTAAAGAGGGATAAATATATAGTTTTATTAGTTTTTACTTTTTATATTTTTATGAGAGTATGTTATTATTATAATTAATATAAAGGTGTAGGGGTATTTTTGGAAAAAATTAGCTAAATTGGGCAGTCTCATTTGATTTGAGTTGACAAAAAAAATTATTTGTTAAAGAGGGATAAATATATAGTTTTATTAGTTTTTACTTTTTATATTTTTATATTTTTATGTGAGTATGGTATTATTGTAATTAATATAAAGGTGTAGTGGTATTTTTGAAAAAAAAAATGACTAAATTGTATAGTATCATTTGATTTAAGTTGGCTTATTATAATAGAATGATATGGATGTTTGAATTCATGGTTGTCTAAGTAGTAGTGGGAAATAATTTAATAAAGGTTCACTTGAATTTTTGACAATAATAACACACAACATTACCTCATTTGTTTTTCTGACTTACTTATATACTTTCCAAGATAATCCAAACCAACCCTGCGTTTCTTACTTCTCCCACGAAACTGAGTAAATAAAATTTCTAACCTATAAGAGCTACCATTAGATTTATGCCTTCATCGATAGTAGCATTCTAACCAGCTCTAACGTAATCTCACCATTCGGATAGAATTCGATAAGGACATCCGGAACGTATACCAAGAATTCGGCAAAGTGCCCAAAAGCCATAAACCCTAGACCTCATCATCAAAAGTAATATCTGCTTAACAATTCTGTGAAACTCATTCAAATGAGTAGTGATGGGAGTACCCTCATGGTATCTCAAACCCATCATCTGCTTAATAAGCATCAACTTATTAGCTCAAACTCGTGCACGAGGACCGTGCATGCGTTTTAGTACTAACATGATTCAGAACATTGTCATCGACCCATTGTCGAATACATCCACAAACCCGTCGATGAAATAGGGTCCGTTCTACTTCATTTTTATCATCGGGTTTCTAGTAGTAGAAATCAGTAAATGATACCATTTAACATAAAGCAAGTCCTCCATTTTTCATTTTCAAACATGATAGTTGGAACAATTTTAAGTCACCATCCTAGCTGTATTTGTTTCAATTGCTCACACATTGAACTAAATACTCAAATATATAACCAAACCTCTTATATCAGTTGTTAGGAAAATAGCAACTAAAACGCAACGGAAATAAACTAAACAACTAATTCCCAAGTGACTTATGCAAGCCCAAATAAGAAACCACAGCCAAACCATAAACGCAAAGCATGAAAAAATTAACACAACCATATAACATGGGAAAACCACTCCAAAATTGAAGGGTAAAAATCCACGGGGCTATAACCCAATAAACTTCCACTATAATTGAGTAAACGTCTTCCCTAATGCAAACTATGGGCAAACAAACCAAAATATCTCAAGATAACAATCTCCGTAATCAATAACAAAAGCCAGAGAAGAAAAACAAAACTCACGAAGGTTGTTAATAAAACATGAGTGATTTTAAAGCAACAACAAGAAATACCTCCAATAAATCCGACCGTACTGTTTTCTAACAGTGTGCACAGGTGTGGACCCAAGGAGGGGGCTGGAGGTGGCCGTCGCCACCCCGGCGACGATTTCCAATTTTTTTATTTTTTTTTATACATGTAATTAAAAAAATTCTGAGATATATACATTGATGGTCCTACTAGTTAAACAAAAAAATTGCTGGTGTAATGATAAAATTGGACCATAAATTAGTGAAATGTTAGAAGTTCAAATCATGTTATTTTACTATCCAATGTCATTTGTCTTGATTTCATATTTATTTTATGCTATATTAACATAGAAAAAAATTATTTTTTTATTAGACATTTTTTTTTTATTCGTCATATTTGTTTACATCACGGAACATCAGGGTCCCCGAAGAAAACTATCTTCCTCTCTGTGTGTATATCTCGGACAAGCTAAAAGTAAAACTATGTATGAGTATCTATTGTTGCCCGGGCTTTTCCTTATTGGGTAATTAATCTCCATGGCCTAATACCCACTACAATTGTCTAGAGTAAAAAAATCCATTTTGATTTGATTTCCAAAAATGTATTAAAAAGTTTAATAGTATTATTCACGCTTATGGTGTTGGTTGATTTGTTTTCTTGATTTTGTATTAAGATATTTTAAAATAGAACCAGGAAAAAGAAAAAGAAAAAAATTTATTATAATAGGGAAAATATAGGAAAGCTTAGAAATTATTTAAAATGTAAATGGATAGATAAACCTGTAAAAGTGTGATTTTATATAAAATATAAGATAAGTTTAAAGAGACTGGTGTTAATGCATTAGATTCGTTAGTAATATACATGTACTGATGCACACACCTACTGCATACATTCATTCGGATGAAACTTGTATCCTACCATGGGAGGAGAATCTATCTCCTAATCTATGTCCTACCTTGCTAATTGAACCAATTACATTTTGACATATATGAAAGAAAAAATTGGTATAGTTAAACTTATTTCATGCTATAATTTATTATCAAATATTACAAATCAAATTATTTTTACTGTCAAAATTACATACTACTAATCACAAGTATGTATTTGTGCAGTATTTTAGCATAGCAAGTTTGACGCAAGATTTTTAATAAATATATTTGAAATTGATCTTACTTAAAATAAATCTTTGAGTTTCATATTTTATAAGAACACGTATTATAATTTAGAATATTTGAGGAAATATATCTATACATATATATTTGCTATACTTCCATTATATTGTCAAAGTTCAAACTCAATATTTTATCAAAAGAAATATTACGTGTCAATTATTTTATTTAAAGATAGTATATCAATTCTTTTAAATAATTGTTAATTTATTTTTAGTCTCGTGCAAGTTCTCTATAAATTCAATTAATACTTACTCATTTTGTTTACAGTAATGTTATTTTTGTTATTTTAAAGATACATGTCTCGAACTAATTTTAAAAAATCATAGAAAATAATACTTACGACCTATGTTTTTAAATCAATAGTAAAATGTAAAATATTTGTTATACTCAAATATAATCTGAAAATATACAAACAAATAATCATATATAACAAAAAAAATAGAAATATAAATTATTTGTTATTTATTCGGTCAAATTTTTGGTTAATATTTCAAGTCATGATAGATAATTTATACAAACTGTTCCATGTTCAGTTACTTAGGACCATTATGTAACTTTGATAGTGAAAAAGATTTGATTTGTAATATTTGGTAATAAATTATAGGATGAAATAAGTTTTAACTATACTAATTTTTTTATTCATACATGTCAAAATATAATTGGTCCAAGTAGAAAGGTTGGTAATAGTCAAGTTTCATCTCATTCATTCATTCATAAGAAAGGTTGGTAATAGTCAAGTTTCATCTCATTCATTCATTCATATGTAGGTTGCATGGGCTAGTGTATGGGTATCGGGTACGATACATAAATTTTGAAAAAATTATGAGGGTACGTCTAATAATTAAAAATATATATTTAAAATTAACTAATTATGTCAAAGCCATTATTTATGATTAAAATAAAAGTAAAATTCATGCATTTTAAAAGATTGAAAATGATGGGGGCCATGGGACTATATGTTATTGATTCGGATAAGTTTTATACTCCGTATGTCCCTTTTTAAGTGTCCTTTTTGAATTTTGGTAAATATTAAGAGCTGTCATTAATTGCATTTCAAATTTACAAATATAACCCTAATTTAATTTAAATAATTATTATTGTCAATTTTTGTAATGTATTCATTGCTGTAACGACTCGAAAACTCAGTGTTTATTATGGGTTTTATTAATTAAATATTGATATTAAGTTAGAGTGTGAATTTATTTTTTAATATGTAATATTAAATAGCAAGTGTATGAGATAATTTTGGGTGTTTAAGTAGCTCGTAACAACCATGTGGACTAAACTATTAATTTTATTAAAAGCTAATACATAAATAAATATATATATATATATATATAACTACATACATACACAGCCACACACACACATATATATATATATACATATATACATATATATATATATATATATATATACTATTACTTTATGTCATATATATATATATACATATATACATATATATATATATATATATACATAGACTATTATTTTATGTCAACACCCCTTATGAAGGCTTGAAACAAATATTTACAAAAAAATACTTCAATTACACAAATTGCAAATAAAATAAATACTAAATAAAACTGTTATGTTACGTTAACTGTCATCCCACTTTCAAATTCATTTGTCTATTTTAGGTTTCTCTCTGCTCTTCTCTCCATATCTCTCCAATTTTTTTACTATTTCAAGTATGAAAACTTTTTTTTTCAATAATATTATTGTTATTAATTTATGTGATTTCAATTTTATGGTTGTCAAGTTTATATTCGATTTAATTAATATCTATGAATATAAGTTACTGTTAGACCAACGCATCGCGTGGGCAAGTTCGCTAGTATACATATATGCATCGAATACATATATACATACATAGAACGGAGAGATAGAGAGAGAATACAGGACAGAGGGAGAGTGACCGAAGTCAGGGACCTGGCAGCCGACTCCGATGACCGGTCAGGCTGCAGTGGTAGGTGGCGGTAGTGGGTGCGGTTTAGCCTTTTAAGGCTGCGGCTTCGAGGGGTGATTACGAGGTCAACGGGTGTCCGTTTTTTCCAAACAAATATGTTTTCTTAACCTATTTTTCGAGAGCTATCTATCTATGTAAGCCGTTTCATGTGATTTTAACTTTTATAAAAACACAGTTTTGGGATTTTAATAATAATCCGAATTTATAATAGTTTTATTAATCGGTAGCTCATTTTAATTGAGTTTAGGGCTGTTTATGGACTGTTATTAGGCTGTCCAGATCTGGTTTTGATGAATCGGTGGGTTTTCGGCTCGAGTTTGGTATATTTTGACAAACGAGCTCTCGTTTGCATATGTAAGGGGTAGGAATATGGTTTCGCTTTAAAGGCGTTTTTGTGTGTTGTTTGTTGTATGCTAAGCTAAGTAAAATGGTTAGTGTGTATTGCATCATGTCACATTGTTTTATTTACGGTAATTATAGTGTATGGCGATTTTACTATTTGTATTAGAAATTGAATTGTGGAAAAAAAAAAGATGATTTAAATGTGTTATTTAATTAAATATTTTAAAAATGTGAAAGTGATGAAAGTGTGAAAGTAGTGACAGTGGTGATATTGTGTGAATATTGTGGTGATACCGTGACATAGTTGTGTTCAAGTGATTTTTAATATTCGATTAAATAAACTATTACAAAGTGTGGCTTCTTTATTTTATTTTCAGTTTGTGGACTTTACTGTTTACGTTTTTAGGAGTCTTTTATATTTATTTTAGTGATTGCAGTACCAAGTGTTAAGGCTTAAGGTGAGATCCCGGAAACTTGTGCAAGGATTAGGTATATCGGTACCATATGATTAGTCCCCTTAAAGTCGGCTCCATATCTTTTGGTCACATATTAGTGTTAGAATATGGGTGAGGTAACCATTGCACTTTGGGTCCTAGAGCAGAATGGCTCTAAAAGTGGGTACATGTGAGGCAATCCCAACTTTGTGTTTCGTTGATTCTTGTTTTATTTTGATTTATTTTGTTTTATTTTATTTTATTTTATTATTAATTCAGTTGATTTTGATTATATGTTCATTTACTTGTGTTTGATTATATGTTCATTTACTTGTGTTTGCGAGTTATACTTGTTGATGTGTTTTTCGTGTAATTGTCCTTTGTCATTATTTACCAAGATATCATATTTGCCATGTTAGGACTGTGTGTGCATGCTTAGTAGCACGCGCCGTTTTTTAAAGCGAGATTGTTTTCTTACCTCATTTCTTTGTTTTCTGTACATTTTGTTCATGAACGATGTACATGTGTTGATGTAGGCTGTGGCGAAGTTTAGAATGCTTGCATGGGGCTCATTATCATATTACACGTGATCGTGCGCACGTCAGACTTGTTTTTATCCATTTTGGTATTATCTCATTTTGAGCCTTGTGGGCCTAATAGGCGTTTAACGCAAGTTTATTTTATATTACGCTATTTTATAAAATGACAGCTGGTTTGGATTTGATTTATTCTTGTTGGATTATTTGGTAATCGCGTTGTGATTTTGTTATGGGTTGTTTCAGACAAGTCTAATTTATTGTAAACAAATAGATACGCAAAGTTCATGCCGAAATTTTCTAAAAACGCATTGCTTTGTTTATGTTGTCACATTTGAACAACGTTGGCTACCCTTAGGTCAATAAAGTGAATCAAATGTGATTATCGGCATGTCCTGAATTATTTATTTGGTTCTATTGATTGACATATTATTGAATGAGATTCCGTATGTTTCGTTATTTAAACCTTTTCTTTTTTATTTTAATTTACATTCACGACCCAGGTTTATCCAAAATCTGGGGCGTGACAATTGCAATATTTGAGTATATTATAGTATTTTTATCATTTTTTCATTGATAAATTAGGAAATTGGACACTTCTTTTGGAACAACCAAATATAAAATAGTGAACATTTATTTTGGGATGTATGAAATATACAATAATATTTGATATTTTACGTTTACTCTCCCTACATAATTAATAAATCAATTTTTCATCACTAATGAAACATTGAAATATTATGAAAAGTATTTATATAAGTAAATTATAATATATCTATCTTCTTATATATATAAAATTTAAGTTTTATTTCATTTTTCCGAATAACAAAATATTTTACCGAAGGAGTAATATCAGAGCGTACCGGAGTGGTCAAACTCAACGATATTTCAAATGACAGGTACTTCAAATGTCGTATCGTACCGGTTTATATCCGCACTGGTATCAAGTACTCTGAAAAATTATTCTTGGGAAAAATTATTTTTGGTAGTAGCCGTGATACACTGAAAAATTATTTTTGGGAAAAATTATTTTTGGTAGTAGCCGTGTGTTAGCATCTTTATGCTAGCATTCGTTTGGTTAGCGGATTGACACTTCGAAGGAACGTTTGTGGGAACCGTTGGCTAATGTTTGGTGTGTAGGAGCGCCAAAGAATTAAAGTTTGATACGGTTCAAGCTTTGGGCAGGTTTGAAGCAAGGAAACACGTTCGATATGGTTCGAACGGACCGCTGGTTTTGAGTCACGACAACGGACTGTTTTGGTTTCAAATGGTGGGCAGTTGATGGCAATGCGGATCGATTATGTGGATCGGAGTGGGCTGTTTGATTGGGACGGGTTCTAGCTGCTGTATAGGTGTTCTATTGAAGGTTAGAGTCACTTAAAAAGGGCGGGAACGGTTACCAATGTGCTGGAGCAGTTCCAAACTACATTGCAACTGCTTTGGGCAGTTTTTTGACCCATGTTTTATGCTTGTAACTGCCATGTACGAAATTATAAGTACATGGGCAGATTTCAACATGTTTTAGATAGAGTTTCGGGTTGAGAAAGACTTGAAAAACATATGTAATCTGGTTCCTAATATTAACGGAATTATATTGGGTTGGCTGCGGCCGTAAATTGTGCGTGTGTTCATTTACGTTTGCTTGTGTTTACATATATATTACTTGTCTTAAATCTGTCCAGATTAGAGCAGTTACGTTGCCTCGAAACGGACTGCGATTGAGTGATCAAACACGAGAGTTTGTGAGGCAAACACGAGTGTTGCGAGTTTGTTGGGTTGGCTGATCGTTTGTGGCAGCGGCTAAGTCCATAAGCGAGCCATCACGAAGGCTGTTTTCTGGAGCGAAAAACAGTCCCGTGACACCGTGATACACTGATTCATTAGCCATGCCCATCAAGTCCCAACCAATTTTTCTTTCTAGTAACATGCATTTCTTTACGCCAAACTTTACCTAACTCATTGCAAACCTTACCACACCTACTTGTCTTATCTTGAGTTTTCTTTAACAAATAAAAATTGTTTTTAGGTACTATTAATTCGACACCTCTTTCTTTCCTTCTTTTTAAGCCACGATATTTTAAACTTTTGGCTGGTCATTGCTGACTTTAATCAAGCTTACCAAGGAAAATGTAAGTCACGGGTCCAAACTCAAAAGGGGTCCTTAGGTATGGAAAGCAATAAAAATCAGCATGTTTTTTAATCAAAATGGGGAAGGACTGAAATCCAATACTTTGAATTAAATAAAGAGTGAATTAAAATAAGGTTAAATTAGCAAAAACACAGTACATCTGAAACTAAATTAACAAAAACATATGCAAAAATTTCTAATTAACAGAAACATAACCAAAAGTTCATAACCTAATTTGTATATTTCATACCATTATTCCAAAAGTTTATACCCTTATTTCAAAAGTTCATATCTTAATTTGTATATTTTCATACTCTTATTTCAAAAGTTCATATGCTAATTCGTAAAGTCTCACCCTTATTTTCAAATTTCATACCCCAATTTACAGAATTGATATATTTACTTGCATAATTCATATCCATAATTTCCAAATCTAAATTCTTAATTCACGGAATTCATACATTTATTTTTCAACTTTATGCACTAGTTAACAAATCTAACTCTTACCTAATCCAACTCTTACATGTCATCCGATCTCGAATTACCACGTCGTCGTCGTGAATCTCTCATTCGACGACCGCATCTCCGTCGACATCAAGCTCGAGTTTTCGACCTCACTCTACACACTCGTTGTGCATTTCGACGGATATCTCCGTCTCAATTTCCACCGAAGAGAGAGTGAGGAGAGAGAGAGTGAGTAGGAGAAAAATATCGAAAAGATATATGGAAGATGGGGAGAGAGATCGAAAAAAGAGAGAAATGATGAGAGATTGGAGAGGGAGAGAATGAGGAGAACAGAGATTGGAAACAAGGAGCAATGATGATAGATTGGAGAGAGTGAGAAAGAGAAAGAGAAAGAGAGAGATACGAGGAAGAAAGAAGGAGGAGAGAGTGAGATGATGAGAGATAGAGGAGAAATAGATTGATAGAGATGAATAACCTTTTTTATTTTTTATTAATTATTAATTGAATTTATGTTTTTTATAATATAACTTTTGATGATATGTTTTTGTTAATATAATAGGTGTATGGTATGTTTATGTTAATTGTCACTTCAAATAATCATACACTACACCTATTATATTAATAAAAACATGCTTTCAAAATTTAAATTATTAAAAACATATCTTATTAATTACTAAAAAACAAAAAATCTCATTTATCTCTTCCGGTCTCTTTTCTTTCGATCTCTTTCCTCTATCTTCCCGATCTGTCTCTCCTCCTTCTTCTCTCTT
This sequence comes from Primula vulgaris, assembly GCA_963920805.1. Taxonomy (NCBI): domain Eukaryota; kingdom Viridiplantae; phylum Streptophyta; class Magnoliopsida; order Ericales; family Primulaceae; genus Primula; species Primula vulgaris. The sequence goes on along the minus strand of OY987219.1, from coordinate 31,097,086 downwards.
TGATCTCTCCTCCTTGCTCCCTCTTTCATCCCTCTCTTTTCGGGTTTTCTCTCTTCTTACTCTATTCGGTGGAGATTGAGACGGAGACATCTGTCACAGTGTGCGGCAAGGGTGTAGAGTAAGACCGATCGAATTGGACAAAACGACCGATCGTTTTTTGTCCAAATTGTTCCAGAGAGTTCATGATAAAAACGACCGGTCGTTTTTATTATTTCGATCGGTCGTTTTTCGAAAGTAGACCATTTTGGGAATATTACAGAAAGGTAGCCCATTCTGGGATTTTGGGGCAGCCACTGTACCATTTTGGCAAAAAACTCCACACACAAAACATATTTACATTGAGACGGTTTTTCTCTTTCCGGTTTTTCTCTCTTCTTACTCTTTTTCCGATTTCTCTATTCGGCGGAGATTGAGACGGAGACAACTGTCACAATGTGCGGCAAGGGTATAGAGTAAGATCGAAAACTCGAGTTTGATGCCAACGGAGATGCGGTCGTCGAAAAAGAGGGCTACGACGGTGACGTGGTAGTTCGAGATCGGATGACGGATAAGGGTTGAATTTGTTAACCAGTGTATAAACTTGAAAAATAAGTGCATGAACTCCATGAATTAAGGATGTAAAGTTAAAAATTATGAAAATGAATTATGTAAATAAGTATATAAATTATGTAAATTGTGATACAAACTTTTAAAATAATTGTGTATTTAACTATTGGATCACTGATGTGACAAACAGGGTAGAAATTTGTTAATACGATAAAAAAAAAAACAAATTGAACAAGTGTGAAAAGCGCGTGAGTCACACACAAAACATATTTACATTGAGACTTGTGTGGTGGGTAGGTGAGATTGAAATAAAACCCCTCATTTTATTTCTATAAACATAACATTATATTTTATTTTACTATTATTGTTCTTCTAATTATAACACTTCCCCCACAACGCTTTTATTCCACCTTCTACATCTCCTTTCATCCCAGATTTCAATACTCTTCTTCTTTAAGGTATTATTTTCAATTACACCATTTATTTTTAATCTTCATCTATTTATTATTTTACTAGTACTAGTTCTCCCTTGATTGATTGCCTTTGATTCTTCACAGATAAATCATAAAATAAAATAATTAATCTTTCCTGCACTATACTAGTTATTTTAGCTTTATTTTTTATATTGATCTATTTATGGTTTTTATAGTAGTTGTTGTCTCTTGTTTTCCTTTGATTCCTCAAAAATATATATATATATATATATTTCCTGTACTTTACTAGTTATTTTAGCTTTATTTTTTATCCTCATCTATTTATGATTTTAATAGTAGTTTGTTGTCTCTTGATTGCTTTTGATCCCTAAAAAAAATCATCTTTCCTGCACTTCACTACTTATTTTAGCTTTATTTTTTATCTTCATCTAATATTGATTTTAATAGTAGTTGGTTGTCTCTTGATTGCCTTTGGTTCCTCAAAAAAAATAAAATCATCTTTCCTGCACTAGACTAGTTATTTTAGTTTTATATTTCATCTTCATCTATTTATGATTTTAATTGTAGTAGTTGTCTCTTGATTGCCTTTGATTCCTCAAAAAAAATTAGAAAAAGAATTCATCTTTCCTGCACTAGACTAGCTAATTTAGCTTTATGTTTTTTCATTTATTTATAATTTTAATAGTAGTAGTTGTCTCTTGATTGCCTTTGATTCCTCAAAAAAATAAAAATAAAAATAAAAGAATTCATCTTTCCTGCACTAGACTAGTAATTTCAGCCTTTATATTTTATCTTGATCTATTTATAATTTTAACAGTAGTTGTTGTCTCTTGGTTGCCTTTGATTCCTCAATAAAAAGAAAAAAGAATTCATCTTTCCTGCACTAGACTAGTTATTTTAGCTTTTTATTTTATATTCATCTATTTATAATTTCAATAGTAGTTGTTGTCTCTTGATTGCCTTTGATTCCTCAAAAAATAAAAAATAAAAGTAAAGAATTCATCTTTCCTGCACTAAACTAATTATTTTCTTTTTAAATTTTATCTTCATCTATTTATGATTTTAATAGTAGTTGTTGTCTCTTGATTGCCTTTGATAATTCATCTTTCCTGCACTTTACTAGTTTTATTTACACCATTTATTTTTAATCTTCATCTATTTATGATTCTAATAGTAGTACTAGTTGTTACTGCCTTTGATTGCTCAAAAAAAAAAGTGAAAAAAAATAATCTTTCCTGCACTTAACTAGTAATTTTAGATTGGGAATGTCTCATCTCTTTTGGGCTGTTGATGAGTAGATCAATGATTATTTTTTTAATTTCTTGTAAATTTGACCTATTTAATCAAGTTAGTTGAGGTATTTAGATTTATTTGTTGTTGGCTTATTTGATTTGTGAATGGATCCTAAATCACCTCATAGAAAAGGAAATAAATAGAAAGAATTATTGTGGGGATTGAGATAAAAGGTTGCAAGGACTAGGAGATTTAATATATTTATAATCAAGGATCTTTTGGTTTGGTCAAAGCTTGTAAAAATATGAGATGGTTTATTTGTAGCTTGAGATTAAAAAATGGTTTAATCCATCTGACTTTTGTGCCGGATCTGGAAAAAAAAGTTGGCTGCATCTGTATGCAATGGCTATTTTTTTTTTCAATATTTACTTGATGATTTTTGTGGTAAGTGGAAGTGGTTTCTTCAAACATATACTTTAATTGATTACTAAAAAATGAGCTTTGTTTGTGACAGAAAAAAAATGTCTACCCCAACAAGAATAGGTCTTGCCGGACTGGCGGTAATGGGCCAAAACCTAGCTTTGAACATCGCTGAAAAAGGTTTTCCCATATCCGTCTACAACAGAACCACTTCAAAAGTTGACGAAACAGTTGAAAGAGCTAAAAAAGAAGGGAACCTCCCCCTCTTTGGTTTCCATGACCCCAAATCGTTTGTTAAATCTATCCAAAAGCCACGTGTTGTGATTATGCTCGTCAAAGCTGGTGCACCCGTTGACCAAACCATCAAAACCCTTTCAGTCTACTTGGAAAAGGGTGATTGTATCATCGACGGAGGCAACGAGTGGTACGAGAACACCGAGAGGAGAGAGAAAGAGATGACGGATTTGGGTCTCCTCTATCTTGGAATGGGAGTTTCCGGCGGTGAGGAAGGGGCCCGCTTTGGTCCTTCTATGATGCCTGGTGGCTCGTACGAAGCCTATAAATACATTGAAGATATCCTCCTTAAGGTGTCTGCTCAGGTGGACAGTGGGCCATGTGTCACTTATATCGGCAAAGGTGGATCGGGGAATTTTGTTAAAATGGTCCACAATGGCATCGAATATGGGGATATGCAGCTCATTGCTGAGGCTTACGATGTGCTAAAATCAGTGGGAAAGCTCTCAAATGAGGAACTTCACCAAGTTTTCACCGAGTGGAACAGAGGCGAGCTTTTAAGCTTTTTAATTGAGATCACTGCTGATATTTTCTCCATTAAGGACGATAAGGGAGATGGGTATTTAGTCGATAAAGTCCTGGACAAAACCGGAATGAAGGGTACTGGGAAGTGGACAGTCCAACAAGCTGCTGAGCTGTCAGTTGCTGCACCAACCATAGCTTCGTCTCTAGACTCGAGGTTTCTCAGTGGATTGAAGGAGGAGAGAGTAGAAGCATCGAAGGTGTTTAAGTCTAGTGGGGTTAACGATATCATCTCTGATCAAGTGGTCGATAAGAAAAAGCTGATTGATGATGTGAGACAAGCACTATATGCATCGAAGATATGTAGTTATGCTCAAGGGATGAACTTGATCCGTGCGAAGAGTGAGGAAAAGGGATGGGGATTAAAATTGGGGGAATTGGCTAGGATTTGGAAAGGTGGATGCATTATCAGGGCTATATTTTTAGACAGGATTAAGCAGGCATATGATCGAAATGCGGATTTAGCTAACCTTCTTGTGGATCCTGAGTTTGCAAAAGAGGTAGTTGATCGGCAAGCTGCTTGGAGGAGAGTCGTTTGCGTAGCCGTCAACTCGGGTATTAGCACTCCTGGTATGTCCTCTAGTCTTGCTTATTTCGACACGTATAGGCGAGAGCGTGTCCCTGCAAATTTGGTTCAGTCACAGAGAGATTACTTTGGTGCTCATACATATGAGAGGACTGATATGCCGGGGTCTTTCCATACTGAATGGTTCAAAATTGCTAAGCAGTCGAAGATTTGAGCTTACTTTGATTGCTATTTGAATTTGATAAAACTTTCTCGAATCAAAACACTTTATTTTATTTTTATTGTTATTGTTATGTGGTCATGCTTTGTTTCCGACATTAGCTCACTCACTTTATTCGGAAGCGTTTCTATTTTCTGATTTCGTGTCATGTATTGGAGGATGTAATCCTTTTTAGACTTGTGAGCCGGCTTACAGTAATAAGAACTAAATTGTTCACTGTTGATTTTAGTCCACACCTTTCATTGATGATCTGGTGGTGTTCATTTGTGAAATCTTGATTTTGTGTATTTTCGATCTTGGTCTCTCTATCGCTAAATGAAGAGATATGTGATATCTTGAAGCAACTACATTGTTTTCGGTAGTTGCTTTTTCACTTTTTCCATTATGCTTTATAAGCTGCTATGATCATTGTAATCTTTCCCGCTCGTAATCTCGTTCGTGGATGAAGAAAACTTGGGGTTTAGGACCAGTACAGAAAATTTGTCAAAAAAGTTGTAAAGAATATGCCAAAAATGTGACCATTTAAAATGTATTATGAAACTCAACACAAAATATCGACAGTCAAAAGTTTAGTTTCATATTGAAATAAACCAATTGTCCAAAGTTGAATTTATAACTGGTATCTATTACACCTTTTATACCTCTAAAAACTATTTAATTCCTCTTGCTGCTTCTTTCTTTTTCATGGTCGACTTTCTCATTCGACCAAAAGAAAATAAATTCTGGAATCATATTTTCATTTATAAATATAGTTACTTAATCGAAAAAATTGCCAACTTACCCACATGTCCCTTTCTTTTTCAAGTCAATTGGTTATATTCTTTCCACCAAACAAACTAAAGTAGAATATATCGAAAAAATTGCTAACTTATTCACCTTCCGTATATTCTTTTTTTCATAACACAGAAAGGCTTCTTCAACAAAACACACGTCATAACTCATAAGGAATTGCACAATAAAATATATAATTTAAGCACTTGATATAACATAAAAACAGTTGTCCATGCACATTCGTAACTTGACCATGCATGTGCCCACTATCTGTCAACCCAAATTCTTTCGATTGATCACATTCCATCTCCGGTTCTAGAACAAAATAACAGAAGTTTACCATTAACTTGGGTAAATATCTGAACAAAATTAGTTTTCTGCTCTTATTTTTTCCCCATCTTCTTAGTCTTTCTTACCTTCGCTGCAGTTTTACTGTAACAGGTAGGGGCATATGCAATTGCCCCCCTTGTTACTTCCTTTTCTACACCAAACTTTTCCCCTTTTTCTGCTTTTTCGCTGTGTTTCTTGCCGGAAAATAATTTATTCCCATTTTGACCAAAAATATGATTTTTCTTGGTCTTACCATATGAGACCTCTATATGGCTTGGTCCTGATGATGCATCAGAAGCCATTGAATCATCGCTTTTGTCTTCGTTTTCATCTATTTTTGGTTGTCTATGAGTACCGATTTGATCTTCATCATTTCTAGTCTCATAATTGCTATCATCATGTATTGGGGATGCCAAATAGGTTGTCCAACCAGACTCACTGCTGCTACATTCGTCTGAAACTTTTGAAAACTCCATTTTTGGTCAAATAACAACTTTGATGAGTAACTTGGAAGCAAAGATAAAAATAACTTTCTTGAAAAAAAAAATCTACATCTTCTCCTTGTCCCAGACCTATCTATATCTGCTGCTGAAGAAAAGATACATAAATCCTGAAGAAACTTACATAATCACCCTGCAATCATTGGTCAGATGCAAGCGAAAGATGTCTAAGTAATAACAAGAACAAAATACCAAGTTAATAGAGAAAATGCCCACAATATTCTTATCTCCTATAAGACAGAAGAAGAATCTTTATTTCCCAAGTTAGAACGACTTATAAAATCGCCCTCGTATCTTCGATTGCGAGACTCCATAGTCAAATAACAAATTGAAAGAGCCGTGAATATATCCAAGAAAAGGAAATGAAGTAGATAATGTATGCTGGTGTATTATTCATAAATGAGGAGAAGAGAGAAATTTAAACATCACTGGGAAACACAAGAATATTGTAAGTTTGTAGAGAGAGCCTAAACGTTTATATTGATCTGTGTGCTACCAATGTGTATAACACAGCAAATAGACTCATCTCAGAGAAAACTCAATAGAATAACCTCATATCATAAATCTTGAGACATTATATGATGATGTCCTTTGATATTATCTGGATACATGTGTAGATACATGTGTGGTCATACAGCTTACTTTAATATGAAGCTAATAGAGTTGCTCACTTGTTCACCAGACCTTACACCTGAGGGTACCTTGTCATTTATTTGTCTGTTTCCCCCTCATAAATATGAATCAGCTTTTGAACTGTAAATCAGATGAGGCCAACTAGGCGCACAAGGAAGAATATATAGGTATCTATTAGACACTCAAAATCTCATATATAGTTAAAGGGGGAAGACACTTATTATTACTCTTAACTCTTCTCCTTTACTGAGAAGCAGCTTTCTTTTCTTTCTGTGATATATACAGTGAATTCAAGCTGTGTTTTTGGCTTTTTGTACAGGTTAGTAGGAGTGAGATGGCAACAGTACATTTGCTCCTATCTTATTGACCTTTGTTTAGTTGTTGTACTGCCTCGCCCATAAAGCATGCTTGTGTCTTTTCTATAGTATAAACATGAGAATTTAGGCATTCAATTGTAAGATCATATGGAAAGAGATGTTACCTCAAGCTCCCATATGGTGTATTTTTTATTTAACCACAATGTCATACTATTGGTATTCATAAAAAAAGACCAACTACAGATGTGGTTTCAGTGAAACCAGTAGTTGCAACATGAGCATATGGAAGATGCAGCATCTGAGCATCTGAGCTTCTGGGTCTCTGACTTTAGGGTAGTTTTAGATTTAATCTTAAGATTAAAACCTGAATTCCATATCAAATTGATGTTTGTTTGGTGCCAGTATTTAAAACCTGAACTTATGTAAATTCAATATTTAGTTTGTGCCAGTATGCACATAAATGTAAACTTTAGTCCTTTAAACTTAACTTAGGTATTTGACTTAGCATAGTTTGAGAGATGTTGATGTAAAGCAGGTACAAAATGCAAACTTCCGAAAAACTGAGGGCGTAAAGGACAAATCAGTGCTAAAACAATTCATGTCTAGTTAGCATATACTCGGTCCATTCCTATTGAAATGTGCCTCTCATATATGTGGTATATAATAATGAAAGTGGATCCGTAAATATGAATGGAGAGATTATATAGAAATTCACCTAAATTTTCTTTTTGTTGTAAGTAGTGGTACAAAGTGAAAATCAGGAGCAAGTTCACTTTTAAATTATTTTATTTTCAAATTGTTATAAACGATTACACTGTCCTTTACCCCTTATGTGATGGAAAAACTAAAACTATCAGTAAGGAGGGTAGATTTTTCAAATTAAAACATTTTCATTATTAATTGAGTTGTATATTCCTCCCTCGAGGAACTTACTATTATATGAGGCTTGTTCAGGGAGCTCTATGCCTCCTTTAAAATGCTCAGGGGAGTTGTACCATGTACCTGCCCTTGTTGGTTCCTTCGACCAATTTTTTTTTGATATTTTTGATATATTTGGCTTATTATCTGTGTAAAACTACACACAAGAGGCCCTCTTCATCATTGTTTCCACTCTTATTGCCTATTCTCTTGGTGATTGTAACTTGGCTTAATTTGCTTTTGGACTCCATGTGAAAATAATGCCTTGGGAGTTTGTTCATAGTAAAACAAGCTCCCCTAAGCTGGAACTCTGTTGGCAAATGTGACACCAATACAATATAATCTCTGCAGGAAAATCGTAAAATAATGTGGCATTTTATAGATACATCTATGGATAGATAATTGACATATCATTAAGATGATAAGTGTACAGTGGCTTTAGGTAACATCGTGGTTTTCTGATTATATTGTAGGTTGACGTTGATTAGCATGCGTTTTACGTAGTTCTTTTTGCACGATATGTACATCTTGTTTAAGCATCCAATTTTTGTATATCTTATTATCTTGTGTTCTATGTGCACCTTGCTAAGTCTCTATCATTCCGTTGCCTAATGACAGTGGCAAGAAAATCCACCTGTGAATGTGCAAATACATTTTCATTTTGGAAAACATAAACAGACCAGCTTGAAGAAAAGGACATGCTGGTTGTTGAAGTCAAAAATGACTTCCATTTTGTTGTCATTGGATGTTGAAGCCCAAAGATTTGAGTTAATTCGAACATTTTATTGAGTAGATTCGGCATGTCTCGTCTTAGAGTAAACCAGTTTATATATTCGTTTCCAAAGTCCCCAGTCAGTCTCTATGGCCAAAACTGATTGTTTGATGATCTTTCTTTGTAGAACTTTAATCTCAAAGGCTGTTGCCTATCAACGAAATCTACCTAATTTATTGTGTCTGGGTTCAAGCACCTAAAAAGCCCATTTTCAATAGTATAAACAAAACAAAATTTTGCTGAAAAGCTTAAACCTTTTTTATGTGTTTCGGAACATAAAATGGTTTTTATAATTTAGTGAAGCTCTTGCAAAAAAGCTCTTGCCTTTTTAAGCCCGTTTTCAGGTATGCTTTTGCTTTCTAGAATACAATGAAAACCGTTTATTAATTTGAATATAGGTTTGTTAGGTTTCCGATATTGAAGAGGGACCTCTAACTGCCTTTTTTACACATTATTATAACTGTGTTTTTTTCCAACCACCGGATCTTCATAGTTTGATCCTACGGATGACTTAAAATTGTCTATAAAATCTAAAATTATTCTCTCTTTCGTCTATACTATATTATGTACCACTGTATATTCCTCAACATCTCCACTCAATTACTCATCTATCCAAACAATTATGAAATTAACGATTCCTTACATTTTATTTGCACATTTGTTTCCTATAATAAAATCAATTCACCAAAACTAATAAGAATTTCAAAGAACCCCAAATCTGTAACTTCTTAAATATCCTTTTTTTAGTTTTTTTTTTTTTGCAATAATCAACCTTAAAACCTTTAACAAATTGATGCAATTACAAATTCTGCGAAAATCAAATTTAGAATAACCTATTGAATTAGTTATCGAATTGTTTATAAACTTATCTTATTATTTTTCTTCCAACTTTGATAAAGTTTGATGAATTCTATTTCTCTTTAATAGATTTATAATTTTCAAGCCAACAAGATAGATGGATAAATGAACGATTATGATTAGCAATTTTACGTCATTGATAATAAAAAGATAGTGGAAAAGCAGAGAGAATGAGAGACATCTTCGTAAAAACAGTTCTAACAATACTGAATCGTAAGTGAGTACTTATTGAGTAATTTAATCTGAAACATTGGATCAATCTTCTAATATCTAAGGGCTGAAAAAAAAAACATTTATGATAACTGTGTAAATAAAGCAGTTTGAAGCCCCTCTTCCGAGTGAGAGTGGTTGGTTGATTTCTCTTAAAATTTCTAATGTTTAATTACTCACTTGTCTTAGTACCATAAATTTAAGTTCTTATAATTTTGATTTCAAGCCGTTTCCTTTTCGAATGAGATTAGCTATATAGGCAAAAGAGAAGAGCTTGCCTTTAAGAACACTGCAAGTTTGTGAAGGCTTATACACTACAAGCAAATGACTCATCATAGGGAGTCTATGTGATAATGAGAAAGTATGATTGTGTTTGGTGAGTGAGAATGGGAATGATGAACGTGTACCAACCCAAATCTATTCATTCATAACATTCACCATTGCTTTAGATAAAACAATAGAAACATTTAATTTGACAGTGCTATACTGTTAAATCCTGCATCCAGCACTGTATAAAATTATAAGTATTGTTTTATCTCTAGGGAACCAGTAACTAGCTAGTACTCCTACAAAAGCCTTTTGACAAATAGTGACAGAAAAGGGACCCAATCGAACTTTCAAGTGTTAGGTATTCAACTCTAGAAAATCAAACATTCTTGAAATTTAAACAGTTTACTTGTAAAAAACACCATTCACATCAACCTTAAATATGAAACTTTTTATTTTATAAAAGTATCACTATCATTCATTATAAATGGAGAATATGGTTCTCCTCCTCAACCTAAAAAAATAATATTATTTTTAGTCCCACTTTCATCAATGTATTCTTTGAACGTAAAAAAATAAATTAAATATTAAAAGTAATAAAATATTAATAGAGATAATGATTTGAAAAGATTGAAAAATCAAGTAAAAGTTAAATGACTCTTTAAACATAAAAAATCATGATTTTTACTTCCTATTTGATAATAATTTTGAAGAGATCCATGTGTATTGATAAGACTATACCAGAACTCAACTCATTGATATCAGATGAAGCCAATGGTTTTTGAGTTCTACCTCTACAATTATTCTTTGGAAATGGAACATAATAAGATCCTAACCTTTTATGCACTAGGTTGAGTGTTTAACTCCTCGTTTTAAAAATAAAATACGCTTCAAAACTGAAAAGCTTCATCTAAAGCTCGAACACATTTTATAATAAAAAAAAACGCTACAAAAGCATACTAATTGGTGTTGGCAGAGGTTAATTCTGTATTAGACCACAAGAAACTAGATGGAATTTGCTATTGGCTTTTGAAACTTTAGAGTGAATACTTTAGTTACATCTCAATAGCTTGTCATACTCAGGAGAATTTTAGTAAATTGAATCCTTCCTGCATATGAAAGATTTTACAAGTTGTTCATTACTTTGTTATATTTTAGGATTCAGTCTTCAGTGACTGAGTGTTATAGAATGTATAATATAGGGAACTTAAGTTTTAGAAAAAAAATCAATTTCAGTGCAAATGTAAAAAAATAATTTCTATCGAGTGTTATTTGATAGATTCAATTTGCTTCTCTTGATTTTGGTAGTATAATTACTCCCCTTTGAAGTAAATAACAACCTCAATATTAGTTTCATGAATTGAATAACAACCAAATATTAATTCATTCTATTCAACTTACTAGTTTTCTAAATCCTTGTGTTTGAGTTGTTTGTTTCAATCAGTTCAGTGCAATTATTTAAGCTGGTCATTTATTTACTCTTTTTCAGCAGTTCCTTGTATGCATACCATTGACCATACACATTTTTTAAGCAAAAATCCAAAAAGATAAAGAGTTACGACCTTCCAACTAAGCCATGAATAAGCAGAGGTAAAGCAGAAAACTGTGTTGAATGCATCTATTATGTCAACAAGCTGAAAAAACCGCATATGATGTAAATCGTGAAATTTTTTTTATAAAAAAACTAATAAAACCGCAATTTAGTAAAGCTAAAAGCCGCGAATTTGCCACATATAAGAAAGAGAGCACATAAACGGAGGAGATGAGGATAAGCAAGGAAAGAGAGGAAGAATGGAAAAGAGAAGAGAAGACAAAGGCGAGGCTGAAGAGAGAGAGGAGGGCATAGGGGTATGCAGTATGCTGCTCGACGCCTCTGGGAAAACACTGGCAGATGGTTTAAATTGAGTATTTACGGTTGCAATTTCTACCATTTATATAAACTAAAAGTCTACACACATATAACACTATATATAAAATAAAATTGCATCAATAAAAATAAAGGGTGCATTAAAAAATATGTATATCAACTGTCTATTGAACATTCAATGAAACCGATACAATGTTTACCTTAACTGTCCCATAAATAAGATATGTAAATCCTGTAAATCCTATCACCGAGCAAAAATTATTCAACCAAGAGGGTGGAAAGGTCTAATTGGACACATGAGAGATCGAGATGAGCCACAAAAGTGGCCGTAATCATTATTAAAATTTAAGAGAGAGAGGCCGGCTAAGAAAATAAGACTTTGTAAATATTGTTAGTCCATTGCTTGAGTCAGTAAGTAGTCTTTGCATGCAATTGACTGTCCTCCGAACATGTTTTTTTCACTTTAAGAGTATCGTAGGAGCACGAGGGCAGATGCAGTAAATAATGGGTAAGATGCATAATTTTATCGAATCCGAGAAAATCAAATTGATGCGTGAACGTAGATTCTTGTGTGATTTAAAATTGCTAATTAAATACTATGACTAAGAGGGCATTAGAGTCTGGGTGGTCATACCAGCGGCTCGATTCCTTTAAGTTTATTGCGGGTGATTTTTACTAATTAGGGCGTTTTAACAAGAAAATAAATACTATTGCGCTATTTTACTTATCGTTTCATGTTTTTGAATGAGATAACAATAGAGAGCTAATTTTTAGGTATAATCTACTTATAAACGGAGACGTGAGAAAATAAATCGGTAAAGATAAAGAAAAACAAACAATGATAATGAAAAGACCAATAACGCGCTTGCAATTATCGTTGAGAATTGATAATTCTGTGCACAAAATAATAATTCTCTTTTCTCTCTAAAATGAATTTAGAGATGATATCATTGGATATATAAGTTACAAACTATAACAGACTATATCGTTATCTAAGTTTAAAATCAGATTTTGATCGGTGAGGTTTAATCAGTTAGCCTGATCAATCAGGTCATTGTTGTTGTAGAAGTTTTCTTGAATTGGCCTTAATGTTGGGCTCTATGGGCTTCATTTTGACTTGGACATATCTTGTTTCTTGAGTAATTGGGCAGACATGAACTCTTTTTGATTTCTTTTCTTAGTTTTGGTCCACTTTGACTACTACACTTTGTTCAAGTCTTGTTATGTGCTAAATCCGATTTTTTTCTTAAAAAATGCAAACAATTGCAAATTAACTTAAAAAATATATCACAAAGTTACGAGAATAATATTTTTTTTATCACTCGTAGGTGACCTACACTTAAAAATCTTATGAGAGTAGTGACGTATGAATAAAAATATTATTAAGATGTGACTCAAAACAATTGAGACCTAGCATAACCCCATTATAAGTCTTATTATTTTCTTTACTCTCTTTTTTTTCCTAGGTTTTCTATAAAAAAAAAAAAACATGTTTTTTTTCTTAATAAATTTTATTTTCTCATTCCCCATATAACTGCAGGCGATATCGCCCCATTATCGATCTCGGGTTGTTTGTGTTTGCACTATCCTCCCAGTGATAAGTATAAAAACAACAACTATTCGCATGGCATCGAACGAAAACAAGTATTAAGCATATAAAAGATATCACTTTGACCCTTCAATATAAATTTGTACAAAGTAAAGTCGTAAAGGGTAGCGTAGTCCTAAGGTCTACGGCTATGTGGGTCCCAAAAGGAATGATTAACCACCTCAATATTATGGGTAAATGGGGCAGAGCCCATGCCAACTGTCGGTCCACCCCAACATCAAATTGATAGGGTTAATGGGGACTAACCACGTATAACTAGACCATAGGTACCACTATTTCAAATAAGATTGTAATTGTAGGGTTTTATAAAATGGATTTTGCAGTTTTTAGTAAATATAGGAAGAAGACTGGTACTGCGCTAATACACTTTTCACCATGGCTGGGTTCTTTTAGCAAAATTGAAACCGAAACCGGCTATATTTTTCGGTTCGTTTTTTTTTCGGTTTCAGTCTTTTTTATTTTTTGGACCGCACCGGACAAGTTTTTTCGGTCCAGTTTCGGTTTTCTTCGGTTATTTTTCGGTCTTTTCCAGGTTTTTTCGGTTTTTTCCGGTCTTTTTCGGTTCGGTTATCGGTCCGGTCCGGTTTTTCCGGTTTTGGCCCGGCCCTACTTTACACAATAGATCGGTTAGATCCACCATTCAACTTGTATTCCTCCTAAATTGACTTAGTAGAAAAATTAATATCAATCTCGAATTTTAATACCATATCTTAGTATATGATTATTTTCAATCTCGAATTCCAATTAAATGTTCACAAATAAAAGTAAGTTATCCTAACCAATAGATCACAACGTCTTAGTGTTCTTTCTCTTTCTTTTTTTCAATTTTTTTATTTTTATTTTTATCATGCAGAATATGACACATGCATTCACACCTGGATGACTAAACTAACCTAGTCATATCTAAAATAAACAGTGTAAAAAATAAAATAAAAAGATAGCCTAAACATGAAAAGTATTCATAAAAATAACAAAAGTAGGGTTTAATAGAATGAATTCACCTAACTGTAAAATTTGGATTGGTACTCCTTATAGAAACTAATTAAGGATTGGGTCACCATTTTTAAAACTATTAATTAAGTATTGGTCAACTTCTCATATCTAACCACTAAAAATCTAAAAAATAGGAAAAAAGGAAAAAATTCCAGAAAAAATAAAAATAGAAAAATAAAAAAATAAAAAAAAAATCCAAAAAAACTTAGAAAAAGGTAAAACCCCGAAAAAATACGAATAAGATTTTAAAAATCCCAAAAAATCTAAAATTAACAAAAATTCAAAAAGTGAAAAAAAAACAGTCTGAGTCATCTTATGTCATTTTAAAAACAGTATAAGTAATTTTAAAAATAGTCTGAATCGTTTTAAATCATTTTAAAAATAGTCTGAGTCATTTTAAGTTATTTTAAAAACAGTCTGTTTAATTCATTTTAAAAACAGTCTGAGTCATTTTAAAAACAATATGAGTAATTTTAAAAACAATATGAGTCGTTTTAAGTTATTTTCAAAACAGTCCTGGTCATTTTAAAAACAGTCTGAATGATTTTAGGTCATTTTAAAAATAGTCTGAGTCGTTTTAAGTCATTTTAAAAAACAGCCCGAGTCGTTTTAAGTCAGTTTAAAAATAGTCTGAGTCATTTTAAGTCATTATAAAAATAGTCTAAGTGATTTTGAAAATAGTCTGAGTAATTTTCAAAATAGCCTGAGTCATTTAAAGTTATTTTAAAAGCAGTTTGAGTCGTTTTAAATCATTTTAAAAATAGTTTGAGTCGTTTTAAGTCATTTTAAAAACAGTCAGAGTAATTTTAAAAACAGTCGGAGTTATTTTGAGTCATTTTAAAAATAGTCTGAGTAATTTAGAAATAATGTGAGTAATTTTAAAAACAGTCTGAGTTATTTTGAGTCATTTTAAAAACAGTTTGATTCATTTTAATTAATTTTAAAAACAGTCTGAGTCATTTTTAATTCATTTGAAAACAGTCTGAGTTATTTTAAGTAATTTTAAAAACAGTCCGAGTTATTTTAAAAAGCAGTTCGAGTAATTTCAAAAATATTCTGAGTCATTTGAAAACAATTGAAAGTTATAAAGTTTTTTTAACATTTTTTGAACTTTCCGGCTTTTTCTGACTTTTGCGAACTTTTTTTCTTTTTCTTTTTGATTTTAGATTTTTTGAATTTTTCTTGGTTTTTTTTCATTTTTTTTTACCATTTTTCCCGTTCGCGACTTTTTTGAACGTTTTTTCATTTTTTTTGTGATTTTTTGGATTTTTTTTTGTGATTTTGGATATTGGAATTTTTTTCTTGTTTTTCGGGTTCCGGACATTTTTAAAAGTTTTTTGAGCTTTTCATATTCTTTCTATTATTTTTCATTTTTGTTGTTTTCTGAGTTTTCCATATTTTTTTTAATTTTTATTAGCTAATTAGGTGGAAGACCAATGTTTAATTAGTTTCAGAAATAATAGACCAATTTTTAATTAAGTTTTGAAAATCGACCAATACTTAAATAATTTTATTTTTATCGACCAATACTTAATTAATTCTTTAATTTAGGGGACACGTACATTAGTTGGTGACGCGTGTCCTATGGCGTGATCTCATTTTATATAATTTTATCCTTGCGGATGAGTCAGTTTTTTAATCTAAATATCTTGATTTGTCCTACTTAATTAATCGTGTTACTGAGTATATGATAAACCGCACCCATATTAGGCTATTGGCCGATTTCAGAGTATATTTATATAGCGTTATAATATTTGTGAGACTGTTAATTTATTCTCTGTGTTGTGTCGGGTTAATGATCTATATAGGTGTTGGTGTGTTTGATTACCTGTGGGACCCAAGAGTTTGGTTATTATTCCTATCTCGACTGCATGGACCAGTTTACACTTAACACTCGATAAATCGTTAGCTCGAATGAATGAATAAATTTTATATGTCTGTGAAAGTGATCTCAAATAAGGTTGTTTGAGACACTAATAGTGCATTCGTCCATTGACTTATATAGGCAAATCGGTTTTTATTCGGATAAACATGCACAAATTTACTCAGTTGCTTTACGATCGAGTAATAAATTTTCAGGTGGGTCGGCAAGTTGTGGATAGCTTGTTTTGCGATTTGGACCAGGTGTATCTCCAGGGACACTATGGGGGTTTAGCTAAAGATTCATGTTATTTTAGGTTCATCAACATTGTTAGATGGTTATATGAGTTTGAGGGTAAACCGTTCAGCATGTATATTGATATATTTTGGAAAGGCGCATGTTTGGGTGTTCATGATACGGAGAGGTCTTTGACTTTTGGAAGGATTATTGACATTGATAAACCATTTTGTTTTCACCAACTAGCCTTAATGAGTATGAATTTGATTTTGAGATTGCTTTTTGGGCTTATTGGTATAGGCATTTGCCGAAAAACCGAAGAGCTACTCGTTTTACGTGACAAAGATTGATCATGCTTCCACCTAATTGTGGTAGGGTTCTTTTGAGAGGTTGAAACTTGAAAGTGTATCGAACTGGCCGGATGATCGTGGAAAGCAAGACACGTGTTATTTGTTCATCCAAATTCGTGCCTACAACTTTGAGAAAATGATTGTTTTTAATTGAGAAAGAATGAATGATGAGCACGGTATAATTTGAGAACATGATTGTGCCTACAACTTTGAGAACATGATTGTTTTTAATGGAGAAAGAATGAATGATGAGCACGGTATAATTTGGGCGAGTCTTTTTTGAGCTGTCATTTCACTCAAAATTACTCAAACGAGGATCTGGTTTGGTTAAAAACCAGGTCCACGTCACATCTTATTTTTATTTATTTTTTTAATTAATTTCATTCAATTTTATTACAAAATAAATAACTCTAACACCACTTCATTACATCTCATTACACTTCATTTATGTACAAAATAAATAAATTTACCCACTCTATCACACTATTACTTAATACATTGCTCTGCTTGTTTTTTCCACTCAAACTAAATACAAAATTAAAATATTTTATAATCATAATATTATATCAAGTTAACACTTTCAAGTAATTTATATTTTGCACTTTTTTATCTATTAATTTTGTTACTTCCGAGTAAATAATTAAATTGTCTCCAAAAACCATACACGTCATTATTTTCTTCCGTGATTTTTTAAATTCGTGCTTAATTTGATTTCAAATAGTACGTCCGTGATTTCAACTCCATTCCATTACAAAATAAATAACCCTAACACCAATTCATTCTACCTCCGATTAAATATTTTAAAATATTATATCAAGTTAACACTTTCAAGTAATTTATATTTTGCACTTTTTTATTTATTAATTTTGTTACTTCCGAGTAAATAATTAAATTGTTTCCAAAAACCATACACGTCATTATTCTCTTCCATGATTTCAAATAGTACGTCCGTGATTTTTTAAATTCGTGCTTGATTTGATTTCAAATAGTACGTCCGTAATTTCAACTTCATTCCATTACAAAATAAATAATGCTAACACCAATTCATTCTACCTCCGAGTAAATATTTTAAAATATTATATCAAGTTAACACTTTCAAGTAATTTATAATAATTAAATTGTTTCCAAAAACCATACACGTCATTATTTCCAAAAATTATTTGAAATCACGGAAGAAAATAATAACGTGTAGGGTTTTGGAGACAATTTAATTATTTACTCGGAAGTAACAAAATTAATAAATTAAAAAGTGCAAAATATAAATTACTTGAAAGTGTTAACTTGATATAATATTATGATTATAAAATATTTTAATTTTGTATTTAGCTTGAGTGGAAAAAAAAGCAGAGGAATGTATTAATTAATAGTGTGATAGAGTGGGTAAATTTATTTATTTTGTACATAAATGAAGTGTAATGAGATGTAATGAAGTGGTGTTAGAGTTATTTATTTTGTAATGAAATTGAGTGAAATTAATTGAAAAAATAAATAAAAATAAGATGTTACGTGAACCTCGTTTTTAATCAGATCCTCGTTTGAGTAATTTTAAGTCTCATTCGAGTGAAATGACGGCTCAAAACAGACTCACCCGTATAATTTGAAAACATGATTGTTTTTAATGGAGAGAGAATAAATAATGAGCACGGTATAATTGAGTCTATCATTTTAGTAGTTATTTTCGACTTTAATGCTGAAGTGTTTTATTTGTTATTTTGTTATTATTTTAAGGATTCAAGTTATTATTTTGATGTGCTGAATTATTTAATCCACATAGGGCTGAGAAAAAATTCCGAAATCCCGACCGGTGTTCCGATCCGCACCCGACCCGAAAACGTCGGCTTTTGTCTCGACCCGACAAACTTCGGGATCGGATGGCAATTTTGATTTCGTCGGGTGTCCCGACCCGGCCCGAATTTTTAATTAATTTTTTATTTTATATTATATAGCATGATCTTTTTTATTTAAATAATAAAATATAAATTAATTTAATATCAAATGCAAGTGATGATAATTGAACCTTTTACCTCTATCATGTAATATAAACACTCTATCATATGTATAATATAGATTTATATATTAGTTATAATTACATAAGTATAATATAGATTTATATTTTTCAATATATGAAACTATTAAAAAAATATATATACTTAAATTAAAAAGTTATATTGTTACTTCAAAAAAGATAATGATCATTATTTTCCGATTATAAAAATTATAATGATAATATATCTCATTTATTATGATAATTGTTGCTTGTGTTAATAAAACTAAATACTAAAGGAATCTGATAAAAAATGTATAAATTTTTTTAATCTTCTCCATTATTTGTAATTTCACATTATTTTTTCTACTAGTTAATTTCTTTTTGCATTTATTAAGAGTGTTATTTTCAAACTATAATTATGTTTCGTGTTAATAACATGTTTAGAATTCTCAAATGAAAATTGTTAATAAAAAATGAGCTTGTCATAAAATAAAATAAAAAATATCGGGAGATTCGAGATCAACCTATCCCGACCCTACGGGATCCCGAAAATTCGGGACCCGAAAAAAGTCGGGTGCCGGCTTTTGTCGGCTCGGGGTCAGGATTTTTTGACAAAAAACCGGAAAAACCGAACCGAAAAAAACCAAAAAAAGCGAAAAACCAAAAAAAACGAAATTAGACCGAAAAAAACAGGTCCGGTTCGGTCCAAAAATTAAAAAGACCGAAACCGGAAAAAACGAACCGAAAAATATGCTCGATTTCGATTTCGGTTTTGGTAAAAACCGAACCGAATCGAAACGAACCCAGCCCTAATTTTGACTATTGAGTTTTTGAGTATTGAGTTTTGAGGGGGGGTTGAACTCTATTTTTTTTTAATCTATATTATGTGTGGCTCTTTGGATTTCTTTTTGAATTGAGGTGTGTTTTATCTCCATTTTCTCCCCTTCTAAGTGAAACATTCGGGTTTCATAGATGTATGCGTTTATATACTACTCCATCCGTACCTTTTTAAGTGTTTCTCTTGAAAATTTGGACTTTTTAAGAATTAAAAATTTGATATATAAACTACCCATATTACCCTTATTAAAAGCATAATTAAATTCATTTATGGTGATGAAATATCTTATTAATGGTAAGTTTGTCACATTATTATGTTTATTTCCTTTTATATTCTCTTTTTTATTTTAATATTATTTAAATGGTAAAATAGTAAGTTTGTTACTTTTTAATTACAAAATTGAGAAAGTTGACACTTATTTTGGGACAGTCCAATACAAAATAGTTGATACTTAAAAAGGGATGGAGAAAGTATTACATAAGTCAGTTTTCTCTCAGCAACAAAGCAGATCTAAAATGACGAGTGAGTATCAAGGTTGCCAGATAACCTAAATGATGATAATTTTCCAAATAGCGAGGATTATATCTATAAAGAAAAAAAGTGGGACCAAATTTGTAAAACAATGAACCTTAAAATGTTTTATAATGGTTAATTTATGTTTATTGTATCAAATAATCATTTGTGAACAAATTTTATAGCAAACTACAATTTTCATACCAAATAAGTAGAAATAAATCAATTTAATGATCAATCGCAGTTATATTTTGCGATGGAATGCCTTTATAAATAAATTTCGTTCAAGTTTGAGTTTTGAGTTCAAAAGGGAAGCATTTTCCAGTATAATAATTGTTTAATTCAACAACAATATGTTAATTTTCTAATTTATGGTTATCGGGGAATACATGTACCAGACTCTCCTATTGAGAGAGTCACAGTCACACCCCCTTTTGTTTTCTAAATTCCCAGCTATCTTTTCGGTTTAATTTTTTTAAATCAACTTTATATTTTATTTGTAAAATGTTCATCCAAAAAAAACTGTAAATTTATCTATTTGTATATTTATTTTTTGTTTAATTGTTTATTTGACATTTTATTGGGTACTAATGCCAAAAACACTAAAAAATATATAAATAGGCAAATCTTAAAGTTTTTTTGGACGAACACTTTACAAATAAAATACTCCCTCCATCCCTTAATTATTGTCCCATTTGATTTTGCACAAAGAAAGTGTACAATTATGTAGCGACGTTCCAAAATAGAATAAGAGACAATTATTTAGTGACGGATGGAGTATAAAGTTGATTTGAAAAAATATAACCGGAAAAATAGTTTCAAATTTAGAAAACGGAGGGGTGTTACCCATGACTCTCCAATATAGGAGAGTATGGTACCCCTATTTCAGTTATTGGATATAAGAGCACGTTTAACAATGAACTTTAACAAGTAAACTTTACCTGATGGGGAACGACTGTTGTTGTTGTTAAGAGGGGATGACGGTTCAAGTTTAACGGTTTGGACTTCAGAGCCGGTGTTCAACTATTTTCATAAAAAATAGTAAAAACTAAAAAATTAATAAATAAGATCTATTACATAAATAAGAAGTATAATTAAAAAATAAATATTTTGAAACCTTTATTTTTATTTTTATGAATTTTGAAAAAAATAATTATGGACTAGAAATGTTTTAAAAATCTGGTTAACAATTTGATTGATGCTTTATAAAAGTTAAGGGACCAATTTTAAGGATTTTACAACTCTAACAGGGACCACTTAGAAATTAAACACTAATATTTCGTTTTCATTTATGAAAAAGGGCGGAAGCCCTCCATCTTCCCCCTCTTTTTTTTTGCGAGTCTCTCTTTCACCGCACCCCAGCGGGGATGCAGAGGTGATTTTTTGCGCCTATCTCTTTCACCGCACTCCAGCGGAGAAGCAGAGCTCACCTCTACACCTGCTCTTCCTCCACAGCTAATCTTGGCGGCAACCTCGGTCTGCTAAACATGCTCCTAGAGCATGTTTACCGCTGGTTGTTGCGGTGGGCGGAGGCACGTACTGAGCATTGCACCATTTTTATCGACTGGTGTAGGGGACAGTGTTGCGGTGGAGTTGTAAGCTCCGCCTCTCTCTGTTCTCCCTCCCTGTCTATTCACTACACACAACAACTGGTTTCAGTCCCCAGTTTAATTCCAGGGACTGATCCATGTATAATTACAGACTCGTCATTGGAATTTCAATTATAATAATATAAAAAAAATTGGACCATTAAAATTATAGGAATGGTCCCTATTATTTTCAAAAAATTACAAACATGTTTAAAATAAAAAAATAAAAAAACCAAATCTGACAAGTTATTAATTACAGTGACCGGTCTGTGTAAGTTTTTAAAATCATATAATTATTTTAAAATAATTTTTATTTACATACACAGCATTTTTAATTTATTAATGTATTAAAAATATATGTTTTTATTATTTATTATTATATATTACACATAAAATTAAACCAACAATCTAAAATAACACACTGATAAACTTGATACGTCGCTCTCCAGATACCAACATTCCTCTACTTATTTAGACCAACATCTTTAAACACCTATAATAGTTAAATATATTCGAGCAAATATTTTCCGACCAAACAAACAATGCCACATATCATACTTTGTTTGATACTCTAGTAAAAACATAAATTAACACAAAGAAATGAATAAGGGAAGAGGTTACAAACTTACAGTAATTTATTTTAGGAAAAATTATTGTTTACCACACCGACCTATTGGTGGTTAAGAAACTACATACCCACCTTTCAAGATTAATGATTTGCATACCCGCTTATACAACCTCGTCCAATCAGCACACTCCGTCTATTTTCCGTTAACAGACTTAATGGAAGTATGTGTTATTTAGGGGTAAAATGGTCATTTGCATTGTTAAATTTGGTCCAAAGATTTAAAATAAATTAAAAATAAAATAACTCTTTACACAAACACACGATACATGTACAAATATTTAGATACAATATATATATATACTAGTAATCGTGCCCCACGTGTTGCGTGTGCGGCGCGTAATAAAAATATAGAAAATAGGTATACTTATGATATAAATACGTGGATAATACAAAAAAAAATATAGTTTAAAATTTAAAATAATGTTTGGTTGTTAAGGAGAAATAAATTGTTTTATTAGTTTTTACTTTTTATATTTTTATGAGAGTATGGTATTATTGTAATTAACTTTTAAAAAAAAATGAATAAATTTCACAGACTCATTTGACTTGTATTGACTTATTATAATAGAATAATATATATATATATATATATATATATATATATATACACACACGCGTCTCTCTCCAATCATGCCACGTTCCTGGCTAAGAGGAGCTTGTTTGTGACCGAAATATGGTGGCGGAGCTCATGTACATAAAACCCAGCTGCTGGTTACTATTAAACTGGGACTACATTTTTTAAATTTAACTAGTTGAGTTATCTTCAATCAGAACCATTTGTTTACAGTTCAATATCAAACAGTTTCAGCAAATTAGAGTGTGACTCACAGTTTCATTTTTCAACAGATTTAGTACTACATATTCTCTATAATTATTTGCATTCATATTTAAATTTGAAGCTTTTGATTTATTGAAATTTCAGTTTTGTAATTTTAATTTAAATAATTTTGTATTTTTAAAAGTTTATGGACCTTAATAGTTTAAATTTAAAGTAAAAATACTAAATTAAATTGTTTTCAAAGTGTAATTACTAAAATATTTCTTGTTAAGACTTTGAGGATCTACGTTGTATTTAAATAGCAATATAAGAAGATAAATGACATGACATTTTAAATAACAATAAAATGTAAATTTTAAATAACAATAAAATGTAAGGGCAATATTGTCATTTGCTTATTTCCGTTCACTTTTTTAACACTAGTATGTTGATCGGTTGATTAATAATAGATGAGTATGCAAATTGTTAATATTGATAGAGATGCATTTTAGTATAATTTTCCATTTATTATTTTAATGAATGAACGAATGAATTCCAAGTTCAATTTAAGACAGAAAAGGCTATTTGGAAGGGGGCCATAGTCGTTATATTATCACACGCTTTGATTTGATTTTCGCAATATCCCCACTAAAGTCTAAACCGTGTGCTCAGCTCAGTTTTACATGAACAACAAAATACAACCTCAGTTTTTATTTTATTTTATTAAATACTTATAAATATACTCTCCGGACAAGGTAATTGTTTCTTCTTTCTTCTTTTTTATTTTATTAACTTTGTTTTGGGACGTTACTAAAAACAGGGTTATGCCCAATACTCTTTTAAATTTTATTTTTTCTTATAGTTTTCCTTAATCTTGGGTTCATTCGGGAAATTTGTGTTCTTTTACTAGAAAACTTATTTAGTCTTGTTTAGTTCTAGTTATTTGGTATTTTTTACCTGATCCTGTTTTTCAGCTTTTTACAGGATCTGAGGTTTTGAACGCTTCAAAGTTTCAAATATTTGATTTTTATTTCTGGGTTTTGTTCTGATTGGTATTTGATGAAGTGGGTTATTATACATTATTAGTTTAGATAAAGGTGAAATTTTTAATTTGTGGTATTTGGAATTCACATTTCGGCTGTTGCGGAGATTTTGTAGCAATTGGACAATAGACGAATATAGTGATTATATGATCGGACAGTGTTCGACTGGTTTTGATAAACAGAATATTCAGTTTGTGTGCATTTATTATTCGGACAACACAACGAGCTGTTCTAGTGTAGAACCCACAGCTGGTTTCGAGTGTTATTTGTTTTAGCATTAGGGTTCGTCGATATCTAAGACGGAGAGTTGATTAAAGAAATCCTGAGTTGTTTGTGAACATTTGATGTCTTTGCAAATGCGTGTTTGAGGATAAAAATCTCGCATTTAGTTGTTTTACACAAACATGGTGTAGGCAGAGTTGTTTCGTTCGGTTATCTGTAGTGTGTGAGATGGCAACTAGTTCGCCATCTCCAAACTCGTCCCCTTCTGCTAAATCACCAGCATCCGCTCCTCCTCCCCCAACCACGAACGCCACATCACCGCCTTTTCAATCTCCTCCCCCAACCACTAACGCCACATTACCGCCTTTTCAGTCTCCTCCAAACACGAATGCCACGTCACCTCAATCCCCTCCTTCACCCCCTCCACCGGCATCGTTTTCTCCTCCTCCAAACACGAAGACTACGTCACCTAAATCTCCTCCGCCCTCGCTATCCCCTCCCAATGCTTCTCCTCCTCCACCGACGTCATTTGCTCCTCCAACTACTTTCTCACCACCACCAACATCGCAGCTGTCGGCAGACCCACCACTCGCCTCACCTCCGCCACCTTCCGACTCTTCCCCACCTCCACCTTCGGCTTCACCTCCCCCAACACCCCCGAAATCACCACCATCACCATCACCATCATCATCACCACCACCACTATCATCATCGTCGCCACCGCCATCATCACCATCACCCCCTCCGCCAGCCAAAGAACAACCCGCAAGCCCACCGCCAAAGAATCCAACCCCAAGCCCACCACCATCATCATCATCACCGCCGCCTCCTAAGAATTCACCAACCCCGCCATCATCATCAGTTCCACCGGAAAGTGCATTGTCGCCGCCACCACCACCAACACCAATCACACCTGTAAAGTCACCTCCACCCTCTCCAGGAGCTCCCCAGACCTCACCTCCTCCACCGCTTTCACAACCACCACCGCCCTCTACAACGTTCTTTCCACCACCTCCTTCTCGTGTTCAACCTTCTCCTCCTCCTCCTCCTCCTCCTCCTCCTTCGACAACCAATTCGACAAGTGGCAGTACACCCGAGATTTCGAGTCCTAGTGGAAACGGGGGAGTCGGTACGGGGGGTGTGGTGGCGATTGTTGTGGTGCTGGGTCTTGTATTGCTTAGTGTTGTTGGGGTTGTCTTTTGCTTTGTGAGACGAAGGAAGAGGAAGAGATCCCGTTCTAATACCGGATATATTTTGCCTACTTCTCGAACCTCCTCACCACAGTCAGGTACTATTTTGAAGTACCTAATTAAGTAATACGCCTTTGAGTAAGCCTTACATTTGTGAATAGTTTTTTTTTCATTTTACTTATTTTTTTCTAGTTTGGACTGTTTCAACATGTTAGACCACTTAAGGCTGGCGAATTATGAGAAGTTAGAAAATAGAAGAGCGTTACCTAAATTACTGTAAGTGTAGGGCACATGATCCACGGGCTGTTTCACTGCCTTACTTAAAGACCTACAATCGAGAGTAGTAAAGAGATTTGTGGTTTGTCGATTCGTCATTTTGTTTGGACCCAAAGCACGTATACATCAAATTCCAATTACGTGTTAATCATTCATTGGCTTTCAAGAGGACTTGGAACATTACCTTGCACTTAGAGAGCATTTAAAACTCGACAACACATGATTTAGCTGATTGTTTTTTTGTCGCTTTCGCATGTTTTTTTCCCCACAAGTCTTACTCTTCTATCCTCCACATTCATTCACCAATAAAGTTGAGGGTGTCTCATGCTATACAAAACATTATTTGCATTCATGTAATGAATGTATCTGCAGATTAGCCTTATCTTCAGCCTTCATGTTAAAAATTAACACTGTAATAAACCATGCATGCAAACTTACAGCTGGCTATTTGTTCTGCTATATCAAATGAGCCAAAATGGATTATACCCTTAGCTTTACCCTGTTAAGTTTTAATTGTTTCTGATACATATTTAGTCTTGCTAGTTGCTACTTTACTTCAACATCAACTTTTCTGGTCCTATGCACTTTATGTAAATGGACGACCAATCTTCTTATAACTCTTTTTGATGCGATTGAGATTCAAGAAAGACATGATAACTTATTATTTCCTGTTGAAGTTTTGCTGTATCGAGATGCAAAAAAGTAAAAATAACACATACTAAAAAGAAATAATGTTTTCCAACAATTCCGTCCAGATTCCGGCTTGTTGAAGGCAGAAACCTCAGCATCCCGCTTTGTGAGTACTTCTGAAAGTGAGCTTGTAAGTTCACCTTCAAAGAGGGGCATATTAGGCAATTCAAGAGCATTATTTACATATGAAGAGCTTGTTCATGCCACAAATGGATTTTCCGAACAGAATCTTCTTGGTGAAGGGGGATTTGGTTCAGTGTACAAAGGGTGCTTACCAGATGGGACAGAAGTTGCAGTAAAGCAGTTGAAGATTGGAGGGGGACAAGGGGATAGAGAATTTAAAGCTGAGGTCGATATCATAAGTCGAATACATCATCGCCATCTAGTTTCATTAGCCGGTTATTGCATTTGGGAGAGCCGAAGATTGCTTGTGTACGAATACGTTCCTAACAATAATCTTCACTTTCATCTTCATGGTAAGTTTTGTTTTCAAAAATTGATTTTCTTGAAGGGTTTTGTTCAAGGTTGCATAAGAACTTGTTTAGCATGTTTCATTTTCCTTTTACTAGCATTAAACCAGTCTACTTATGCATATTTATGTTTTGACATGACTTGTTTGGTAACTCACTTAAGAGCAACAATATCTAGATCTGCATGATGAAAATTTACAGAAAAAGAGACATGGCTTACCCCTTCAATAATGCCAATGTATTTTTTTTACTTGATGACTTATCCAAAATTTTAAAAATAGGCAACGCGGGAGACAGGACAAATTTTTCCAAGTTATACACCTTTAGAACATCTACTCTGTCAAAAGAGGGAATGACTTTTTTTCTTATTAGTTAATAGTAACCAACAAAATCAGGCAATTATATAAATTCGTCTTCAACTTTCCAGAAGAAGGTAGGCCCGTTATGGAGTGGGATATGCGAGTGAAGATAGCTGCAGGTGCAGCTCGTGGAATTGCTTATCTTCATGAAGACTGTAAGAATTTATATTCCTGGCTACCTTTATTCTTTTGATAGGTTTCTTAACTTATCCACAATAGGGATAGGTGTATCATTACTTTCACTTATCATTATTGATTTCCTTGACAATGATAAGGTTGATTTAACCTCTGAATGATTGAATAAGTTCAGTTGCATTAGGTTTTTGATTAGTCTCTTGTTGAATTCTTTATCGCAGGTCATCCCCGTGTAATTCACAGAGACATAAAATCATCGAACATTCTACTGGATAAAAATTTTGAAGCACGAGTAAGCGTCGTTAAAAAGACCTGTGTAACACTCTTTTGTTATGTTTAAAATTGTTGCTTGAAATTTCTTCTTCTTTTTACAGGTTTCTGATTTTGGGCTTGCAAAATTAGCGCTCGATGCAAACACACACATAAGCACTCGTGTCGTTGGAACATTTGGGTGATTTATTATTCTTGACTTAATCTGATTATCACCAGTAACATGGACACCCTAGCTGATATGCTCATTACATTTGTTTTTGAATTTTCAGATATATGGCTCCCGAATATGCATCTAGTGGCAAGTTGACTGAGAAATCTGATGTATTCTCATTTGGAGTTGTTCTGCTGGAGCTAATTACTGGGCGTAAGCCTGTAGATCCGTCTCAGCCTCTAGG
Source organism: Primula vulgaris (assembly GCA_963920805.1). NCBI lineage: Eukaryota > Viridiplantae > Streptophyta > Magnoliopsida > Ericales > Primulaceae > Primula > Primula vulgaris. The sequence goes on along the minus strand of OY987219.1, from coordinate 31,069,033 downwards.
AGATGAGAGTCTAGTGGAATGGGTAAGGCCTCATGTTCAGAATACGTAACATAAAAATTAGATATTCTTTTCTATTCCAAAAGCTTTATTTTAGATGCACCTATTACTATTGGAAAACTTGTTTGGAAAATTAGCTCAGGAAACAACATGAAAAGTGAAAAATACTTGTTTCCGCAATTTCTGTAGTTATTTTTGTCAGAAAATAGAAAAATTAATTGAAGAGCAACCTATCTTAGGCACACCGCACACCAAAACCAACAAAACTAGATGCATGTACACATTGTATGCTGCATTGCATGTATTGCCATACTTTTGTTCCGTTTTCTGTCAGTTTCTTATCTTGGCATACAAAATATTGTAATAAAAGAGGCTATTCCAGAGCTGGCTCGAAGGGAGTGCGGGTTGTCCTGGTGAAATAGGCAACCCACACCTTAGGGTAAATTTTTAGGTGGATTTTTTTTTTATAGAAAAAATGTTATCGCTATATGTTTCAATAGAACGATCGAGATTGTTTTTGTTGTTGGTTTTGTAATCGAGATTTCATAATGTAGTGTAAGATTAAAACATATGTAACATTACTGCAAACTTTATTAAATTTCTCAGTTTGTTTTTCACTACAGTTATATATTTCTGAAAACCTTCAACGTTAATTTCAATCTTTTTCACTAAGGCAACTCAAGTTGTTGGTCCGCTCTGGTTATGCCACCTCTTTGAACTCAACTCAAACGTTTTTTTTTCTTTCTGTTAGGCTCGACCTTTGCTAAATCAAGCTCTTGAGTCTGAGGAGTTTGAAGGATTGTCAGATGCAAAGCTTGATAAGAACTATGTTGGTAGCGAAATGTTACAAATGGTTGAAGTTGCTGCAGCCTGTGTCCGGCATTCAGCTGTAAAGCGTCCACGAATGGGACAGGTACCATGACTTTGTATTCCTCATTCTTCTTTTGTTTTGTATGCCCATGTTTCTCGTACAAGGGTAGTGAGAAAAATATCAGTCATTTCTTGGAAAGTAGTAGTAAGCTTTGGTTGGAGTTAATTAAGGTTTAATGTAATTAACTTTGCTCCAATTCCTATTTAGTGTTTTGAACTCTAAGTTTTACTAATTAATGTAATTAAATTTGCTCCAATTGTGATTTACTGTGCTTATCTCTAAGTTTTCCTAATTAATGTATTGGACTTTTTTTTCTTCCCCATTTAATACAATTTCGTTTCAATTTAAAGGTATTATACCGATAACCAAGATTAGGAAAACTTAAAGTTCAACACACTAAATCGAAATTGGAGCAAATTTTATTACATTAATTAGGAAAACTTGGATATCAGCACACTAAATCAGAATTGGAGCAAACTTAATTACATTAATTAGGAAAACTTAAGAGTTCAGTAAACTAAACCGGAATTGGGAAAAAGTTAATTACATTAAACCTTATTCAACTCGCTTTGGTTGTACTATGTTTTTAGTGGAAACTTTTAAAAAATCTAAGGAAATAGTGCTAAACATCGAATTAAGAACATTTGCCCCCATAATTAACATCTCTTTGTAGAAGGGGCACCAAATACAGTGAGAAGAGTATGACATGTTGAATTTTGAAATTTTGTTCAGGAAGTTACCTATTCCTTACTCTCTTGTTAAACTTTACCATATTATTCTGAAAATTGAAACTGTGATTGAAATAGTAATTTACTTGACGTTTCTACTATATTTTGTCATCCCACTACAATTAATGGGCAAAGATATGCACACACCCTTTCAGTCCTCCATACACTCTTGTGAGAAGAGTGAAGACAAAAACGCTACACGACAAAATAGTATTTTTGTCCTTTCACACATTGTGTGTGGAGGAGTGTAAACGGTGTGTGCAAATATTTGTTCACACTGAAAATATTAAAACTCTCCTAGTCAAACTAATGACATGAAGTTATAGGAGGTGTTTGTTGTTAAGATTTTAGGATTTTGTTTGTCTCCCTCAATCCTCAGGTCGTGAGAGCTTTTGAGAGCATGGTTGTCTCGGACATAACCAACGGTGTGCCAGTTGGTGACAGCGAAATCTACAACACGGCCCCACAATCTTCTGAGATTAGATGGTTTCGGAGGATGGCATTTGGTAATCAAGATTATACTACAGGTTTTTTCAACCAAGGCAGTAGTTTAAATAGATCTAGAAGTTTTGCTGATGAAGTATGAGTAGACTCGGGAGGTTTTGTCTGTAAAGGTTTATATTTTGCATTCATTCTGTAAGTAGGTTGGTTTTGCAGTTTATCATATATAATAGATAGGTATATTAGGTCCTATATGTTTTTGTGTTTTTTTGATAAGCAAAAAAAAAAAACTTGTAACTAAATAGGTGAAACTTTTCTGTAATGAGGCACGCATTTGTTAGTAATTTCTTAATAAAGCTTTCATTTTGAAGGGTTTTTTTTGTTTGAAATGACATTTTGAAGGTTGTTCAAACTATATTTATGGTGTTTTTGTTCTTGGAGTGATAGTGTTAGAGCAAGTAAGGCTAATTAACCAACCATAAGCAAGAAATTGGGAATTTGGAATGTACATACTCAATTGAAAATAGTCAACTTCTACGAAAAACAGAGAGATAAACAGTAGATATTTAATGTATCAAGCTTTCAATGTTTTTTCATTTACGTACTTGTCATTTAAGCAAATAATTGGGTTTTTCTTTTGAGATAAAGTAACGTTAAATAGAGAACCGTTTGATTATTTATTTTAGATTTAGACCGTAAGATTTAAGGATATAAATGTAATTTAAGGGTTTTTTTTAATAGGGTTTTAGATCTTACGGTTCAGATCTAATCTAAATTAATCAAACGGTTCACGAATTAACGGTACAATGTGTAGTCAAACAAAGTAACTGCACAAAAGGGGTCCCCAAATAATTAGAGAATACACTAATTTAACACTAAACAATTTACCAAATTGACAAATTACACATTATTTTATTCAACGGTGACGATGAATTTTTTCCTTTTCTGCATTGATGAATTTTAACTATGTTAAGCATTAATGATTTTAATTCTTATTTGATGAAAAGATAAGAAAAAAATGGTGTATTCCACGAAGCCGGGGATCACTGACACCGTCATTAACTATATTTAATTTAATGAGCGTTCTTTTTATATTAGTTACTCTATTGATTACATATTCCTTGTGCCCATGTTGTTGAGGACATTTTAGTTTGCTATTTTATTACAATACAAAGTCAAAAACAACAAAAAAACCAGCCTGTTTTATATGAACGTTTAAGCGTTGTTTTTTCTTTCTATACTAAACTTATGAAATCGGTCTAGCTGAAAACTCACTGTACCAAGCTTATCAAAAAGAAAAGACAAATTTAATTTAATTCTTAATCCAAAGAGTGTTTTGCCACACTTGCTTAATTGCTTAAATAGTTAAAAGAGTAAATTACCTTTAGTGTATCTTTTTCAAAAGTAGTTATTAAAAAGTCATGCTCACGTGAATTAATTTTCCTTTGTGTATGGTTCTTCTATTCACTTGAACACTTTGAAGTAAATGAATTTTGTTTGTTACATTCATTTCAAAATACCGAAACGAATGAGTTATATTTTATCCATTCATTTTAAAAACTTGAATTGCATGATCTTTTATTTGGTATACTTCAAAATATTAAAATGAATGAACTTTTTGTTTGTTATTTTGAAGTGAATAGACGTTTTTTTCTATACATTCACTTCATATTTTTGAAGTGAATGAACTTTTTTTTTATCTTTTTTTTAAGTGAATGAGATTTTGTTTGGTCCATTCACTCTAAAATTTTAAAGTGAATAAACGTTTTTTTTTATTCATTCACTTCATATTTTTGAAGGGAATGAACTTTTTTTTATGTTTTTTTAAGTGAATAATATTTTGTTATGTTCATTCACTCTAAAATCTTGAGGTGAATAAACGTTTCTTTTATCTACTCACTTAAATTTTTTGAAATGAATGATTTTTTTTTAATGTATTTTCAATTGAATGAGTTTTTGTTTGGTATATTCATCACTCTAAAATCATGAAGTGAATGAGTTTATTTTATGTTTTTTTTAATTGAATGAGATATTGTTTCGTTCATTCACTCTAAAATTTTGAAGTGAATGAACGTTTTTTTTTTAATTTTTTTCTTTTTTCTTTTTGATTTTTTTACGTTTTATATATTTTAAATAATTTTTAAATTTTTTATGTTTTTTTTAAATTTTTTATTTATATATATTTTATTTTGGTTTTCTTATATTTTTTGTATATTTACGAAGTGAATGAGATACTAGGGAAGTGAACGAGAGAAAAATTACACCAAAATGAAATTAGTTTTTTGGATCAGAACTAAAATGGAATTGATTTTTTATTTTATTTTACTAAAATGGAATTCCCTCCGTAGTTAAAATGGATTCAAAAAATTTCAGAAGATTACACTTGATCCATTTTCATTTAACTATTATCCACTACTCATTTTACAGACCAATAAAAAGTCCTACCCCACATCTCTAACAAACAACCGAAATAATCCTCCTTTTTCTCTTCCATTTTCTGTTTCTTATTTTTTTTTTTCCAAGTTTCACAAACTTGATAACAATGGCTAGCCTTCAAAGCGACCAACGCAGCCAGCTAAGAGACATTTTTGCACGCTTTGACATGGACTCAGATGGTAGCCTAACGCAGCTTGAAATGGCGGCCCTTCTCCGTTCCATAGGGGTGAAACCTTCCGGTGACCAAATCCACGTGTTATTGGCCAACATGGATTCGAATGGGAATGGTTCTATCGAATTCAACGAGTTGGTCGAAGCCATTATGCCAGATATGAATGAGGAGGTCTTGATCAACCAAGACCAGCTCATGGGGGTATTTCGGTCGTTTGACCGTGACGGAAATGGTTTCATAACCGCTGCCGAGCTTGCAGGACAGATGGCAAAGATGGGACACCCTCTCACATATCGCGAGCTTTCGGAGATGATGACAGAGGCTGATACTAATGGGGATGGGGTTATAAGTTTCAATGAATTTGCTAATATCATGGGCAGATCAGCTGTTGATTTTCTCGGCCTTACAATATCATAGAAATGTTTGTTTTTTTTTTCTTTTCCGCATCATGTCATTTTGATGGGGATGGTGTGTTGACTTTATCTCATTGACCGTTTCAATTTTTTTCTTCTTCTAGATTTTACTTTTCTGAATTTCATTACTATAGGTTTTCTTGTTGTGATTTGGAAGGGTCTAATTTCAACCTCTATGTATTTGCATAGGAGATTAATAATTTCAATGTGGACTCTTCTTGATCAAGTTTTTCTTTTCACATTATCATCTTATTTTGATTAGGATGCCTTCTACTAGTTTAGCAAGATCATGATTGCCTTTTGGCAATGGGTTTTGTTCATAAGTGCACCTTTTTTTTTTTTACCTTATGGCCTGCCTCCCTTAATTTTAGTAAAATTTGCATTCCATTTGTTTTAGGTAATGATGAACATGGATCACAAACGATGATCTTGAAAATCGGAATTTTTTTAATTTAATACTTCATTCGTTTAAAGTTGTTTGTTCATTACAAAATTACGTGTAACTTTGATAAATAAAAAAAATTATCAAGTTTAAATGTTAAATTATGTGATTCACTTTTTAAGGATTTTTTTATTTATTTAGAGACGAGTTTTCGTCAATAGTGAAAGTTGTATGTGATTTCATAATGGATAAATAATTTGGAACAGAATGGAGTATGTTTATATCTGTTAGGGTGTCCTGAAGAAAAATGTAACGATTATCACTTTTAGTCGATACAGGGTTTGTGTTTTACTTCTATCTTTGGTTCTTTGGTTATTTGGTTCATTATTATAGGACAAACAATTGCTTTTTCCTTTTAAGAATAGAACCGGATCGAAAACTTAGTATGTCCCAGCTTATTCCCAAAGAGAATTACTATAATTTACCGTACTTTAACTAATAACCTCAGAGAATAGTTTTATACACGTACTAGTATTAAAGAACATACACTTTCCAATAAGAACCATCCATGCCCACCTCCTTCCTTCTTGCTAAAATGCCTTCTAGTTAGGAATATACGTGCTTTAAAACTGACATCACAACCCATTGAGCTGCAATGATCATAATATTTGTGCATCGCACTCCATCTTTACGGTTTGATCTGTCATTTGTAAAGTTATCTTTTTTTATCCACCAAAGTCGACTACTCAATTGGTAATCCATCTTTATGGTTTGATCTGTCATTTGCAAAGTTCTCCTTTTTTATCCACCTAAGTCGACTACTCAATTGGCAATCCATCTTTACGGTTTGATCTGTCATTTGTAAAGTTATCTTTTTTTATCCACCAAAGTCGACTACTCAATTGGTAATCCATCTTTATGGTTTGATCTGTTATTTGCAAAGTTCTCCTTTTTTATCCACCTAAGTCGACTACTCAATTGGCAATCCATCTTTACGGTTTGATCTGTCATTTGCAAAGTTCTCCTTTTTTATCCACCAAAGTCGACTACTCAATTGGCATTATCCTTTACCCACGAGGCCATGAGAAAAAAAGAGAGAAAAGGAAGTGCGTTTTTGTGCTTATAGAGAAAATAAAGGGAGATAGATAGTAAGGGTCTAAATCATGACAAAAAAATTATATGATCCATGTGAAGAAAATCCCCGTAACTGTACAACCAATAGATAAAAGAATAAAGAACTACAACCCGTTACAGACTGTAAAACAAATCTACAAAACCCCCCAAAAGATCTTCCCCCATTTCTGTAACATACATAAATACACCATACACATTACATACATTTACATATATATCAGTCTATCATCCATGGTTGTGTATCCTATCCTTGTTTCGGCTATTTCTACTAGCAGCGGCACGTGCCGTAAAACCGATCGTTTGGGGCCTAATGGATCTTGAGCGGACCATGTTGCAGAACTCGGGGTCATCCGATTGACCCTCGTGTCTGATCCACTGTATCATCCCGTGATACATGGGGAAGAACCTCATCTGAATAGCCGTGTACGAGAAGTATGGGATTAAAGCCGATATAACCACAAAGATCGTAATGATCCAATACGAGGGTGCAGGTGCAAGACACTCGATAAACACCTTGTATGCGGTGGTGGAGTAGCTAGCTGGTAGATACCCGTAGATCACTAGAAAAAGGTACCATAGAGCAATACCACCCCAAATGAATATGTGTTGTATTAATGTGAAGTAGCTAATTGCTAGCGCCATCTGACAGTTGGCAACCCAGATGATACACGTGTACATTGTGGCCCCCACAACGTCTAGTCCAGCTACTTTTCCGTTACTGGTAAAAGCCTCAGGGTCTAAAGCCGTTATACAGAGGGAGAATATGATAACTCCACTACAAAGCCCGTTGAACATCCACCCTAGGATTCGTCGCCAGCTGAACAGGACGTTCTGTACCCCTTCTTGGTAGAGTAAAGGAAACTGCAAAGGTTTATCAAAAAAGATAATTAAGAAATTATCTAAAATTGCAAACGAAAAGGATGAACAAAATAAACTTTCTGAGGTTTTTATTTTGACATCATCATGTTTGAAAAGAAAAAGGAGAAATGTTCTATCAATTATAGGGAAGTGGTGAAGGACAATAGATAACCAAATTAAAGGGACTGTTAAAATTATCAACGTGCCGAACAAACTTAGATGGTTAAGATTGGTTTCGTTCTGTTTTTGTAAACTATAATGCCTATTTTCATTCCTACTATCACTCATTTCCATATCATATACTCCGTATTTAAGTTTTCGTCCAAGAAAAAAGAAAAAGAAAATTAAACTTCATGTTTCTAAATCTGGTCAATTTCCTCTAGAAGCTACTCCCTCTGTTCCCATTTAATGTCCAATACGAAACTACGTGCAATTTTGACCGGCCAAAAACTTGTAACAAAATTGTCGGAATGAAAATTTTCAAAAGTTGATTATATAGTTCAAATGTTAAATTTTATGATTATATTTTAAAAAAATTAATTTCGACAATTTTGATACAAGTTATAAGCCGGTCAAAATTGCACGTAGTTTCGTAGTGGACAGTTAAATGAGAACGGAGGGAGTAATAATTATCAGTAAATTGAGTAATCTTTTCGGCCACTTCTAGATAAAAGCTTAAAAACCTAACATTGGTTTCATTTTTTCAATTGTATCATTGCTAGACTCAAGAACAAGTAAAACATGATCAAAAAATAAAACACAAGTAATACGTAAGAACTTATTTTAAAATTTTAAGTGCTAGATGTGCAGATACATCTAGCAGATCCCATGCCCATGTAGAAAATAGTAGCAACGTAAACTTATTTTCTATAGAACATTTTTCTTCATTATTAGGTGTATAGTAAATCACCTATTAACTTGTGGAAATTATTTTGTATATGTTCAACTAACAGGAGAGGAGTTATACCTTAATACAGAAGCGAGCTGATACATCCTGGTCAAACACTCCTAAAGCAATCACCGGAAGTGATGTGAAAATGACGTTGTACAGGGACAAAAACCAGTCGTTGTATGCTGGTTGTCCAGTAAAAGATGCATTTGCCTCGTATAGAAACACAGTTACACCAAATACAATATTCTTGTAGAAGAAGTAACATATCTGTAAATATGAGCAATATTGAGGAATTATAAGCAAAAAGAACAAGGATGGATACAAAATATACTAAGGTTGAGTCTAGCATTAAATCTCACAATAGTATTCTTTGTTATCTGATCCCCATCGGAAGGGAAAAATGTCATCTTGTGGTTTAAAAAATATGAATAAACACCTAGGGAGTACATGTAAATGATCAATTTGGAGTACAAAGAGAGTAATTACCATAGAAGAAATTCTTCTATAACACCAGTGTCCGTGTACCAACAACAGCCTCTCCAAAAATCTGAACTGAGCAATCGCGATATCGCTAGACATAACCGCCTGATATGAACACAGAAAACAGTTCAGAGCATATCACGGGTGTACACATTTCGATTGATTTTTCACATAAGTTATCATTACTTTATCAAAGGTAACATGATTGGATAAAAGCTACGCACCTGCATGCCTTCAACACCACTTATGCCAACTCCTATATCTGCTTCCTGAAGCATTCCCACATCATTGGCTCCATCACCAATCGCTAGAGTTGTTTTCCCATTTCCTTGTTTAACAAGTCTCGTAACCTGAGTTTTAGCAAGAAACATGAGTTTTTACAATAATTTAACACAAGAAATGCCCATAAACCAAAAAAGGGAGTTTTATTGAAGCAAGAAAGGAAAAAGAAACTCACCAGTGCCTTTTGTTTTGGCGACGAACGACAGCAGATGACAGATGCACATCCAACAGCAAGTTCCAAAAACATATTTTTCAAGTCATCTTCTAAAGCATATGCAAGTGATTTTCCATCAATTATTAAAGCAAAAGCATCTGAGCTTCCACTTGATGAGGTTATTTGAGCCTTCCCTTGGCTTATTTGGCGGTGGACGCTTTCCTTTGAAGCCTAAAGAAAGATATAGGTACCATTAACATATGCAAGAGCATAAATGACTATCAATCATATTTGAGTTTTGACATTTTTTAACGGGCCATATTTATATAGTAGTTCATTGATTTAAAGAGTTTCAGTTAAGAATCTCATTGACCTATTGCTTATCATTTGGCATATTGGAACGTGTTTGGAAAAAAAACCGTCTCAGAAAGTATGTATTAAGTTTCATAAAAAGTGACCTTCCATGAAATCCATATATCCAAACTAATGAACCACAAAGATAAGTAATAGTAAGATTTTTACCTTGGCAACAGTGTCTTTTACTCCAGCTTTTTCTAGGGCCTTGATTTCAGGTGCTTCTAAAGTTATCATTATCTGCTTCATTCCTTGTCTGAGCATACTACAAGCATATCTGCAAATTTAAATAGAAAACTTAGAAGAGCTCGGCAAATATATCTTTTCCACGTTAGTATTTTGGGAACTAGAAACTTTACATAAAAGAAACATACCCAATATTAATGGCCGTTTCCATTTTGTCTCCAGTCAATACCCATAATTTTATCCCCGCTTGTGCAAGTCTGTCTATACACTCAGGAACCTGTCGAGGATAAATAATAAAGATTTAGCTTCAGTTGCAATTAATACTTATAAATTTTGACGACAATTAAATGAGTAAAATAGCAACTAACCCCATTTTGGAGTTTGTCTTCAACTGCTGTTGCTCCTAAAAGAATCAAATCTTTCTCCATCTTTTCGGTTATTTCATCTATTGACGACTCTCGATCTGCACCTACAGAATTTTTTGCTTCTCTAAATCTTTCTTCAAATTCGAAATACTCCTCGGCGGTGAGCTCACGATAAGCAAGTATCAGTGTTCTTAGACCTGCATCGGCGTATTCATTCACGTGTTCCCTAGTTTGGTCTTCAAATGCTCTTCCATCTTCGGCAAGCCTTTCAAACATGACACTGAATTTCACAAAACAAAATGAGGGTTATAACAAATTTTAGAAAAACGCCTTGACGCATTTGCAAGTAAATAATAACTGATCATTTCTTTACAAACCTATCAGCTCCTTTACAAAGTAATAATAGCTTTCCATCGTTATCTCTCACGATCACTGACATTCGCTTCCTCGTGCTGTTAAATTCTAGCACGTTCATTAGCTCATACATCCTGCAAACAGTAATTAAAAAAAATGTTTACGTTAACACATAGTGGAACTCAAATTCTTCATTGTTAAAGAAAATGGTCACACCCAACAATCTGTGTGAGCACGAATTGAACTATTTAGAAAAACCTAAATAATCTAGAAACTGACCTTTCAACTCTTCTTCCAGTCACAGGGTCCAACTCAAACAAATAAACATTGGTTTGAGTCCTCTTATAGAATTCAAATCCAAGTTCTCTAGCTGCAATAACAAAAGCTGCCTCGTCCGGTGACTCGGCTTCATAAGAGACTTTCCCCGTTTCTTCGTCTGCTTCAGGTATGGCAGTATGACAAACTGCCAACAAACGGAAAAAATTCTGTATAACATCCGAGCAGGGTTCATTGATCCATTGCCCATTCACTATCCTTTCATCTTCAAAATTGAAACCCTTTATCAGGGATTTCTTTTCCGTAGAATCCCTTTCCTCTTGGTTTTTGATTACCATTCCATTAGGTAAAGGCGACCCGCTTTTCCTTGCCATAGCCTTTTCTACTTCAGTAACTTGACGCCCATAAGCAGTCCCTGCTATGGAGCACTTAATAAATTCCATCGAGTTACAGGTCAAAGTTCCCGTTTTATCTGATAATATTGTGTCAACTTGGCCAAGTTCCTCGTTTAAATTTGAAGTACGGGCATGAGCTGGCTTATCGGTTTCTTCATAGTACATTAAAACATCTCGGTTGATGAAGATGCTCTGAAGAACTTTGACAATTTCAATCGACACATACAAGGATATTGGGATCAGGTAACTATACAACATCAGAGCCGTTATAAAGTGATACATTGTAGCTGCAATGGGTCTTTTCGGATCATAGAAGATGTCAGAATTATCTGGTCTTAGGTACCACCTCTTCATTTCACCGTTATTCAGGTCATCATCAGTAGTAATTCCAAAGTAAATGGACCCAATCAGAGCAAACAAAAACAAGACAAAGAATAAGAAATAGATAATTTTATCCATTTTCTTTTCGATTTTGCTTCTCTTTGAAGGGGGGTCAGTAGAATTCTGAATAACCTTTGTATCAGTACCTGTGAAGATAACAGCTCCATATATGTAATCTGTATTTCGGAGTTTAGAGTCTCGAAGGAGAAGCTGTTGAGGAGAGAGGGGATGTTGTTGCTCTTCGAATTTCATACTCCCAACAAAAGAGTACAAATTCGCATTCGGGTCTTCACATCTAACGAGGGCTTTAAAATCACGGTATTTCGAGTCCTCATGTAGAGATGAAGTTACATCTAATCCTTGTTTAAGTTTCAAATTTGTCTCCCCATCGAGGTTCATAGTTTCAACATAACAAATACCATCCTCGTAACTAGACGAAAGCAAGAGAAGATCAGATGGGAAAAATTTATCTTTCTCCACCTTCACTATATCTCCTACTCTGATGTTCTTCCACTCGTTCTCTTCGAATAAGCCATCACCTTTGTGGATTTTAACCTTTCTTTTATTGACCTCGATATCCTGTAAAAAATTAACATACCAATCATAAGAAATCATAAACGCTTCACAAAGAATAATGCCAACAGTAAATAGCTAAATACCAAGACAGGCATGATTTACAAACACAAAATGATAACACGAAGAAAGCTAACTTTTACTTGCCATAAAAATTTTGAGAATTCGGTTGAAAAGTGAGACATCATCTTAGCACAAATCTTTGTGACTCAAAACTACAGTACTTTCGTAGAGATACCTTTTTGAATAAAAGCATACCACTCTAGCAAGCACCTCACCATCATACTATAAGCCATACACCCTTTTAACATATTATCAACCAAAGTCCAAAGAAGTCCTTTCATGCAATAACTTGCAAACAGAAACTTAATCAAAAACATTAACCAATTTTTTTTACCAAAGCGACCAAAAGCAAACCCAAAAAAACAAATAGAACAATTTTGGCAAGAATTTAAAAGAAAAAGTAAACACAAATTAACAAGTTATGCATTTCTATACCCCACTGATAAAGAATTTACTACAACTATACCCATCCTACTCTAACAAATACAACAACTATCACAATTTAACCAAAACTCTATACAAAAAAATGTATTTAAGCATGGTCCAACTTACACGGAACATAAATCGCAAACAGGGCCGTTAATATTAATAAAAATAAAGCCTTTACCTAATTTATTTCTCAAGTGACAGAAAACAAAAGTTACAACAGCCTTGGGCAATTTTTTTTAAGAAAACTGTAACTGCACAGACATGGAGTTAGGTATGTATATAAGCCTAATCCAGTTTTCATGGAGCATAAATCGCAATAATAATAAAGATAAAACCTTTACCTAATTTATTTCTTAACTGACCGAAACAAAAACAAGCAAACAAAAGATACAACAGTTTTGGGCAAAATTTACACCTGTTGATGGCGCTGGTAGTCCTCGATCCCTTCCTTGACCATAGTAGCCCCGATCACAACAATCAAAGGCAAAATAGCACTCACAGCAGAATAAGGAGAGAGCGGCGTAAACGCCAATATACCCGTGACCAGGAAATAGAAATTAGCCACTCTCCGGAACTGCTCAAAAAGGGCCTTTGGAATGAAACTCGCTAGCGTGTACTTTGTACTGCTCACGTAGTTGCTAGCATAGTCTCTAATCGAAGACTCGAAACCACCTGGCTCGTTACAATACACCACTCTAGAGAAACCGGGCCCACCGATTTGAGACTGGTCCTCTGTGTTGTTTTCCTTGAAAGACGACCGACCACGCCGAAAAGAGTAGATCTTGCTGAAATTCAACTTTCTTTTTCTACCATTTTTCATCTTTCCTTTTGTTTCTCTTTTCTCAAAAATCACTACTTTTGCTCCTCCTCCCAATAAGGCACTAGTTTTTGTAAATTTGGTCAAAATCTAGAATCCCAAAAAACTCAAAATTTAGCTGACCAAGAACAAGAAATAAGTAAATAGTTTCAAATAATTAACCCAGTTAAGAAACAAGTGGAATATGAAGATGGGATTTCACAAAATTCAGAACAGAAAAAAAAAAAAAAAAAAAGAGAAAAAAGTCTATGAAAATTAGGAAAAGATATGTATATATAAAGAGAGGCTATGAAATGGGCTAAATGTGTTTAAAAGAGTAAGAACTTAAATAATAACCCAGAAAAGAAAAAGAGAAAGAGAAAGTTGAGAGATTGGAAAAAAGGAAAATGGCTTTTTAAGAAACAAAAACAAAAAACCCAAAAATGTGGAGAGATAAAGCAAGCTATGGGAATTAATATATATATCAAGACAGACACCAAGTGGGATAATTGATAAATATACAAATGAATGTGTATGTATATATATATGTATAGCTGATTTTTCAAGAACGACGACTGGTTTCACTTTCTCTCTCATCGTTTTGACTTTTTCCAGCGCCAATTGAGAATCTGTATTACAGTATTTAGTTAACAATAATATTAATAATATATAATAACCCAGCTCCCCAAACCAACTCTTCAATTATAATTAGAATTCCTGTTTATTACTAAACCGCTGCGATTTTGACCGACTTATAACTTATATCAAAATTGTTAAAATAATTTGTTTTTAAATATAATTATAAAATTTAACATTTGAACAATAGGGTCAACTTTTAAAAAATTTCATTCCGACAATTTTGATATAAGTTGTTGACCGGTCAAAATTACACGTGATTTCGTAATGAACAATTAAATAGCAACGAACGGCCTCTGAAATTATTGCAGCTTAAATATTAGAACCCTCAGTAATTTGAATAGTAATATTTTGTTTTGGGAAATTTGAAAGGCTTGAATTGGAAATAATTAAAGGTGTGCTGATTCTCGCGGGAAATTTGATAACAATGTGTATTAATATTTGGAATTTTCAATATTGTGAAATATTGCATTGTTCTGAGCTTCTATAGAAGCAGAGAACAACTGAACCTAAACTGGATCTGGTTGTTGAAGTTACATCTGGATTTTACTTTTATTTATTTATTATATATATAATCAAAACTGGATTTTACTATTTTATCTATTTTCAAAATTGGTTAAAATGCAAATAACCCCACAAACTATCGATTCTTACAATTAACTCCCATGAACTGTTTAAATTTTGCAATTAACCCCCCAAGTTTATCTTTAAAATGACATAACTTTATGTTTCATGATCCGTTTTGGTTGATTTTTTATTTATTATAATAATTTATTTGATATTTATGCATATCAAGTAATCTTTTACGGAATGACACAAAAAATAGTTTTTCTCACTAAAACCATATCTTTTATATAAAACCTCTTTTGATGCCTCTTTTTACGATAAATGTTATCTATACCCATGTGCATTGACAAAGTACATAAGTCAAACAAATAATTTTGCAAAACGAACAAAATAATAAAAAGGTATGTCATCTTAAAGATAAATTTGGGGTTAATTGCAAATTTTTGATAGTTTATGGGGTTAATGCAATAATTGAAAGTTTCTGGTGGTTACTTGCAAATGACCCATAGTTCTCCAGGGGGGTTATTTGCATTTTACCCATCAAAATTTGGAGAAGTAATTTTTTTTTTTGAGATTTTTGCATGAAATTTTCATAAAGGACAATAATAGAGGAAATAATTAGTTAAAGACTTGAGCTTTCTTTGGTTGCATCTCATAAGCTCAGCTTTACATATGTTTTAGATCGACTTGCTTAAAACATGAGATTTACATGCATAACGGATACGTATTTATGTGGCCGATACGACACGGACACGGCTTTTTAGAATCCAGAACATAACTAGGTTACAATAATTAAATAATTATTATTATTATATTATTTATATTAGTTTCTAAATATTTGGTTTCAAAAAGAAGTTTTTTTTTATAAATAACAGTGAGGGACGTATCTTAGTAATCATTACATCTTTATCTCAATAATATTACTTAATTTTTGAAATAAAAATTGTAAATTTTGAATGTTAATATTTTTTTAATAGTAATTTGTGTTTCTCAAGTATTTAAAGTGTCCATAACGTGTTAGAAAGTGTCTAAGGCGTGTCCACGGAAGTGATTGTGTGGTCAACATATATTTTAATACGTAAAGGACAATGGAGTTGAAGCGTCTGACACATTAAACGGTCTGTTGGATGGGTGTATATGTATCCGATGCGACATTTTTACGTTTTTTTTGAGAAACCATGCATCCTACGATTTACATAAACAAGCTTGAAAGTGAAAGTTGGATGAACATACTTTCTTCCTCAAACCCCAAAAAAACTAAACCATCTTATTTGCCTATAATTGGCAACAAAACATGTATAAGTCGTGTTTAGTATTTGCATATCCACTAAAAAAGTAGTTTTTAAAAAGCAATAAGAAAAAAAAAAGTAGCATAAATTAAACAACGTTTGTATTGTTTGCTAGAACCTTATGTTGTTTACTTGTAAGTACTTATAAATGACTTTTAACTTATTTTTGTTGATCAACAAATTTTTTAAAACTTATAAATGAGTTTTAAATATACAAAACGATTTAATTGGAAAATATATACTTTTGATCATTTTTATGTGAAAACCCAAAAAAAATACTCAAATTTGTAGCTAGCTTTTGAAAAAAAAATAATTAGCATACCAAATACTCATAGCTTTTATGAATCGAAAGGCTAAAAAAATGATAAAAAAGCTACTGCCAAACACGCACTAAGTGTACATTCTAAAATTTGGCAAATTTAAAACTTTTGAATCATTCCATTACAAAATTAAATTTAAGACAAAAAAGGCAGACCGAGGAGGTGTTCATTTATCATTTTGAATCATTCCATTACAAAATTAAATTTATTTCCACGTTGCCCCGGCAATTTTAACCTTTTGTTTTGGGATTTTTCTCACATTGCAAGCATAAGAGATTTGTTATTTTGAGCTACGTAAGAAATAAATAAATGTTTTCTATCTGTATATTTCAAGTTTTGCAAATGTTCATTATGTACTTTTCAAATGGAATGTATGTATTTTGTCACATTAACTTATTTAACTTACAACGTATGATACGAGTATTCGGGAAAATAAACTCTAAGTAATCAAATAGAAGGTTTGGTATTTGGACAATTGACTTTTATTTTTTCTGGACATTTCGGGTACGAATTCAGTTGGCCTCTCATACGTCTTCAGCACAATTAAGAATATTAAAATTCTTTTATATTCAAAAAATAAATATATGTGAGCAGATAAAAATATTATAATCTAATAATATAACGGTTTTTGTTTATATTTTATTTATTCACTACTGATAAAAAACTTTATAAATTAATGAGTAAATATTATTAAACATAATACACACATCGGCAACCAATCTCAACAAGTGAAGTAAAAAAAAAATTGGTCAACTAGGTCACAAGTGTCAAGTAGTGGACATATTCTCATTAAGGAAAATGAATAAATTTGTGCCTAACAATTAATTACAAATCCTTTTTTCCTGCTCTACATGAGGCAAGGTTTCTAGAAATAGCGCCTAAAACAAAAAGAGAAAAGTCAGTGTGAGAATTATCTCGAGTTGAATTGTATATAGATTGTAAAAAACAAATGGTACGATACCAAATTTGGAGGTTTTTGTTTTATGTGGTGAATCAATTGAACGGTATAAAGTCCCGTTTTCAAAATTAAATATTTAATTGCTATTTTTTTTCAAATTTTGATTAATAATTAAATTTAGAGTAGTATCATAAGATTCTATATTTTTATTTGAGTTTTTATTGTATTGTAAAATTTGTTTTTAATTTATTACATCCGAATTTGTTTAATATATGATAAAAATTAAAAAATTAAATTAGTTATTGAAAAAGTATCATCTAACCCTTTATTTTTTAATCTAATAGTTATAAATGTGTCTGTATATTATGCAATCTAACTCAATGACGAGGCAAAATGGGAATCCAAGACTTGGGACTCTTGTTCCTGTATAATTTGAACATAATTTGAACGTGAAAATAATTAACATTTGAGAACCGTATTATTAAGAGAGAGTGTCAGAATATTTTACACTTTTAGGAGTAGCAATAACATTTGAGAGAAATAGAGGTCAGAATTGTTACCATAATAATTGAATGGGTATTACAGTTAAACCTCGATAAATGAATGTCCGATAAACGAATAATCTCGCCAAATGAATAATTTTCTTCGGTCCCGACTTGGGCAAATGGGCTAAATGAATAACCTCTCTAAATGCATTAACGAATAATTTTTTTTTGAATCCTTAAAGACCCCATGTAAATATAAATGAATAATCATTAAAATTCATAAGATATATATATATATATATATATATATATATATTTATTTATTTATTTATTTATCCTAAAAACAAAAATATTTCTTCCAATCAACAATGTTCATACAAGAAGTCATTTCTTCACAAAAAAAGCGTTTAAAGTTGTTTGTTTTTTCCTTCCACCAAAATGCATCACATCTGCGACTTTTTCTAGTGCAAACACAACTTCTGGAATATTCTGCTCATGTTGTAGCAAATAGTTTCGTAGGGTGATTACTGCTTGAAAGGCTTCTTTTGATGACACATTCGTAGTTTCGTAGAATCTTATAAGTACATGATGCATGTACATAGTCTATATACGTATTTGTACATTAGATGTAAAATAAATAATCATACGGAAAAATAAAAATGTAAAAATACTATCTAAATGAATGAAAATTCATTTATCGATAAATGAATAATATATTCATTTATCGATAAGTAAATAAACTCACTAAACGAATATTTTTTACTGGTCCCAAGAGCATTCATTTATCGAGGTTTAACTGTAGTAGACTCTGCTCTCACCCTTTAACGAATTATAACTTCTACTATGGAAATTCTCAATTTAGGCTTGTACTAACCAAATCAAACCAATTTAGTTTATTCGTTCATATTTTTTATGTTGTTAGAGCCACGTCTGATTTTTCTGTTAAAAAGAAGGGTAGTAGGGTAATTTAAAAAAAAACAAAAAAACTCTCACCCTCTGCTTCTTTCTTAGATGCATATATACATACATAAATCTACATATATACATACACCACTCTACACCCATACATACATCAATAGATATATATATATACATATACATATGTCAAATCGTATCGGTTTATCTAGGGTTTTTATATTTTTGCTGAGTGTTTGTGCTTATTCCAGAGTTTTTTCAGATTTTTGAGTACTGCATTGTTTTTTTCTTTATTTAAACGTTTTTTGCTGTTTTATCTGAATGAAGACGAATTTTAATAAAAAAATATATATAAATACATATATACATACATCGGTATATATATATATACATAGAGAGAGAGAAATCTGGCGGGATAAGGGCGGCGGGCTAGGGGCGATGGCGGTAGGACGGTGGGTGGGGGCGGAGGCTGGCCGTGTTATATATATTTATGAATTTATATGTTTATATATACACATCTAGTATATTTTATTTGGTTTTATGTTTTTGATATGTTTAAATATATATTTATTATGTATATATTGATGTATATACAAATTTAATATATATACAAATAAACTTAGTATATTTTATTTGGTTGTATATTTTTAATATGTTTATATATATATATATACACACTAGTAATCGTTGCACATGCGTTGCGTGTGCGATACGTAGTGACATAGATATGATCCCGACAAATAAACTTAATATTTTTTTTAAATTTTAAATATCGAATGATTAAATATAATTAATTAACAATCGTATATAAATAGTAACATAGTGTTTTATTCTTATAAAAAATACACAACGATATTGTTTGAAATATAAATGTGTGAAAAATAACATTTTTTAAGTTATTTATGTATTTGAATTGAGTGATTGCATTTAAAATTAATTACAATATTAGAGTGAGTGCATTTTTGGAAAATTTGGGTAAAATTGGGCAGCCTCAAAATGATTGAGTTGGCTTATATTAATAGTAACATAATGTTTTACTCTTATAAAAAATACACATCGATTTTGTTTGAAATATAAATGTGTGAAAAATAAGATTTTTTAAGTTATTTATGTATTTGAATTGAGTGATTGCATTTAAGAGTAATTAAAATAGTAGAGTGAAGGTATTTTTGAAAAATTTGGGTAAAATTGGACAACCTCAAAATGTTTGGGTTGACTTATATTAATAGTATGATATATATATATATTTAGTGAAAAAATGACAATTATGTAGTTTATTTTATTCTAACAAGGGTATAAAGGTAAAATGACACTAAATGTGTGATGCGGTCACGAATTTTGGTAGGAAAAAACTAAATTTGACTGATTTCAAGAGTATAGTGGTTAAATTGGAAATTTTCTTAATAGATGTTACAATTCGTTAAAGGATGGATGATAGTACAGTTTAATAATTGGGTATTATCCCATAATTGAATTGTGAGCTAAGATGAAATATATTATACATGAATGGCTTTCGTCATTAGTGAGGCAAACAAGGTCAACCACAGCTTAAAATTATAGGGCAAAACACGCACACAATTAATACCGTAGGTTAAATATATATTATTCTCATAGTACGTAAAACACTAAAACTGATTTATTTATTTTTGGCACATTTCTTAAGATGTGATAAAAAGATAAGGTAAAGTGGTAAATCGAACTTGATTATAGTAATGATCATTCTGTTTTTTGTTCGTTTTAATTAGTCTATACTATCAAATACTATGTAAACCAGCAATTGTTTTACATTTAAAGTTTTTTTTTTCCTTCTAAATATTGTTTTTGTCCATAAAAATACTAATATTAAGAGACAAATTTTGATTGTCTCTGAATTCTAATTTTCATGTAGTGTGTTTTCACAACTTAAACTCGTAGTGTCAAATGAAGCTTTCATGTGGATGATCGTCTATGTGGGTTACACTACAAAATAATGTTTGATTTAGTGAGAGTCAAATTTTTTTACAAGCCTGTCACTAATTTAAAAATCTGTCACAAATCTATCGCAAATTGACTAAACTGTCACAAAGCCGTCACAAAATCCGTCGCTAATAAACTTGTAAAAAAAAATATCGTCAATAATCCGGTCGTTATTGGATATTTTTATAGTGTTAAGTCTTCGTACCAATGCTTAAATTATGGCAGTTCCGTGTAAGAGTTATATATAGTGAATAAAACAATCCAAACTTCTATGTGCGATATATCAATTTGTACTCGTGCCAAAGTTGTTGACTAAACAACAATTGAACTATAGAATATTAGGAGAAGACTATTCAAAGCGTACATATGGCATTTGGAAAAGTTGTTTCATATGTGAAAAGGACCAGAAAGACTCTGAGAAAATAATACCGTGTAAATCATAAGATAGTATATTCAACTTAAATAGTATATGACCTAGTCTTGTTTTCCTGTGTTTTGTCACACATTTAAACATTACTAGCAAGAAGGTCGATCCTTTCGGGTACGGTCATGCTAACTTTGCGAAATACTCCCAAAGATTCACTCATATCATAGGTCTAATTACAGAAGTTACATATACTTCCTAAACAAGGCAAGAGTATCGTAGCCCATCCTATTACGTTATGAACTTATGTTTTATGCCTACATAGACCAAGAAAATATTTATATTTACATATTTATTTGGTCTATATGTAGAGAAATTACATACAAGTTCTTAATGAATAAGAGAGCATACAGTGTGAAGCTTTCATCGATTCTCAAACAAGTTAACTTAGCATAAGACCACTTGCTCCCATGTCGTAAGTTCCTCTCATATGTTATTTCCAAAAGATATTGTAAACTCACGCTAGAACAAACTTAAGAATTATAGACAATTTTTTTAAACAATCAAATTTTGTCTTTAAATGGTAAATTTTCGGGATACGCATACTTTTTTAGACACAAAAATAATTGTTTTGTCCCCAAATCTAACTTTTAATCACATGATTTGGAAAAAAAAATTGTCAGACAATCGCATACGGACATAAGAAGACAATTTAATTTCGTCTCAAAAAGTATTTGAAGATAAATTTTAATTGTCTCATTATGTTCGTATGTGATTGTCCTTGGGACAATTTTTTTTTCAAATTATATGCCTAAAAGTTAATTTGGGGATAAAAAAATTATTTTTGTGTATAAAATATTATTTTTGTCCCTAAAAGTTACCATTTGCAGACAAATTTTGATTGTCTCTAAAAATATTGTCTCTAATTCTTAAATTTGTTGTAGTGTGAACTGGTTTTCCGAGATGGTTTCGATTTTACAATGTCTAATTGCCTTGTTAAAAAAAGTCCAAAATTTGGTTATTTTAGGCCTAAAGAGTTCACCAAAACTATGAGCAAAACACTTCCTATAGGAAAGTCATCGAAATATTTAAAGCCTGACATATTTGTACACTAATAATCGTGTCTCACGCGTTGCGTGTGCGGCACGTAATGAAATAAAAATATAGAAAATAAGTATAGTTATAATATAAATATGTGGATAATAAAAAAAAACATAGTTTAAGATTTAGAAGAATGTTTGATTGTTAAAGAGGGATAAATAGTTTTATTAGTTTTTACTTTTTATATTTTTATGCAAGTATGATATTATTGTAATTAATATAAAGGTGTAAGAGTATTTTTTGTAAAAAAATGGTTAAATTGGGCAGATTCATTTGACTTGCGTTGATTTATTATAATAGAATGATATGTATACCAACAGCCTTATAATTATTCGAAAGAGAAGTTGGAGAAATAAAGAAGAAGAATCATTGATTAGTACATAAAAACGTACTTAATTTCTAAAAACCTGAATTTTCAAATCTTAATTATGATTTGTTACATATAATGTAGCATCATGCAATATCAAAATTGAAGGCAAAAAATAAAAATATATAGCATCATATAGTAGGATCATGGATAATCTATACTCTAATATTTAAAGATGTTTTGACATATATATTTTTTGATAATTAAGTACCACTTGTATACTTAGTTATATGTATTTTTTCATAATTTTATCAATAAAGAACACCACAAATTGCCGAGGGGGTGGTGGAGATGCCTATGCATTTATAACTTCTTTTTTTCTTCTAAAGTTAGACCATTTGCATTGCATCAATTTGATGATCTTAACAATTGAAATGGCCAATATGTCATTTGAACATAACATTGGATCTTTGAACTTTCCCTTTGATGAAATAGTACTCGAGTCGTACATTCCTAATTTCTTATATGTTCATGTAAGGTTGATCTTTTTCTTCTTCTCAATTCTTGGTATGCATCTCTTTTCTTCTTTAGTACTCCATCAATATATAACATCCCTTTTCCGTTATAGTAGTTGCATATTGTTTTCTTTCAGCATATTTCGTTCTAGTTTGATTTATTCAACACCTACTCATGTATTGATAATCAGAAAGACACAAAAGGCAATTAAAAATGGTATTCCTAACTCTAATGTCTAGTAGTGAGTCTAGCTAGTGACCGGTACCAGTGGTAAATGCCCGGACAGCGACATGCTTAAAACAACACAAAGTTATATGAAAGTTGGATTTAAATATATATAGAATTCAATTTAAACCCAAGTATAAAGATAAACAAATTGTCAGCTTGAAGACATGATATTCTTCTGTAGCAACCAAAACTCAGTTAACATGGATAAAATATTGTTCTAACTAATGCACAACGTTCTTTTAAAGAAACACTGTCCCTAAGCTCACAACCAGACATCAAAATTGGTGTTTTAGGTATCCTCAAAGCCTAGTGAAATTGATTTTTTAAAAATCTTGTATGAAACCCAAATATAAATGTCTACGTACAATTGTATAGGCACCTTACGGAATTGCCTCCGTCATGAAATGACCATAATAGTCTCATAAACTAGTAGAGCTTATAAACCAAACATCTTCGATTTACTCCCTGTCATGAAATGACCATAATAGTCTCATAAACTAGTAGAGCTTATAAACCAAACATCTTCGATTTACTCAATCACCACAACATCAAGTATTTTGGAAGTATCAACTTTTAGCAATAGACACACCAATGTACATGTAAGCTAGCCTCTTAATGAACTATCAACTACTTTCAGAGCAATAACCATAAATTCCGAGCAGTTTCATAAAAAATAAGGTAGTCCAACCAAGCATCAGCTCGAGGCTGAAGACAAAAATATAAACTCATTCAGTATCCATTTTCATGCTAATATCCATAACTTGTTTTATATGTACCATCTATTTGGTTTTGGTTAGTTATATAAAATCTGTAATTATTAGTACTTAGATTCCGTCAGAGAAACTAATAAGTTCTAATTAGAACACAGCGAAGGTCAAATTCACTATGACATGAATTTTCTTACAAGCAAGGGGTAAAGCAAATCAAAGCCTCCGCTACTAATATGAAGCCGTGTGGAAACCTAAAAAAAGCTACATGTATCGTGAGTTGTTCTGTTGCAATATCGATGCAAAAGATTATACAGCTATACTGAAATCAATAAAACAAACATATGGAGTCAAAAGCAGATCGAATCCTAAACGGTAATAGAGGTGCGATTGAAATCTAAACAAAGCATTAGACAAACTTGTAAGGTTGAACGGAACTATTAAAGAATGATAATCAACTATATTCTTACACTTTAAACCTTACTACGTGTTTATCAACTCTGTTTACAATTTTTTCGAATTATTTTCTCATCTTTTTTGGATCCGTTTCATTAGCTCTTCTTCGAAACCACGTTTCTAAAGTACCCGTTTTGTGCATACCGAAAAATAATCGAGTTCCAAGATACAATACTTCTTTGACGCATTTTGTTGAACAATCTCCTTGCAGAAGAAACTATAAGACTTGAATAAACACAACAGAAACCCTAATTTATTACATTAATTGGAGTCACATTTGTAAATTACATCCTAATTGTGTTTACCCATGTCAATACTCTTATTTGAGCTTCTTTATTTGTTGTTACCCCTGTCATTTGTTTGTTTGTGAGAAAAAGGGAAATACTAATTGTGTTTTTATGTTTCAAGTTTTTTCTTTTCAAGACTTGTTTTGATTCCAGACAATTTCTAATTTGGTGATGTGTGGATTGTTTTTTGGAATGATTAATTAATCTAGTTATTTCATGTGTATTTATTCATATATGAATACAACCTATACTTTGCACTCTCTCGATACTTTTTTATACTTCTTATTCGCTGAGAGTAACCTAATAGTTGTCACACTCACACAACAAATAATATATTTTAGCTCACAATTTATTTTAAGTCTATAACGTTCTCAACCCTTCATAGATTTTTTGTGAGTTGGGATGAGATGTCAAAAACTGTGTGAAAAAGGCGTGTGTTGCGAGAATATATATATATATATATATATATATATATATATATATATATATATATATATCAGGAAATTATATGGACATCTGAACACTTTTTTGACACTTTTTGGATATCAACTTACACATCAATTTGAACATTTTTTTTGCAAAAACGCTATAAATAAATATTTGATTAATGCAAATTTTTATGTTTTCACGACGGGAACACAAATATGCGTCTTGTTATATGGACATCGTAAAAAACACTAACTTTGACATCAAAATCCTAACCGTCGATTTCAATGGCCATGATTAAAAGTTAGAAATTAATATGGAAACTAACAAATGTCATCTAACACTAATTAACAATAAAATTTTCTTTCAAATAAAAAAAAGATAGACGTTCACTCCCTTTTTTTTCTTCCTGTGTTATTGACTTTAATGTCGAGTTTACATGGAAAAAAGCCTATGGCAAAACCTAAATAAACCCATCACATTATGTATGGAAATAAACATACCTGTAGTTTTCATTCAAATTATGGATAATGATTTTCTATAGAGTTTAATTGTTTAAAATTCTAAGTCTTTTATATTAACTTGAGATACATTTGGAGTTCTTTTTTCAAAGTTCACTGTGACTCTTTTGATTTTATTGATTATATTTATTTCAATTTCCAAAATATTAAATAGCGATTCAAAACAAACATATATACAAACAAGATTCAAATTTTATTTGGACCGAACACCCGACAAACAAATCAATCGGTATTTGGATACTTTATTTACAATTTAACTCACCAAATTTCAAACTCGCCCGGTCTAACAAAATATACTAATTGGGCACAAGGAGAAAAAAAATCAATCATAATCAAATTTTATTATGGATATAAACTCTTATTATAATACCGAATACAATATTTGATGGATACTTTTAAAATTAATCGTGATACACAGAGAGAAATAAAGGAATGGAAATAAACACTATCTAATATATTCAGCATTAACTCATAGATGAGTATTAATTAGTTACCATATCAATTTCTAACTTTTAATCATGACCATTAAAACCGACGGTTGCTATTTTGATGTCCAAGTTAGTGTTTTTCATTGCCTTGAACACTTTTTTGCAAAATTTTTATAAATCAAGATTTAGCTAATGCAAATTTTTACGGTTTCACGACGAAAACACAAATATGCGTCTTGTTTTTTTTTCCGAGATGTATAATCATATGACATGTTTTGAATTTTTAAATTTTACCATAATTTCCAAAACATGTCATTATACATATCCGAAAAAAAATAAGACGCATATTTGTGTTTCCGTCGTGAAACCGTGGAGATTTGCATTACCCAAATATTGATTTTGAAACCGTAGAGATTTGCATTACCCAAATCTTGATTTGTAGCGTTTTTACAAAAAAAATGGTCCAAACACAAGAGAAACGAATATGCCACACATAAATAACTAAATAAATATGTTCATTCCCACACATCAATTCATCTTCCAAACTATACTTCTATAGTAATAAAACACCATATTACTTCTTATATATGATTATTAATTTACTAAATTCATTCCATCAATTTTTTTTTAAAATTTCAAATTCATTTGTCCGGTATCATATTTATATACGTGTCATCGCACACAAAAGATGAGCTAATGGGGATGACAGGGGCTACAGCCCCCTCTATATTTTCGAATATTTTTTTTTAAACTGCAAGATTTTTGTGTGTGCGAAAAATAGTGATTTAAACAACCCCTATTGAATTTTTTAAATTCAGCCCCACACGTGGCTCCACCACTGATCGCACACGCAACGCGTGTGCATACGATTACTACTATTATAATAAGTGACACATACGATTACTAATATTATAATAAGTGAGTCAATGAATAGTTGGTTATTTTTTAGGCTGTCAAAGTGTCACACTTTTTTTAAAAAGCACCCCAAATCTTTTGTTAATTATCCAATACCCACTTTTGAAACGGTTAATAATTTTTAATGCAAAAACTACGGTTTTCCCACTCATTTGTATATATTGGAAACAATTATTTTCTCACCAAATAAAAAAACTACAAAAACCCACATCTCTCTGCCTCTTTCCTTCATAAATAGGTAAATCAACTCATACCTTTTGATATCAAATTACAAATATATTGTAAAAACGCGTTACAACACGGAACGCGTGTGCCCCGTATACTAGTATATATATATGTATATATATATATATGTCACTAAGAGTAGTGTAGCCTTTAGCTTCTCTAGTTATGTATACCCAAATCTTTATTCCTATAATACCTCAGTATTTCTATCCGTTCCAATTTGATCCTCATTAGATCTATATAGTATTACCGAAGTCTAATATGTTCTTAATCATGATTGGTATAAATGAACAATAATATTTAAGAATACATTAATACGTACATACAGTCATATCGTTGATACTATGAGAAATTATTACTAAGGTTATTATTCAATGGATGTTACATATACAAGATATATTTTTTTAAATAAATTTATAAACATAATATAAGATATATGTACCACAATAACATAAACAAAACGTTGAAGGTATAAAATTTTAGTTTTAAAGTTATCATAAAAAAAAACAAATACATGTATATAAGAAGTTGTAACCATGCAAATGAACCTAAAAGATAATTAATACTATATAAACAAAATGTTTTATGCAAATAAGATTCAACCATACATGACAATATCAGCATTGAGTTACAAAATGTGTCCATGTGTACGACCTATTATGCATGTGCACGTTATAAAATGTGTTAGTAACGAAAACATTAATTTATTGTCACAAACAACTTAATATAAGTATTTTAAATCATTTTAAACTTAATGTAACAATACATAATATATATTTTAATTTGAGGTGTCAATTTATTATTATAATAAGTTGAATTTAGTATTAACGGGACCAAAAAATATACGAATTATGACAATATAAAGTTTATTCCTATTTATAAGTGAAGTGAGTTGGGATCGAGATTTTTTATGACTATAAATAGGTTATTCATATACAGAGTATTCTTATAGAGAAGTTTCACTATATTAAGACATTAGAAGTTAGTACTAACCGGACCCAAAAATATACGAAGTATTATATAATTGTTGTGTGACATATTAGCTCGTTATAGATATATATAGAGATATGTATAGATATAGAGAGAGGTATGAGAGACAACAATAAGGGAGGCTTTATTAATCATAATGTATGAATGAATCATCAAATAGAAGACCCCTAACCCTCTTTATATAGATAGAGGGATAGGGTTACAAGCCCACTTGGGCCCATAAAGTACAAGCCCAATAGTCCAATAATATCTTACAACACTCCCCCTTTGGACGTCTTGAATTCTTCGTCTTCATGCAGTCGATCTGAGTCGAGTTCATTCGCAGTGCTAAACACATAAAAACCTTAGGGCCGAAAAACCCAGTGTGGGACAAAATCGGTACCTAGGAGAAACTATTTAGCCGAATGATATATGCCGAAATATCATGTAAGTAACTAACCACAAAACAGTGTGCCTCATCAAAACCTTGCCAGAGCAAACCCAATGGGAAAATCTCTGATCGAAGGAAAAAGAGTGCAACAATGGTAGTAGTAGGGGATCAACCACAAAACAGGTGCCTCATCAAAACCTTGCTAGAGTAAACCCAGTGGGAAAAAATCTCTAGTCGAAGGACAAAAGAGTACACAGTGGTAAGAAGTATACAACAGGATACTCCCCCTAATTTCGGCAATCTTAAGTGAGATATGATGGGAACGTGTCTCGCTAAAAACCTTGCCAAGGAAAACCCAGTGGGAAAAAAACCTTGGTCTAAGGACAAAAAGAGTACACGAACATGCGACTGGATGCTCCCCCTCACTTGCACACGACAGGGTGCGAAGATTTCGATTAAGTAGTAATTAGTGCAATAAGCATTCACCTGGATGCTCCCCCTCACTTGCACACGACTGGGTGCAAAGATTTCATATTCCAAGAAAGAGTACGAGCATTCGACTGGATGCCTCATTTACTTACATACGACTGGATGCAGGAAAATCTAACGTGGAATAGAACGAGCATTCAACTGGATGCTCTTAAACTTCATTTGTGAAGATTAATTTCGGCGAGAAATGCTAAATAGCATAATGTAGTCATGTCTCTCTTGATCAATAACAACAAGTTGTCTTCTATGACAAGTGTTTTATCTAGATCGTGAGACAGAACATATGTAATTCAAATATGACTAATACTAGCTCGAAGTCATATACACTCTCTAGTCGTCTCATAGAGCACGAATAGATCAGAGTGATTCACTTGGAGTCATTCCAAGACCTCCAAGATGTCGCCTTATTCCTAATGGTAAAGACATACCATGTTAGGAATATCCCTTATGCGGGTCTGATAAGTAACCGGCATCGGTATAACCGAAAAAGGGTTGCGTTAATTCGAGTACCGAAGGGGGTAGGTACACTCGATGACGCAAATGGGATAAGACAAGCCCTCATCCACAGTTACCTTAAGGTAATGGGAAAATGTCTTTTATGCCATTTCGATGGCAGCGTGTTAGCGCGATGCTGTGTCGAGCTATACCATTCACAGCAGACGAGATGTTCGTCCTAGCACATTAGACCAAGTACAATAATGCGCTTATTGTACTTAGATATGAACATCATGGTTCAATATCTCTTCATCGTCACATCAGGGACGGAATGGGTCTATATCAATGTCTAGTGATCGAACGATCATGGGAGAATCTGACGACTTAGCGTCATGATGAATACAACGTCATAAAACCTTCTGGGTGTAGTCTGAATCATGGACTTAGATTCAATCTTTACGGGAGTCGATCATCAGGCCGAGTCACTACCGTTTCTTCCCAAGATCCTTCATCTCGAAGGCAAATCCAAAAATGGATCGCGTAATAAAACACGCAAGGGCATAATACTTGTTCAAGTATCCCAAGCTAATCAAGTACTCACTTAGGCGGTATACCACATCCGCTCGGATTATATTAATCCATATAGTGAACGTCTCAGTCAATTGAGATCGTGTTCCATGGTCAGAAACTACTTGATTTAAGCACATGAAGTCACACAGGGACCTTCATCTATATCTCTTTGTCTAAATCCCCATAGAGATAAAACAGTGACCACAATCACATGCTGCATAATCAGTTTTTGGGAAACTACTAAACTGATAAAGTAGGGGACCGTTATAACGTCCATTACGAGGAAATAACCCATCTCGTAACCAATTCCAAGATGTGAGAGAAGCCTTGCGCTACTAGGCGAGCATTCTACAATCTCATTATTCTCATCACTTTTCCTTACGAATAACCAAATAAACAAACTAGTTTAACATTGGTGGCGTTGGAGCTACAGGTCCGAACACACTTTCGCTAAGGAGTCTACTTGGATTGCAAGTTTCCATTAGTACAGTCTATTCTACGTTGACTTCAGGCAACGGTACATGGTTCCCTATCATAATTTGTTCATATTATCAGTCGTCACCGAATATATGAACAAGTAATCAATGACAGTCTCGTTTCGCTTCAATATCGTCTAAGATATCATGATCGACAGATATTTCGAGATTCTTAGGATGAGGAGGAAATCACACATCTCCTTGATCCTTTATAATCTCGTGCGACAAACGAGTTTCAGTTCACCACCTCTGGGGCTGAACGAATTAAGAACCGGTCAACTTCCTCATATCTTAGGAAGGACAACAGACTGACGGCCGACGGCAGCGTCCTTTGCTTGGCGGGTTCGGCCAAAGCAACGTGTTACGACAGGAACACGGCGTCCGACAGGAACGTCTATCCTTGCAAGCATTTTGCAACTGGTATAAATGATCTCGTGACATCTCATAAAGTCATTAAATGCGTCTGGCATTTAGTTAGACTTGAGGGAGTCTATGCACTTACTTATCACTAAGTGCAGTTTTGGGGATCAAGCTAAGACTGAGTGGGTTATGCCACGTTACTTCACGTCGTTCCTTATCAACGGTAACGTGCAAATCTCCCCCTAACGACGGGGAGAACAGTCTTAGCGATGTCACTTTCGCATATCATGCGGTAAAGAGATCGCTTGCCAAGGTTACTCTATCAAATGATAGGCAGGAGATTCATAATCGACTTATGTCCCCTTCAGAGGTCCATATTTTGAACGCTAGAACGGCTCAATCAAAATATTAATTAATCACTCTAAACACGCATTATTATGAGACTTCTGGCTCATAACCAGTAACCAGCTGGTACGCATATGGTGTTTGAGTGTCTATGGGCCTCATAACGGACCAATGCAGCAAAATAGCATAACCCACACGGAAATATAAATCTTGGTGCGCAAGACCAAGATGTGCGTGCAATCATTTGCAGTCGCATCAACAAACTTTCCGTGAGTCCATTTGGGTCTGAACATAATCGACAGGATGTTCAATTTGAATTTCCAAACTCAAGTAATTCAAATCGAAATTTCGATTATTACTCTTCGGAATTATCAAGTCGACTAGACTTTTCAGGATAATCCGGATCATGAGCCATCAACTTAATGATAGGGCTAAAAGTTTGGGAAATGCTGCATTTCTGTGGACAACAATAAAATGTGACCTTATTGTCGATGCATCAACCATAACCATTTATATTTATGGTCCGTTTTATGGTTGGATAAGTCCACAATAACTCCTTCAATTCTTTACCAGAATTCTACGAGTTCATTTCGTGATCTTTACACATACTAGTCTTTCAAAGTGAGCATTAGTGGCATGAATTTCGGATTAATCGCGAAATATATTCTTAGAGAGAATCCAAATGCTATGCGATTATAAATCAAGCATCGTCTTTTGACCCGGGAATATCTCATCCGGTCAATGCCATAATATCAAAATGCTCTTATCAATCGACGACAGGCGAATGATAGTACAGACAATCATGTCTTAGCATCTAAATCATTTATCATTCGACGACAGGCGAAATGATAAGGTAACTTTGAATGCTTTAAAGAATGTGGTAGCAACCACTTGAAAGACATTTCAACTCCTCTAAAATACGTTTTTGAGTGGAGGCTATGTAAAGAAATTTCATTTCTTTAATGAGCTATTACCAGATAACACTGGTTTTCTCGAATATTTTATAACTCAACAAGGTACGACAGGACCTGCATGAGTATAACGCCTCATATTTGACAAATCAATTTGGCTTTACCAAAGATTTCGATTTTGGAACGACAGGTCCAGAATCGTTGTCACTGAGTGCTCTTTTAGGCAAGTAGTTGGTGAAATTATATGGTACACTGTTACCCACTATTTCCAAAAAACCAACTACACCACAAGTATTGCCTAAAATTTTATAATTTAAAGTTTGGTCACATTTGTCAAAGGAATTTGCTCAAAAAACACTTTAAATTATTTCGAGAAATTTCATAAACAGGCAAACCATAATCCAAAAGTATGTCCAAATGGAAAAATAATAATCCAAATGGAAAAACATAATCCAGATGAGCGAAAAAATGGCAAAGAAAGGTGTCAAACTCATTTGAGCCACAAAATCGGGGGTCTCAAGAGTTTCCTTTCAATTAGCTTTAACCACATTAGCATCGGTTTTTCCACCTTTATAATAGTTGTGAACTATTTAAGGAGTAACCGTGGATGACCGTTGTCTTTATAGCATAGAGTTGTCTCCTTGAGCATCATCTCTTACTTTGTGACAACGGCCCATATTGTTCCTTTCAATTACTGTCTTGGAGCCACAAGTTTTCGATTTTGACGATTGTCTAAAATCTCCCTTGGCTAGGCGATTCATCGGGATCGCGACAGTTCGAGACAAATAACACTTTTCTCGGTTCTCGATTCGTGGAAAAAAAATGTACACGAAGAGCATTAATATCAGGCAAACAATTCGCCATTGACCCAATAGGATTAAAACTACTCACCGGGGTAATTTTCTTATCCAATAACAGATGGGCGATAAAGGAACATGGTGAATATAAATTCACGATACTGCTTATGGAATGCAATTTCCAAGCTAGTATTTTGGTGAAGGATTGCTCCAATATGTCAATTTCAGACATTTGTTCACCATAGATGTCATCACGTCTCAAATGTGGCGGCGGAATAAAATCAACGCCTTAGCATTCATCTCGAGGGTAACAACAAACTCGTGTTTTACTCATCAAAGATGACATCCAAATAATTTGGGTATCACATGCTCACACATCAGGGTGACTAACATGTGGTGACGGAATAACATCAACGTCTAAACAGTCATTTCGCAAGTATGTTTTGCGATTTTTCTCATCATAGATGGCATCCAACATGTGTTGGGAGTTCTGGATTATTTTTCATATAAAACGACTGGTTTATATGTTTATGGTTTGCACAAGCACAAACTTTAATTTCGAAACGACAGGTTCGAAAATAGTTTTGCTTTTAATGTGAATTGGTTCTCATTGATCGAACGACGGGTCGATACTGAGACACCAATTCGGCGAAACATACATCACTATATAAACACATTCGGGGAAATTATTATTTAGTCAACCCCTTTCGGTAGCTCTACTTGAAAAACGACCAGGAAAGACGGTGAGGGTGGAGGGCACGAATGCCACTTAAAACCCGACCTCATTAGGATATCGACTTCCGCCTATATCTTTCCTAGACATCGTATCCAAATAGGTGAGCCTATTTAGGGAAGGTTCATAATTTTTCCAACTTAAATGTGAAAATATATGATTTCGCAATTCTACCATTCATGGCAATAAATAACAGGTATATCTTTTCTAGATAACCACATATATACAAGGCAGTATAAAATATATTCATGATATATATCTAATCATGCAGTAGATTTGGTGATAAACTAAATCAATTCAGGATTATCAATCACACAAATTATATCATACCAAATCAAATCAAATCAATTAACTGCCATATGGTATATTTATATCTATGGTAATATCAAAAGATATGTTGATTATACTAATAAGATATCAATCAATTATCTACGGTTTATTGCCATATAAGTAATTCTATACATGGTAGTTTTAACATGCAAGCAAGCAATATATTTTTAATTACCAATCAATTCTATATATGGTAAAAAAATATTTTAACATGCAAAAAGGTTAAATTTACATGGAAACATATCAATTTATTCAATTAACATGCAATTTTTTATTCACTTGCCTTTTTAATAAATATATATATATATGCATGTGGGTGAATATTTAGACCGAATATTGACTTTTATAACACATATATACTGTTTTTATACATGTAATATATTACAGGGACTATCCGTGTAATTACAGCAAACTATATATCTATTTACAGCATTATTACAGTTTCAGTCCATAATTTCAGACAAGTTTCAGCGAATTACAAAACAGTCATACTGTTTTCAGTATATAACATATTCAGTTCGGCAGATTACTACATGTTTACAATTAATCAGACAAGCCATATGTACTACATGTTTACTACATATTCAGTCATACTGTTTACTACATGTACTATGTAAATTTTTTTAAAAACTATAGTAATAATCAGACAAGCCGTGCCAATTATGTTCACAATAATACATGGTTTGATTTTTACAGTATATATGGGCCAATTCCAGAATCTTTTTAATTCAAGTGTACACCGATACAAGCAATTTATTTATATGCAATAAATTATACACACGGTCAGACAATTATGTTCACAGTCATGTTTGTATTTCATGTAACCTTTACTTAGATGCTCTGGTATTAGTTTTATATAGTAAAAAAATAGGATTTTATGTACCGTCCTCACGGTATGTTGGTGAAGGTCGATATAACAATAATCCGATAAAACCCGGTTAAACCTCAAGGTTTATAGATATTCAATATCCGTGCGTTTACCCAAAATCTCCAATACCCACGAGCGTATATCCTAGTCTCCGCGAGCAAAGTGCCGATAACGTGTTGTGTGACATATTAGCTCGTTATAGATATATATAGAGATATGTATAGATATAGAGAGAGGTATGAGAGACAACAATAAGGGAGGCTTTATTAATCATAATGTATGAATGAATCATCAAATAGAAGACCCCTAACCCTCTTTATATAGATAGAGGGATAGGGTTACAAGCCCACTTGGGCCCATAAAGTACAAGACCAATAGTCCAATAATATCTTACAACAATAATGCAATACTTATCATTTACACCAAATACAGTTAAAATTGCACTAAAAATATGACTTAAATCGGAATAACGGGGTAACACCCCTAAATTATCTGTCATCGTGACACTTCAATATTTTAATCTCATATAAGTAACAACTTTTTTAAAAAAAATTATTTAATCAAGCAACACATATATGCTAGTATCGTCCATATTTTTAGTTTTGAAAGTTTGTAAGTTCTAATTTTTTTTTTGGATTTAGTTACTCCGTTATATGTTTTGTGAGCTTTTTAAAACCCAAAATGTCAAAAAATTATATAGACAAAATATTTTTCAAAAGTAAAAACAAGAATGCATGTCAAATGTATTTATAGTTTGATTTTGATAAAAAAAAAAGTAAGAAAAACCCAAATAAGCTCTAAATAGTACTTGGTACATGTTTTCCTGTACTGTCTGTCTCTCGTCAAAATCTATCATCTTCAGCTCAAAACCAATCTCATCAATTTAACTCAAATCTTTTCTTCAAACTCTTCAAGGTAATAAATAAACTCTCTCTCTCTCTTTATATATTTATATATGTATGTATAGGTGTACTAGTAATAAACATGTACTACTACTACAACCCATATGTAAGCTCAACTCTTTCTATCAGATACAAAGGCCCATTTTGTTCTTATTCATTCAATGAGTGCTCTTTTTATAAAACAAATAATTACTTATCCTCAACACCATCACAATCTTGCTGCTGTGTTTGTTGTTATACAAGCACAAGACCTAGGTTAGTATGTGGGTCAAGACAGTCCTCTTTGATCCACTGTTCATCATCACGAACGGTTTTTACTTGTTCTCGGGACCCTTGTCGAAAATGCTCTTGTGGGTATGTCAAAGAAAGGAGCTTTTGTGGAGAAAATGGGAGAGAGAGGAAGTTTAGGCGGATGGTTTCCAAGGGAAGGTCTTGTGACCTTGAAAACGCCGAAATGATGCTCAGTTTGCTCATTGAGGATGTGGGCGAGGAGAGTTACAGTGTTTTAGAGAGGGATTCTGGCTCATTCGAGACTAAGGGTAGGTTTTTGAGGAAGAAAGATAAAAGCGCAGCTAGTTTGAGGTCAAAGTACGAAGCTTTGAAGATTGAGTTGAGGGAAAACGAGGCTAGAAGTAGACGGATGGTTTCTGAGGGAAGGTCTTGTGACTTTGAAAATGCCGAAATGATGCTCGGTTTGCTCATTGAGGAGGTGGGTGAGGAGCATTACGGTGTTTTAGAGAGAGATTTTGGCTCGTTGGAGGTAAAGGGTAGCGACCGTGATTGGTTTTTGAGGAGGAAAAGTAAATGTGCGGGTAGTAACGGTAGTTTGAGGTCAAAGTACGAAGCTTTTAGGGTTGAGTCGAGGGAGAGCGAGGCTAAAAGTAGACGTAAAGTAGGTAGGACGGGTGAAGATGAGGAAGTTCATAGGGCTGAGAGACGTAAGGGAAGGAAATCAGGATCTAGCTGCTCGTCTTACTATACTTGTTCGTCGTTGGGTCAAGACTGTGAGAGTGAGAGTGAAAGTCTTGTGGGAAATAAGACCTATGCAGAAGAATCGGGTGAAGTGCTTAGAAGGGATCCGAAAGGAAGCGGAAAGGCTGTTTATAAAGGGGAAATAAAGGAAAATTTGAGCGGTGTTGGGTCATACAAGGTGGTCGAGTCTGATTGGAGAAAGAAGTCGGAGAAGAAGCTGGATGAGGTGGAGATAAGAGACGGCGGTGAAGCTGGTCATAATCGTGGTTCAAATTCATACAAGCAATTTGATACAGCCGACAAGAAGTCAACGTTTGTTAGTGAGAGCGAAGCAAGACAAAAATATAGTCGGAGAAATGACAAAGCCATTGGAGGGTACGAGTCAACAAGAAAGCAGAAACAGTTTATGCAGACATCTGAAGATGATGTGGAAGCGGTTTCTTCTTCTACAAAACTGTTTAGTGGAAGGGATGAAATGACGAATGTGGCTGGAAGTTATGTATTTTGGGGGGAAAACGAACATCTCAAAACAGATGACCGTGTTAGCCAAAGAGATGACTACGGATTAAGCACCGAGACATCCAATCAAGCGTTGCAAATTGAAGATATAAATGTGACAAAGATTTCAAATTTTCATTATGAAGATAAAGTGAAGAGGCAGGAAGATAGATATTTACAAGATACCGAAAAAGGATACTATTTGAAGAATGAAGAAGATCCAAGAAAAATGGACTCAAGAAGAAAGTCACAACATTCATCTGAAATCTCGGGTACAAAACATTAGCTTTGTTAAGCAATTTGCTACTTCAACGAAACATTAGAGTTTTATTTTCAGAAAACCTTGTGTTTGGTTGTTGTTTAGATCATTATGATTTGGTGTTCAAATCTGACACTGCAGAAAGCGTGTTTGACGTAGTGTCGTTTTGATAGGACAATTTTTTTCAAGGAGTTCTACATATTCATAAAAAGTCATTTGGTTGCCTTTTAAAATAAGGAAATTCTTAACTAATTGAATCGAACTTCTTTAAAATTTGTCCGGTTTAGATTTGTTTGATATAAAAAAGACTACCTGAAGTGAAATATTTAAAACCGTATGTTTAACTATCATTTTGCATATGTTGAAATAGATGATCGCGTTAGCCGAAGAGATGACCATAGATCAAGCACTGAGCAATCCAACAAAGTCTCTCAAATTCAGGATTTGAATGTGAGGACTAATATTTCCCGAGGACAGTATGAGGATAAAGTGAAGATAAGAGAAGATCAATCCTCGGTGATTTCAAGTTCTGTTCTAGACACCGAAAACGAGAATCAATATTATTCAAAGGGTGAAGAGAGTTTAAGACTGATGGATTCTAGGGGGAAGTTCAGACAAGTGGTAGAAATATCTGGTATGAGTTGAACTACACCTTAGCTTTGTCCAGTTGGTATAAAATTTGGAAACCAAGCACCTTAATTGAGGTATCAGGTGCATTGGTGTTTTGCAAACATGAGAATATCCCCTGGTAGTAAATTAGTTTTCTTTTGCGTTTGGTTGTCCTTCAGTTATTTAACCTGTACTATCGCTTTTTACCATTTTGATTTGGTATGAGCTAAGGCTAAGCCGGTTTATATGATGGGCCACCTCCACCCGATTTGTTGATTGCACTCGTTGGGCTTATCGGAAATTGACCAACCCACGAGTGAGGGGAGTGTTGGAATTGTCCCACATCGTTTAGGCATTGTTAAAGCCAAGCATTAATATAAGCTACTCGGGACTATTCCAACACTCCCCACTCACTCGTGGGTTGGTCAATTTCCGATAAGCCCAACAAGTGCAATTAACAAATCGGGTGGAGGTGGCCCATCATACAAACGGGCTAGCCTTTGGCTCTGATACCATATTAGAGTCCATGCACTTCCCACCATAAGGCCTTATGATAGAAAGGAGATGAACTCATATATAAGTATAGATTAGGATCAACAACCCATCAATGTGGGACAATATTCAACAGAAGTATAAAAATAAAAGAAAGAAAAGGATTTCTCATTGATAATGATTGAGAAGCTATAGTTCTCTATTTATATTATTACAATGACATAATAAGGAATCAATATCAATCTTACTGATTCTATATCAATCAGAATCTAATCAAATAAAATTAATTTAGACCACAAAATAATCTTAAATCATATTTGTCAACAGCCACCCTCAAGATGGACACCATGTTCATCTTGCAACTTGATCACCGCAATCTTCAACAGCCACATTCTTCAAAAAAGCCAATAAACATCATAACCAACCCAAAACGATAAGTATTAAATCTCGAGACAAAAACTTCAACATCAATTGTGAAGCAACAAATGGAATGGCTCAATCAATTCCCAATAAAAACCCATATCTTTAAATGGGCAACAAATTGGATCAATAATTCATCGAATCAAAAAGAAGGAAGGTTAGCGAGAATAAAATCGAACAAAACAGTCATAACGGGAGGCTGAGATAAGCTTATTTTATTATTTCGAACGAAAGCAAAGAATTAATAAGTGAAAAGAAAAAAAGATAAATATATGAGGTATTGCAGTCCGGCGGGCGGCCATGGACGCCACCCGCCAGCGATTAGAGTCCATGCACTTCCCACCATAAGGTCTTATGATAGAAAGGAGAGGAACTCATATATAAGCATAGATTAGGATCAACCCATCAATGTGGGACAATATTCAACACTCCCCCTCACTTGTGGGCCGAGCTAAACAAACGCCCAATGGACCAAGTGCCCACAAGTGTAAACAACGAGACAATGGGGGAGCCCAACAAACAAGAAACAAAGAATGACCGCTCTGATACCATATTAGAATCCATATTCCTTTACCATTAAAAGGCCTCGTAATGGTAAGTATGAATATCTCTTTATAAACCACAGGCTCGATTATTATCTAGACAATGTGGGATAATTACTCTAACACTCCACCTCGCTCGTGGCCCGACATTTCAATGGTCCTACGAGCGGACATATTAAATGGGTGGAGGTGAACCCAACATCGCTAGGCCATCTCTGATACCAATTGTAACGACCCGGTCCTCCGACCAGACCGCCACCATCTGCTTGTTACCATCAATATTGTCCGTTTTGGCCCAATTTCGTCCTCGATTCTTGGGCCGCACGGCTTTAAAAGGCCTTGGTGATAAGGAGGATATTCCTACCTTATATACACCATATAGGTACTACATATCTAGGCGATGTGGTATAGCTCATTTCTCTTTACCACGGTATTTTTCTACGAAAATCCGGATTTTTACACTCTTCACCCCTTCAGGCACGACGGCGATGACGGCGCCGTTGGGCACGCCGTCCTTCCGGGGTTGCCAGTGCCCACACATCGGCTAGATAGCGGCTTTGATACCATGTAGAAATCCATTCATTCCCCACCAAAAGGCTTATTAGTAAGGAAGGAGAGAGGCATATATTAATCCTTGGCTTTATCAATGCCTCAACGATGTGGGACTATTCCAACACCTATCTATTTTCATGGACTGGTATTCAATCTAACATGACAAAATTGCAGTCGCGGCTCTCACCTATCACAGAATAAGTGCAATTGCATCAACATCCGTCAAAAATAAATCTCCAAATGTGTGATATAGTGATTGCAATTTCTTGATTTATGCTGTTAAACCCTTAATTGGATGAAAATTTGTAGGTTGTGCCAGATTGGTAAGTTGGGTACTAAAATGGTAAAAAACCAATAGTATAGGTGATGGAGTTATCAAGTCACAAATAAATAAGATAAATAATATGAAAACATTAGAAAAAATAAAACACATGAAAAAAATGGTCGACCCAAATTAATCTTGATTTGAGAATATTGAAGCCGAAGTGTGTCACATAAAATGAATTTATTTGTTCCTTACTAAGTCACAAGAATAGCATCGAATTGATGAACATGATATTGAACACTCTAATCGCTCGACCCGTTAAGTTCAAATCAACAAAGTCAAAATCACAATTATTTTGTTGGCCCCAGAAACTTTATTGACCCAGTCAATCATAATAGAGGTTTTTCTTATTTAACTAGGCGACCTCATCAACGAGTTAGACCCCAAACGGGACAACATGATAGGCCACAAGAAACATTCAAACGTCTTAGGAATTATGATGAGAGTTTTAATGACATGCTAGGAAATTGAAAGTTGACGCCCCAAGTTTCGATGGAACACTCGATCCTAGTGTTTTCCTCGACTGGCTCGCTAACATGAAAGACTATTTTATATGGTATGATATGTCAGATAGCCAAATGGTTCACTTTGCCAAAATGAAAATCATAGGTGCTAAGCGATATTGGCAGGGAGTCCAAATGCATTTACACTGTTTATGTGAACCTCCCATCACTCTATGGGCAGAAATGAAGCAAAAATTAAAAGAAAAATATATTACTACTTATTATAGAAAACAACTTTTTGATCAAATGTGTAACCTTAAAGGAGTATACATTGAGCGTCACTGATTATATGGGTAAATTTCAGGAGTTGTTTATGAAGTGTAGTGTTTAAGAAGAAACGTGGGCCTTTATTTCTTTTTAAACTACACTTCACAAATAACTCCTCAAATTTACCTATATAATCAGTGACGCTCAATGTATATTGCTTAAGGTTACACATTTAATCAAAAAGTTGTTTTTTATAATAAGTAGGAAGATATTTTTCTCGTCGTATTTGCTTCAATTCTGCCCAAAGGGTGATAGGAGGTTCACCTAGACGGTGTAAGTGCATTTGGACCTTGCCAATACCGCTTAGCAGACCCTATGAGTTTTATTTTAGCAAAGTGAACCCTTTGGCTATCTGACATTACCATTCAAGTAGTCTTTCATGTCAGTCAAGGAAAACACTAGGCAAGTGTTCTATCGAAACTTGGGGCATCAATCTTTACTTTCCTAGTAATGTCATTAAAACCTCATCATAATTCCTAAGACGCTCGAAAGTTCCTTGTGGCCTATCATCTTGTCATGTTTGGGGTATAACTCGTTCATAAGGTCGCTTAGTTACATAAGGAAAAACTCTACCATGATGGACTAAATTTTCGATTGGGTCAACAAAGTTTCTAAGGTCAACAGAATAATTCTGATTTTA
The DNA here is from genome assembly GCA_963920805.1 of Primula vulgaris. Taxonomy (NCBI): domain Eukaryota; kingdom Viridiplantae; phylum Streptophyta; class Magnoliopsida; order Ericales; family Primulaceae; genus Primula; species Primula vulgaris. Next base: position 31,027,419 of record OY987219.1, on the reverse strand, counting down.
ATATTGTTGATTTGAACTTAATGGGTCGGGCGAGTTAGAGTGTTCGATATAGTGTTCATCTATTGGGGCGCTTTTTTTGGATTTAGTTAGGAACAAATCGATTAATTGATTCATTTTAGCTGACACGCTCTTAAATTCGGCTTCAATATTATGAAATCTAGCTTCATTTTTTAATTTTTTTGTGTTTTTTTTTTTCTAATGCTTTTTTTAATATAAGAGTTTTCGTTTTCGTTTACTTTGTTTCCTTTGTGTTGTACTAAACAACTTTTTTCCCGTTATTTAACTTATTTTTCTTTTTCAGTTTGGTTTCTCAAAAACCAGAACTATGCAGGAATGTTTTGTGGCACATATTTCCATATAGACCAATAGATAGGCTGAGAAAAGAAGTAGTGTTTTGTTGCTTCTGACATGTGGAACTTTAAAAATAACATATTAGTGAAGGTGTCTTAAAAGTTGTATGAGTCTTAAGCTTAAAGTTTGTGAAAACAAGAATGAGACCGAAAACTGAAAACTTGATAAATGATACTACTAAATATCTTATTAAAAATAAAATAAAATAAATACTACTAAATATACAGTGACGTAAGTTTAAGTCTATCATTCCTAAGCTTGTAACGTGTGAATACAAGAATGGCCGATAAAACTGAAAACTTGATAAAATATATTAATGTACATACAGTAAAGTAAGTTTTAAGTTTTGAGGGCTCCCCAGAGTGAAGTTTCCCAAAATCAATCTGTTATGTGTTAATACAGATGATCGTGTTAGCCGGAGAGGCGACTATGGATTAAGCGCCGAGCATTCCGATAAAATCTCACAGGTTCATGATACAAATGTGAAGAAAACTAATATTTCTCATGCACGGTATGAAGATAAAGTGAAAAGACAAGAAGATCGATCATCTGTCCTTTCAAGTTCTGTACAAGATAGTGAAAATCGATACGATTTACAGAGAGAAGAGGATTTAAGACTCGTGAACTCGGAAAAAAAATCACAACAATCGATGAAAAAATCAGGTCTGATTTATTATAATTTTGTTTAAAACTTGTATTGCACCCAATAACCAAAAGGTCTCTTAGGTTCTGATGGGGATTGAAACATTTGTAATATCTGTTATGGTTTTTGTGTCATCTAAACTTTTACACGAGGCTTATTTTATAGACCAGTCAAATTTCTGTTTCCTTCTCTAAATTAGGACCTTCGTTAGTCCATTTGCTTGGATTATTAAAAAATCATTTTGTTCTGTGTTCCAATTTTCAGAATCTAAAAAAGCTATGGGAACAATAACCAAACATAGTCTTTGAAATTTAATGTTTTGCCTTTTTGCATGTCTAGGTTTCTAAGATTTGCTAATTAAAACTCATTTGGTTGAAGTCATTTATAAAATGGGATGTGGAGTATCTGAAAATCAATATTTTCTCTTTTTTCTATTGAGCTTTCATAAGTTGATATAAGGATTCCATCCACAGACTTACGGATACATGTTTTCTGAGATAAATCTGACAATCTATACTGAAGTTTTGGAAACCCTTTTTTAAGGGAACTTGTCTTTGAATAATTTTGCTCAAAAGGCCTATCCTGAACTGTTATTGTTTCCTTTCTTTTTGGTCTTTTGCATCAGCTCAAGCGCAATATGTCCAATCTGGTAGACAAGTTAGTGAAAAAGTATCCAAGAAAGGATCCCTAGATATTAGCACTATGACACTCGGTGAATCTAGTGATACACAAGTTACCAGCACTCATGAGACTTCTGACAACAGAATAGCCAGTGATGAAACATACTCATCCATGGTTGTGAAATCAACAGAGGAAAGCAAAAGAAGAAGGGAAACAAGTGACAATAAACTCCTTCGATTTGAATCCACAAAAGAGACAGGTGTCATTTCACATAAACCTTCTAGTTTGCAAGCATCTTTGATCTTGGAAACCACGCCAAATGTAGGCTCTAGTAGTAACTCACAGGAAATTGTGATAACCCCAAAATCTCGGTATCCCAGTAACAAACTAACAGTTGGACAAATTCAGACTTTTGAAGATCTGTCAACCTCCTTTTATCCTGAAGATGCTCTTGGTTCAGCTCATCGATTTCAGAAATCCTCGACAAAAGTTGTGGATGAGTTCCTTGAGATGGTTACCCATGAAGCTTCATCGTCCCACCACGAAATGGAAAAAAGTGCTTCCAAAGAGAAGATGCTCGTTAAAGATCATAAACATGAAGAAAAGAGCTCAAGTGAGTATGCGGATTTCGATTTTAAATCAAAAGATCAGGAGTCCAGGAGATCATTTGGGAGTTCCGGAGTGGAGGGGCCTTCAGATGGAATATGGGATGAAGTGGCTCCATCAACTCGGGAACCTGTCGATACTCAGACACAGATATCTGAGGGAATAGTCCCGAGTCAAAATATAGTAGTTAAAAGGACCGGAAGGTCACTATGGAACGTTTTCTCCGACATTGTTAGGCTACCATGGTCGTCTCGGTCGAGAACATCAACTCCAAAATCTGTTGTAAAAAACTCGCCTGATCGGTCTACCAAAAGTGAAACATGGTTCTCGAGTCATGACCGAGATGAAACAAGTGACGGAAACATGAAAAGGAGAAATAAAAGCATGTCACGTGAATCTATACCTACTCCAACCCAGTATCTAGATGAAGGGGGGTACATTTCTTCGGGTTCCAAGGAAAAAATATCTCCTGGTAAAACCCCAATTGGGTCAACAACGCCAAAAGGTTCCTCTTCAGTTTCTAGCGAGGAGAATTTTAAAGTGGGTGGTTCTACCATGATGGAAACATCAGTTTCTATGCCTACTTTACGTCGGAAGTCTTCCGAAGTTAATGACATGGCTGAAGTTGACAAGAGGCCTTTTATATCTGCGAGTGGTTCTTTGACAGGGAAGGAGCAAGTTGCCGTTTCTAGTTCGATTAATCTCAAGGGGACGGTTGGGGGAGATATGAAGAGGAGAATGCTTCAAAGAACCAATCAAGTTATTAAGGATAGATTTGATGAATGGGAAGAGGCGTTTACGCTTGAAACTGAGCAGAGAAAGATTGATGAGGAGTTTATGAGAGAAGCACTATTAGAGGCGAAAAAGGCTGGTGATATGTGGGAGGTGCCAGTAGGGGCTGTTCTGGTACAACATGGAAAAATTATTGCTCGTGGCTACAACCTGTAAGTTTGCCTTGCTTTTCTTTGGAGTAGTTTCCAGTTGGTAAACATGATGATTATATATGATTAATGGTTTGTTTTGTTGTGTTTTTTCTTTTTGCATATTTTAGTGTGGAAGAGTTGAGGGACTCCACTGCCCATGCCGAAATGATTTGCATAAGAGAGGGTTCAAACCAACTCCGTACATGGAGGCTCGCGGTAAGCTCATTTATTGTATGAATTGTCATATTATGTCACCTTAGGTATTGTTGAAAGGAGATGAGAACCAAAAGAGATGTTGCTTTCTGAAAGTGGTGATAGTATTTTAATTAATATTTTATTGCCTTCTTTATTTCGTAGTCCCCCTCCCATATTTTTAGCCACTATTCTTTCTAAATGGTTTTTTTGTGTTCGAAAGAAGTTAACTTAGAAAGATCAATCTACATTTAATGCACAAGGGAAAAGGTTTGAACTTTGTTATTTAAACAAAATAATTAATGTATGTCTATAAAAATCTAGACCTCCCAAGTCCCAACTAAAGATGTTGGGAGGGAGGGGGGGTATTGTAATGAGTCCGTATTGGGGACAAAGGAGAGGGATGAGGAAAGTCAACGAAGTTAAGTAAATACAGGGCCAAACTATGGACAATTAAGAATGCAGGGATTTTAAGTGTTATTTATACAAGTATGAGGGTCCCTTCTGTATCTCATATAAACACTCAAGGGGGAGCAGTATAAGTATCAACTCTTGTGAGCTCATTAGGGGAATGAAAAATGATGATTGTTATTTTTGTATATTAATTTCCTTTATTGTTTTTCAGATTCTTGCAATATAGTTTCATTTAGTTAATTATATTTTTAGTGCCCGTCATCAATATATTGAGAAAATTTCAACAAAAAGAGTTTCTTGATGGTAATTCTTTGAATTTCGTTTGATAAATCGTTGTTCAACTGAAAATAGAACCAAGTTCGTCACAAGTATTTTCCAAAATTGGCATGATTATTTACCATGGACAAGTTCTTTGTAGCTTACTTTGGTTTTTGTGCTTTAAGATTTTTATTTTATTTCTATTTAAATAGCACTTTTTGGCCTTTCCTAAAAGTTCCAACTATGGTTACTTATATGGGATGCTGATGAATGATCTTTGAGGACTGAAATATCTATGTTCGAATAATATTCAGAAAAAGCATGTTCTTTACATAAATAAGTTAATGTTATTGAGCTTGGTCTCTTTAATTTGTCTTTCTTTTTCCAGGACACAACCCTATATGTAACCCTGGAACCATGCCCAATGTGTGCTGGAGCAATACTGCAAGCTAGGGTTGACACTGTTGTTTGGGGTGCTCCAAATAAGCTCTTAGGAGCTGATGGAAGCTGGATTAGGTATTATTATAAACCCATGACTGTTTTAATTCTTCAGTTTGCTCCTGCAACTTGTGTTCCAGTTATTCCCCTTAAAAAAACTTTTTTTTTTTAACTAAAAAAAACTATATTAGACCGAACTGGGTGGTTTGTTGTATATGATGGTCTCATTGGTTAAAACAGAAAAATAAAATTGAATTATCAGGAGCATATATTACATGGCTTTCTGTGAATACATACTCCATGAAGTTAGTGAAGGGCTTAAGCCTTCTTTGGTCGTAGCATTTAAACAATAAGCTTGGCATTTTTGTAGTACCGACTTAAAGCTTGTAGCTTATTCACGACGAATATCAGAAGAGGATACCAAATGAAGTTCAGATTTAAAGCAAAACAAAGAAAAAAATGAGCTTAAATGCTGCAAGCAAACATGGTTCAATATTGTATTTATCTCGTGTTCATATCACTGAGCATATTGCTATTAAGTCTGCTAACCATTTTATATGTAGGAGTGAAGTTTTAATTCTGTTTTCTGGAGTTGTTTTAGATCCTATCAGAACTATTGCACATGTTTGTACCATCATACTCCGTATTTTAATTTTGTATCGATTTTTTATTTTCTTGGACCACTTTGCATCCCAGATTCAATCCACTCAATTGAGTGGGGGACTACATTATCATGAGATAAAATCCATAAATGGGAATATGAACAGTGTTTGGTATAGAATATGCTAAAGGAGACATTTTTAATTTTAGTAGGGTTGTAATGCTAATACTCTCTCCGGGGAAATGCTCCTTTTTGAGTTTTGTGTTCGACAAAAAATATTATAAAACGTCATACTTTTATGGTCCTACAGTTGTAATTATCGGAAATGAAGCCATAAAAAATAGTCCACTCTGAAACCTTATTTCTGATTCTTCCATTAGGTGCTATCTTGTAAGCACAAAAGTTTGTTTTCACCGTGGACGTGGAAAAATACACTAATAAGAAAACTTTGTATATGTGTTATTTTTTATTGGAATTTGTAAAAAGGCATTTTTAATACAATTAGTGTGTTTCTCGGTTGCAACAAAAGTATCAAAATTGATTCTCTTACCTAGCTCTTCTACTTTTATACTACTAAAAGTAAAATAAAAGGTGCATACCAGATTAGACCTGATGTGTATCAAGTATTAACCGTGTTTATATGTATAATACTCCGTATTAGGCTTTTCTCTGGTGGTGGTGAAGGTGGAACCAGTTCGGAATCAACAGACAAGCCGCCAGCACCAATCCACCCTTTCCATCCGAAGATAGTGATAAGGCGAGGTGTACTTGGGACAGAGTGTGCTGATGTCATGCAACAGTTTTTCCAATTACGGAGACGAAAGAAGGGCAATAAACAATTACCGGATATGCCCCCAACCCCACCTTCTAGCCTTCCAATATCAAACCACCCGACAAAGATTCTACATAGGATGCAAGACGCCTTCCACTTCATGTTCTGTTTGTAACAATATTTTTTCTCTAAATTATTTGAGTTGTTATTGTTCTAGGAGAAGGGCGATTTGAGTTCAGTTGGGTTGATTCTCGAGCTGGTTCGTTGTATCATTGCGACACAGCATTTGCAGGTTTTTTCAAGTTGTGAGGTGAAAATACAACAAATATAAGTTTAGTTGTGAATGTGATAATTTATGAAGATATTTTGCTTTTGATTCCATTTGATCACACTTTTTAATCAGAAATTTAGGTTCACATTTGAATTTCTTTACCCCGTCATCTTACAACTATTTGAATTGTTCTACCTTTAGTGCAATAGTTTTAAGTTTCCTCCAGCCGTGAGTATAATTAGGTATGGGTGAAAACCCGAAAAAACCAAACCGATAACCGAACCGAACCGAAAAACCGAAACTTTTTCAGTTTGGTATCGATTTACAATAAAACCGGACCGAAAAAAACCGAAAAACCAAAAAACCGGAAAAAACCCCGAAGAAAAACTGATGAAAAACCGAAAAAATCGAAAGACCGAAACCGGACCGAAACAAACCGGTTCGGTTGGGTCCAAAAAATAAAAAGACCGAAAACCGAAAAAGACTGAATCGAAAAATCTGTTCGGTTTAAGTACCGATTTTGCCAAAAACCTGACCGAACCTGACCCTAAGTATAGGTGTACATTCAATCATGACACTAATTCTTCATTATATTATTGTTAATGGTGCATTTGGTACAAAAAATTCATTTCCTCAACGGATGATAGGTTAAAATGGAGTGCAGATACGGCGATAATTGATTATAAACCCCATCTGATTCGAGAAAGTGATCGTTGCATGGACCCAGGGTTGGTATACAGCCTTGGTCAGAATTGCAAATGTTTCAATCAATTATGTTTAAAGAAAAGTAGCAGTCACAACTTCACCAAACGTTTCTCAAAAAAGTTCCTTCCAAGCAACACTTTAATTATATATATTGGAAGGAAATCGCTAACGTAGTGATTGCAGTAATTATATTTTCTCATTTTCAATAAAAAAAATCGCACTCCTATTGCATCAAAAATGGCAGCCCTACTGTGGGTACTGGTATTATCCTACCTGTGCCTTGACGATATCTGTGCTCAGGCACCGGCAACATCACCTTCAAGTCTTCCCACCGTCACAATCCCACCAGCTACCCCCACATCACCACCACCAACAATCCCACCGCCACCACTAACAACGTCTAATTCAAGTCCTTCAGTTCCACCCATTTTTCCACCACCGCCACTTGCACCACCACCGGTTCCCATATCGCCAGCACCTGCGCCAAGTACTTCGTCACCGTCCCTGTCACCAATTATAGTGCCAACTGTTCCCTCACCTGCACCGGCTCCTACAAAGCACAAAAGGAAAAGGAAACATAAGCATAAAAAGCATCTTGCACCTGCCCCAGTACCGACCTCTCCTACTCCTCCAGCATCCCCAATGATTACAGACTCCGGATTAACGACTATAGCACCATCACCAACTCTTGATATGGTAACAAGACTATTTTATATACGCACATTTTATGCCCAAGTCGTAATGAAATTTAAACTTTACTATTTTTTTAATATCTTTTTTTTTGTTACAGAATGGAGGAATTAAATTGCAGCTGCAGCATGGGTGTAAATATAGAATGTGGTCGAGTATAGGAGTTGCTTTCACCATTTTGTTCCTTGTGTAGAAGTGTTGGTGCATTTTATTTTTTATTATTTCAAAGCATGTATCATCGTCGGTATCGGTGTTATCGAGAGGGTTTTTGGCAAATAAGATTTTTTACCGGTTTGGGAAAAAGGGCAGCAATATCATGTGCAGCAATATTTTGTATACTAAAAGTTACGCACGTGTGAGACGCGTAATGACATAAATCTCGTAATATATTTTATTTTTAACATAATATTCAAATTTGTTATCATTTATTATAGTTATGAAGATTAAAACGAATTGTTAATTAATTTAGGTTACATCCGTAATTAGGAAAATATAATGAGGACAAAAAATTAATTAACTAGATTATGTATATTGGTAATTATTAAAATAGAGTGAGGGTATTTTTGAAAAATTGATCAAAATTGGGCAGTCTCAACTTTTCTTGGGTTTGCTTATATTAATAGTACTAGTAATCGTTGCCCACGCGTTGCGTGTACGATACGTAGTGACATAGATATTATCCCGACAAATAAACTTAATATTTAAAAAAAAAAATTAAGTATCGAATGATTAAATATAATTAATTAACAATCGTATATAAAGAGTAACATAATGTTTTACTCTTATAAAAAATACACAACGATTTTGTTTATAATATAAATGTGAGGAAAATAACATTTTTTAAGTTATTTATGTATTTGAATTGAGTGATAATATTTAACAGTAATTACAATATTAGAGTGAGAGTATTTTTAAAAAATTTAGACAAAATTGGACAGTTTCAAAATGCTTGGATTGATTTATATTAGTAATATGATATGAGTAACATATTAACAAAAGAATATCATTTCGCTATTAAGAAGGTCCAAATTTAGGTATGCGTAAAGTATACAGACATATACATTATATAGGTATGTCTGTTTGGTCTCTCTCTAACCCAAGCCCTCCACTTTAAACCTAAATCCCTTTTTTGCGCCACCACCATCTGGGGCAGGAGGTTGCCGTCTCCCACCTCCGGCCGCACCTCCTACCCTGGGCATTTCCCCCGCCCATCTCTCTCGTCATCTCACGACCCCGTCCCTTCCTTCTCTACTCGCCTCTCACATCCGTCCCTCACTCCCGTCTCATCGCATCTCTCTCCCTCACCTCCATCTGCTCTAATCTTCTCCATTGTTCTCATCTCATCCCCTTCTCCCTCATACTCTATTTCTTCTTTCGTTTTCTCCTCTCACCCTTTCCCTCTTCTTCGACCCTTATAGCCTGCCTATTACCACATGTTTATCCATCCCATCTACTTCCAATTTCTTACACCTTTAGAATTTGATTGAGACCGAAGGTTTCCCCTTATTGGTTATAATAGTTTTTTCAATCAAAGTCTTGGTTAGCTTCTGTCGGTAGAGCCATCATGTGTTTTGTTTAGGATCGTGGAATGTTTATCAGCTTTCGACCTTGTAGGCCTGAGCAGGTCGAGTTAATCAGTGTGTTGGCACCTCGATTGCGACTTCAGGCCAGACTTTGTCGGTTTCTTTTTGAGCTCCCACTGCCTGAGTAGACTCGTGGTCTGGTATGTCGTCTGTCTCTTAGGCATTCACGTCAGTTTGTAGATCTTGTTTATTTCGAGTAGGGCCGTTTTGTCTCGTTATCAGATCCGTTTTATTTAGTTTATCATACACATTATGATGTCTCTTGGTTTTTGAGTATTGACAGGGCTTGCCCTGCTTTGTCGGATGAGTTGGTTAGATCCGATTATTTGAGTGTTGAGTTGCTGCCTTTTTTGGGTACCTACATCAGTGTTGGTTTGTTTTAGATCGGCTTTATTGTGTGCTGACACCCCGATGGTGTTTTATTTGAGAAAATATGTGTTGGTTATCGTAGGGTGTTCTTATGCCTCTTTGGTCTACATCGTGCCTCTTCGATTTGTGTGCTTGGCAATATTTCTTGTGGAAAACATCATTTAAACATTTTACACATGTTCATTTAGTTATTTTAGAAAATAGGTGTTACAGCATATATTTACAGAATTATGTCAATCACGGGAATTATGGAATCTGATATAAAGCTAGCATAATTAACTCCTATTCTGGAGCTAGCCATTTGTATATAAACCACATATGTATGTACTGTATAATCATCATCAAATAATAATACTCTTAAGTATTCTTCTTCATACTTGCTTTCCTACATGTTATCAGGGCTATAGGTTCTTTTCTAGAATTTTTTTTCCAACGGCCTTCATTGATGTTTCATTTTCTTTCAGCTTTTATCGCTGTTCTGTTTTATTTCAGCCTTCATTGCTGCATATATATATATATATATATATATACACATCTATATATTTTTCTCTCAGTGTTTCGTCTCGACGACGAGCACATTTTTTTTGCTCGTGCCGACCTTCATTGTTGGTGATTCTGTCAGCCTTTATTGCTGAAACTGAGATTTGAAGAATGACAAAATCTACGGAGACAAATGTGGTAAGCGCTGGAACGCAATTAGAGGAAATTGTTCGACCCCAATAAGCCGGAGAGTTACATAATATCCAGGGCTCATATAGACTGGATGGAAAAAACTTTCTGAAATGGTCCCAGATTATTTGAACCACACTTAAAGGAAAAGGGAAAATGAGTCATCTCAACGGTACAGGGCCGAAATCAGGCGATCCTCGATTTGAAGAATGAGATGAAGAAGATGCGATGATTATGGCATGGTTTTGGAATTCGATGATTCCTGATATTAGTGATACTTGCATGTTTTTGAGTACTGCAAAGGATATTTGGGATGCCATCCAACATATTTATTCTAAAGCCAAAGATGCAGTTCAAGTATTTGATGTGAAGGTGAAAGCTCTTGCTGCCAAACAAGGCAATAAGTCTGTTACCGAATACGCCAACTAACTGAAATCCCTATGGCAAGAATTTGACCAGTATAGGTTAATAAAAATGAAGTGCTCCGAAGAAGCTGCTGTTTTGAAAAAGTTCATCGAGCAAGATCGAATTTATGATTTTCTTGTTGGACTCAACATGGAACTTGACCAAGTGAGAATTCAAATACTGGGCAAGTAAGAACTCCCTTGCTTCAGTGAAGTGGAGGCGTTGGTTCGTAGCGAGGAAAGCAGAAGAGGAGTTATGCTCAAACCACAGAGCTTGGAAAGTTCTGCTATGTTGGCAAATGATAACAAGAACTCAGTAATGAAGGCGGAACACGCGATGATTGTTGAGAGAACTGATCAACTGAGAGGTCACAACCACGACAACAAGGATAACTTGTATTGCACTTTTTGTAAGAAAACACGCCATACTAAAGAGCGATGTTGGAAACTCCACGACAAACCTCCAAGTCGAGAATGGGGACAGAAAGGGGGGCATACAAGGAACAATGGCATGGAACATTTGGATGGTTCCAATTAATCAAAACAATGCACCTATAGTTGAGCCGGTTAGTCTGAATCATGAAGAGGTAAAGAAGTTGAGGTCTTTCATAGGCAGTCTTGGCAACAAATCTTCAGGTACTTGTTCATTGACATATGCAGGTGAGTTTCCCATCTCATTTGGATTAAGTATCTCGGACAAAGTACTTCCTGACTCTTGGATCTTAGATTCAGGAGCTACTGACCATATGACGCACTCATCAAACCGTTTTTGCACATGCCATGCCCGAGCAGTAGAAAAATAGCCACTGTTAATGGTTCTTTGATTACTGTAGCGGGTGTGGGGGATATTAAACTAAGCCCGTCAATTGTTCTGAAAAATGTTCTCCATGTTCCTAAACTATCTGCTAATCTACTTTCTGTTCAAAAGTTTACTTGAGATTTATTTTGTAATGTGGTGTTTTATGATAATCATTGTGTATTTCGGGAAAAGGATTCGAGGAAGAGGATTGGACATGCTAGAGAACGGGATGGCCTCTACTTCCTCGAAACACTTGGCAGTTCAAGCATCATTAAAAACAATTTATCTCATTCTTTTGCTTCTGAATATCTTTCGTCTAATAAAGAAAAAATAAAGAAAAAGTTTGACTTCACCATCGTCGACTTGGACATCCATCTTTTAGAACTATTCAAATTTTGTTTCCTTCTCTATTCAAAGATTTAAAAGTCGAGAATTTTCATTGTGAAGTGTGTGAATTTGGTAAACAGAAACGTGTTCCATTTCGTATTAGTAATAAAAAAAGTTCAGTTCCTTTTTACCTTCTTCATAGTGATATTTGGGGTCCTAGTAATCCTAATGTTTCTGCAGCGCGATGGTTTGTGTAATTTATTGATGATTGTATTAGTGTAACTTGGATTTTTCTGCTTAAAAACAAATCTGATGTTAGTAATGTTCTACCAAATTTTTACTATATGGTCAAAACCCAATTTGGAATTAAAATCAAAAGGTTTCAATCTGATAATGCTAGAGATTATTTTAATCAGGTATTGACTCATTTTTTTTCAAAAACAAGGTATAGTACACGGGTCGTCTTATGTAAATACCCCACAACAAAATGGGGTAACAGAAAGAAAAAATCGTCATATTCTTGAGTCAGCTTGAGCTTTTATGTTCCAAAATAGTGTACCGAAACAATTTTGTGGAGAAGCAGTGCTTATAACTATACATCATATAAATCGTTTGCCCTCTAGAATTCTAGGCTTCAAAAGTCCAATGGAAATACTATCTTCTTTTTATCCGGATCTAAAAATATCAAATGAACTTGTCCCTAGAATATTCGAATGCATCTCTTTTGTGCATGTGCATGGTCAAAATAGGGAAAAGTTGGATCCGTGGGATTTAAAATGTGTCTTTGTGGGCTACTTTTCAACTCAAAAAGGTATACGTGTTATTATCCTCCATCCAATTTTTTTTTTGTTTCAATTGATGTTACTTTTAATGAAAAATAGTTTTATTTCTCAATACCTCATCTTTAGGGGGAGAATTCTGTAAATGAAGACAATGGTTGAGATTTTTTTCTTGATTTACTGCGGTCGTTCTCATTTCTATCCTCAAACTCTAATCCCAAATTAACCAGCCTCGAAGTCGTTTTCACTTCCAAACCCAAGTATCCAACCAGTTTCCTCTCCTTCATTGACATGTCCTGTGCAAGAAAACACTTCAGAAAATAATAATTATTTAAAATATCAAACTCCAGCTCCCGATGATGTGGGATATGCCAAAGTGTATTCAAGGAAGAAGAAAGTTGTTCCCGACTCTGTGCAGGCCCATGAGTTCAATCCGAATCTTGAAAATGAGGTAACAATTGACGAACCTTTGTTACAACCTGAGATTGAATCATTTGTTAGTAGTGATGACCATGTCATTTACACTAACAAACAAAATATTCCCATTGCCGAAAGAAAAGGAACTAGAGAATGCACAAAGCGGCCTTTGTATCCCTTTCACATTTTATGTCATTCAAATTTTTTTCAAAATCTCATAAAACCTTTCTTGTTAGCCTAAATACAATTTATATCGCTCGTACTTTATCCGAAGGTTTATCAAATGAGAAATGGAAACAAGCCATGAATATAGAAATGGAAGCATTGGAGAAAAATAAGACTTGGGAGTTGGTTAAGTTGCCAATAGAAAAAAAATGCAGTGGGTTGTAGATGGGTTTATACAGTAAAATATAGAACGGATGGATCAATTGAGAGATATAAAGCAAGATTAGTTGCCAAGGGTTATACACAAACCTATGGGATCGATTACTTGGAGACCTTTGCACCGGTTGCAAAAATGAATACGGTCAGAATCTTGTTATCTTTAGCAGCTAAATTTGGTTGGGACTTGCAACGGTTCGATGTCAAGAATGCATTTTTGCATGGAGAACTAGAGGAAGAGATTTATATGGAAATTCCACCAGGGTATGAGAATAAACTTGCCACTCATACTGTGTGTAAGTTAAAAAAAGCCTTGTATGGTCTAAAACAGTATCCACGAGGATGGTTTGGGCGATTTGTGAGAGTTATGATAACAATGAGTTATAGACAGTCAGGGAGATCACACCTTGTTTATTAAGCATTCTCCTTCAGGGGGAGTCATGACTCTATTAGTGTACGTTGATGATATTGTAGTGACTGGAAATGATGATAATGAGAGAGAGTCTATAGGCAAATGCTTGCAAGTTAGCGAGATTGAAATATTTTCTTGGAATTGAAGTGGCTCATTCTAGTCATGGTATATTTATCTCTCAAACAAAAATATGTTACCGATATTTTAAAAGCAACATGCAAGCTAGCTTGCAAGCCTGTAAGCACTTCGATAGATCCCAATCATCGACTAGGAGATGCTGAAGAAGATGCTCCAGCTAATATAGAAATGTACCAACGCTTGGTGGGAAAAATCATTTATTTGTCTCATACACGACCAGACATAGTCTATGCTGTGAGTGTGATTAGTCAATTTGTGCACAATCCAAAGGAGGTTCATATGCAGGCAGCTAACCGAGTATTGCAATATCTTAAAGGCACACCAGGAAAAAGGAATTTGGTTCAAAAGAAGTGGGGGTTTATTACTCGAGGCATATACAGATGCAAACTATGTTGGTTCGGTTGTAGACATGAGGCCAACTTCAGGCTATTGTACCTTTCTTGGTGGAAATCTCGTAACATGGAGAAGTAAGAAGCAAAGCGTGGTAGCACGGTCTAGTGCAGAAGCAGAATTTTGCACAATGGCTCAGGGTGTGTGTGAGCTGCTTTGGCTAAGGATAATTTTAAGCAACTTGAAGATTAAGCGGGATGGTCCAACGATATTGTACTGTGACAACAAGTCAGCAATCAGCATATCACACAATCCTGTACAACATGATCGAACAAAACACATCGAGATTGACAGACACTTCATTAAAGAAAAAGTTGAATAGCGATTTGATATGTACACCTTATGTGTCTACACATGAGCAACTCGTAGATGTGCTTACCAAGGGCTTAAGCAGTCCATTGTTTCATAATTCAATTTCCAAGCTGGGAATGGAAAATACATATTCGCCAGCTTGAGGGGGAGTGTGAAAAACATGATTTAAACATTTTACACATGTTCATTTATTTATTTTAGGAAATAGGTGTGACAGCATATATTCACAGAATTATGTCAATCACAGGAATTATGGAATCTGATATAAAGCTAGCATAATTAACTCCTATTCTGGAGCTAACCATTTGTATATAAACCACATATGTATGTGCTGTATAATTATCATCAAATAATAATACTCTTAAGTATTCTTCTTCATACTTGCTTTCCTACATTTCCGTTCTTGTTCCTTTTAATAGTTGAGATTGTCGTTTTGGCGTATTTTAAACTATTTGCATGGTTGGTTTGATTAGGGAGTGTTTTATGAGTTATAGGACTTCTTGGCACCATTTGTGGTTTTGTATTATTTTATTTTGTTTAGCCTCCTGGAGTTGATTTTAGAGACACCGTGCTCTGTATCTCCGTCCGTTATTTTAATAATAATGAGCATGTTCCGTTAAAAAAATATAAAAAAAATATAGGTATGTCTGTATTTATGCATATTACCTAAAATTTCGTTAAAATTTTAAAGTTTTGTACTTCTTAATACCAAAATGATATTCTTTTGTTAAAATGGTAACTCACGTATGAAATTTGAGGTTTTAAAGATTTTTACTTCTTGTAAAACATGTCATACATCATTTTTATTTAATTACCACATACAATAATCTTTAATAAAATTAAATATAACTTGTTTTTTTTTAGATCTTAACGAACAAACGGTCTTGTGTTCATGTTATATTTTTTACTTAACGAACACAAACTGAGCTATTAATGAACCGAACACGATATATCTATGTATGATTTGATTCGTTTATAGCCTTAAACTAGAGGGGATAATAAGTTTTAGATGTTTGAAAACCGAACGACACAATTTTTTATGGTGGGTTTGGTTTTTGTACGATGTGGCAGAGTCCGAATCTTTTATTCCATTTCCTATTTTACCCAAAATATATGTTTAAATTTTTTGAAAAAAGTTATACAATTACAATTAGGCATGTATCAATACATTCCAACAATTATTTTAAAAAATAAATTCACACACAACTTATTTTAAAATAAATAAAAATTTATTGTAAAATAACAATAAATCTTAAAAAAATCGTCCACTGCAATGTTATAAAATTTGCATATAATATATTATAAAATCTTACAATCCTCCGAAACAAGTTGTGAAAATTTTAATGTTAAACGAAAAGAGGACACGAAATGGGCAGAGAATATGAAGTAGAAAATCCGGACTATGTACGACAATCTAAATAATTTGTACCCCAAACCAAAATTAATTTAAAATCTAGTACCATTCGCTAACGTTTGACCAAACACGTTTGTTGAACACAAATTTGACCAACACCATTGATCCATGTCGTTGATCGGCAATATTTATTGTCGGTAACCAACCTTAACCATTGTTGACCGGAAAACAAATGTAATTTTTTTTTAAAAAAGATAAGAAGAAAATTACTAAAACATAAGTAGACAATCATTAGAAAAGCATAATTTTTTTTTTCAAAATATACATAAAAACGAGAAAAGCGCAAAAATTCAAGAAAATGCCAAGAAGTCAAAAGAAAAACTAAAAAATGTAGACAGTCATAAGAAAAACGTCAAAAAACACTAAAAATTTCAAAAAATAAATAAATGGAAAATCACAAAGAAAAACCAAAATAGGCTTAAACAATTTAATGGGCATATACAACACAAAACAGTCTAATAAACAATAATGGAAAACCTAGAAAGAATAAGGAGTGTGATTTTAAGAGTTTAATTAAGGAAAATACATAACAACTCATGAAAATAGTCTGATGGATAGATACAAAATGCAAAAAACAAAAAGAATCTAAACAATCTAATGAACATACACATACAAAATTGAATGAAAATAGGTAACGGGTTAGAAGATTATTTTGGATTATTTTGAACTGGTGAAGACGTGAAGTAGAGACCAGTTCTTGCAGCGTGCCTCAGCTAAATGCTTATTTTGTATTATCTGGAGGGTAATGCTTTATTTTTGGCACAGAGATATGTAAGAATGTGAAACAGTGAATAGTTTTGTATGCAAAAACAATAATGAAGAGTTTTTCGTGCAGAACTCGTAATTTTTTCACGCATTCTTATGTCCGACCATGACTTCCTCTCTTCTTTCATTTTTAATTTGTTTACAGTACTTTTCATGTATGCTTTTTTGTTTCTTTGTTGTTTGTTTGCTCTTCATTGTTAACCTTACAATGCTATATATTATGGACGGTGAACCATTTCTGCAACGATTTTCTCCAGAAACTGTGATATAGGGCCCACACGTTAAAAATGCAGTTTCACTCCAACCACCCGTTATCCTTTTTCATGGCACCGGAGATTACTCGATTCCATCTGATTCAAAGTTTGCAACTTTTGCAGATTAAAACTTGCCTTTTTCTATATCCTTCTACATGGGTAGTGACACAAAATCCGAAGTCTTCATTCGCAAAACCAAATCTCTTCAGTTACCTTTATTCTCCCCATGGCAAATAGTTCAATGTTAATATATGCAACTTTTTTTCTCGTGCAACAAGAATTTTGTAGACACTCTGCAAAAGTTTGGAGCTAAAGCTAAATTATTTTAACATGAAGGAATAGCTCATAAATATATATTTGCCCAGGTAATTGTTATTGGGTACTGTAGACATATTTTCATTTCTTGAATGGATATTCTACTATGACTTTGCGAACCTTCTGGCCTTTTTTACCTTAGAAGTTGCAGCCAAATAAGCTAATATATATAGTTTGAGTTTTTGTGGTATAACTTGTGCAGGATCCAATGAGAGGTGAATAAGATGAAATGATTGACGATTTAGTTGCTTACATACATGCCAGAGATTCATAAGCCATCGCTAACGACGCAGTTGCTCCCCTGAGAAAAAGACTTGTATCTGAATTTATCTTGAAACTGGCGAGTCGTGTCACCCCATTTTAATTAGTTACTCCTCTAATTGAAAGTTGCCTAATTTTTGTGCTCCCGACGTAGTTGGTAGTGTTTTTTACCTCACAATAATGCGTAGGATTTGGGCCATGTTTAAAAGTTAATAGCAGGACCAGAAAGCTTTAAACAAAGTAATTAAATCTCTCAAATAGTAGAAGTTCCTAGGTTTCGTAAACTTAGGCTAGCCGGCCTAAAATTACTACCGTTTTCAGGAATGAGGGGACTTAACTGATTTTAAACTCCATTTTTTAATATATATTCAATAACCTCAATTTGTACAAAAATGGTTTGAACCTTAGCAGTGAGCCGGATATATTGGGGTGCTAATTATTGTTACTTGTTTGGTTAAACAATTTTTTGAAAATAATTGTTTTACTTCAGACGTATAATTGAGGTCAGCAGTGAAAACGAACAAGCCTAAAGGATCCAAACCTTTTCTTGAATTTCAAAGAAAAACGCACTTAGTTTAGAGTTTTAATTATATTCCAAATTTGTACTCTGATATAACCAAAATCCTGTTGAATTTAAGCGGATCTTCCCAACTACTTGTATAAGTTACATATGGTGCCATTGTTTAACATTGATTTTATTCGAAAACATTTGGATGGTTAAGCAGTTACTAATAATTTGTAATGTACTTATATATGCAGTTCGATTTTAAAGGACGCAAGGATTTAAAAAAATAGATCCATTAGTTTCATAATAATGGTCCCTTTTGATCTTTTCTTCGTTCCAAAATTTTAATTTTAATTTTTGTATTTTGATTCCTTCTATTTCCTGAATAATATTGAGATTTAGTATTCGTAAATGGTCATATCATTATGATATTTTAAGGGTGTAACCGAAATATTCTTAACTCAAATAACTTTTTTAAATATTAGTCAAAAGTCAACTAAGACCATATTTATGGGAGAGAGGGAGTACTTTATCCAAATTGTTTGTATATTTGTTTTCGAATAGCATACAAAGGGGGAAAATTTGGTACAAAAATGGGTAAAATTTATGATTTTTTGATAATGAAAGCAAACCTTGAAATTGGCATTTATCAAAAACAAAACCATGTGACCAAGTTGACAATTAACCACACTTTTTGTCGGTTAGGATAATTTCCATAATATTAGCCCATCACCAGTCAATGAACAAAACAACAACTCAAATCATTATAAAAATGTGCTCGTACAAATACCCCACAATATAAATATGAAGTCAGTTTACAGATATATAGTGGATCATCAAGCTCACCAGCATTGATGATTTTTAACTCTCAACTACCCAAGTTAACTACATTTAAACATCTATGCCCTTAATATTTTGTGAGAGGTCATACATCAAACTGCGAAATAATTAATTTTATGTTTACTCTTATTTGTTCATGGAGCACCTTTTAGGTAAGCTCCAAATTTTTGATACAACATACTTACTACTAGGATATTACTTCATTAGTTGATCCGTGAACTTGATTAGGTGAGATGATACAAATTCATAAGGATTTACAATTACTCGATGCTTTCACGGTGTACGTACATCGGATATAACAATAAGGCAGAATTTGAAAATTTTAGGTATGACACGGGGTGGTTACGTCGATTGAAACACATCCAATAACATAATCTACAAACTTAATGAACAATTTAGACTTTAGAACGTCCGTCGTCAATATAATTTTCATAATTATTATTTAAAGTAATTACAATTAAATTTGTACCCGTGATGTATCTAAGTCCTATCGAAGTGGTCGACGACAAAAAAAGAATTATTGGTACTTGAAATGCCGTATCCAATGTTCAAAATAACATAAATTTCTTGTACTCACACAGAATATGTATACACATATTGAAATAAACAAAACATATGAAATACTCATCTACTCAGCTCACACGTGGGTGTATATGACTTACATTGTTGCAATATCATGCTTTTAGGAAGACTCAACAAGGTTTCAACGACTCTTTTTAAATGGTAAAAGTAGGGATGAAGTTGGTAAAATAGCGTGAGAATTTTCGTTATTACCACTACCGTACATTACTTTTGTGAAAGAATAATTTTTTTTACTATTACTATACCGCACCTCCGGTATACCTTACTTTCGATATATCACAAGTCAATACATATGGTAATAGTCTGGTCCGATACATTACCAATATTAAGAATTCCATGATATATATATATATATATATATATACACACGAATATTTCATCACATATGATGCAACTGAAAGTATTGATGAACAATTAAAAAAATTTAAGTAGAAAAGCAAATACTCATGTGAGTGTTTCACCATCAATATTCCATACATTTACAAAAGGTTAATACAAAAATGACAGTTTAAAAACCCGAACGTTTGGTCGATGAAATGTGAGGTTCACAAACTCCCAAAATCATGTACATGAAAAAAAACCCATTAAAAGATAAAGCGTTCTCGAGACAGGGGTGGAACCAAGTGGGCTGTGGGTGGCGTGACCATCCCGGGCGACGATTTTCAATTTTTATTTTTATTTTTTTTATACATGTAATTACATTTTTTTTGAGATATATACATTGATGTCTCCGCTAGTTAAACAAAAGAGTTGTTGGTGTAATGGTAAAATTGGACCATAAAATATTAGAATGTTAGAAGTTTTAACTTATTTTTTCTAAAATTTTCTATTTTTTCATTCCGAAATTACCAAATTTTCTAAATAACCCCAAACAATATTACATAAAAAAATTATTTTATTGTCTAATGTCTTTTGTCTTAACTTCATATTTATTTTATATTATGTTGAACATACAATTTTTCATTCTGAAATTACCAAATTTTCTAAATAGCCCCAAACAATATTATATAAAAAATTATTTTATTGTCTAATGTCTTTTGTGTTGACTTCGTATTTATTTTATATTATGTTGAACATACAAAAAAAAATATTTTTGTATCAGACCCTTTTTTTTCTATTCGATATATTTTTTATAACACGGTCCCCGAATAAAATCATTCTGATTTCGCCCTGTCTCGAGGTCTTCTTAATATTTCTGATAACTACGGCTTTCACAGTGCTGACTAAATTCCTTGGACTTAAACAAGCGATACTATTAAGCGAACGAGTGATACAAAAAAATTATAGTAAAGTTTATGTTTAACAGCAAGATCTTGAACAAATAAAAAATTAACCTGAACTTACAAAGTCACTTCTAATATTCAATTTGGGGCCAAAGTATCGAGAATTAGGGTAAAGAGAGAGAGAGAAAGTGGACGCAGATGTGTGGCTTATGGGTAAAAAGATAGAGAGAAAATAAACAAATATATTTAATTTTTATTAATTTATATGTATTATAATGGTACAACGGTAATCCCGTGGTACATAAAAACTCGTACCATTATCAGACCGTTTC
Source organism: Primula vulgaris (assembly GCA_963920805.1). NCBI lineage: Eukaryota > Viridiplantae > Streptophyta > Magnoliopsida > Ericales > Primulaceae > Primula > Primula vulgaris. Next base: position 31,006,463 of record OY987219.1, on the reverse strand, counting down.
ATTGAACGGTAAAGTATTAATGTTCCCAATAAACGGTATTGCAGAAACTACAGTAACGATATAACGATACAAGCGGTTATTACGGTTAGTTGGTACCATAATACGATACAAAATTCAAGTTACAGGTAGAAGATTAACTAGTTTAAAATAACATTCTGTCAGTTAAAGTAATGCCACATTATCACACAAGCCTCAAATTATCAAGAACTCTATCTGTCAAGAGGAAATTGCTTCCGGTTTCTCATTGCGAAAAACTTGCATCCGTGTCATTTCTTTTATATTAAAAAATCAAAAAGAAAGTCAAGTATGAAATAAAATTGAATTTCTAAGAAAAGTATAATCTGTTAATCCTTACCAATTTCATATACATTTCATCTGTATCGTATGGCTTCTCGTTTTCATTGACAATGTGACAAACAATTTTTACCCTATATGATAAAATAATCGATCAACGCACACCTGGAATTTTGATTATACTTTTTTGATGTTCTACAATATGATGGCTTAATTAAGAATGTGAAATGGTAGGGGTTGTAGTTCTCAATGGATTTTTTCCGCATTATTGAGGAGGCAGTATTGTGAAGATTTAAGTAGAATACATTATTGTAAAAAAAAATACAAGTGTTGGTCAAGTTTATTCTTAGGGATAGCCTTACCCTTGTTAGATGCATTCCTTTCACGGTTCATACAAACTACAAGACACCTATCAAGGAAAGTTGAAACTGACCATGTTCTGCATTCTCTCAGTTATTAAGATGACAATCATTTTTTTTAAAACCGTACGTAGTTGGGTCTCACTATCATTTTTTGGATCCCAATAAAAGATTTATTATTGATTATAAATAAAAAAACATGATGATATTTTTTAAAAAATCTACAGTCATAATTTCCTAGTAAAAAATAAACAAACTTTATTAATGTTGACCAAGTATATCATGTTACTTATGTTACGTACTCTATACATCTATGATCCTTTGTTGCAAGTATATACTCATTCCCCTCAAAATCATAAGTCCATATTTTTAGTCCGGGATATATGTTACATAATAATATATACTTTTCATAAATATAAACAAATTATTAGGCGATTTTACATATTTGTCCATCTCGCATTAATTTTACTTAAACATAGGTTAAAAAGTAATGAAAAAAACTGAATTTTTTTTACAAAAATAAGGTCATCATTGTGTTCCTTTATATTAGTAGATTACGCAAAGTGGGCTTATAAAACGGAATAGGAGTACGAATTATATGATTTTAACCAGGAGAAGGAACGCCTAAAGACAAGAATTTTAGTCATAGACCTCCACTGAGCTAAATGCTAATTAAAATACAATGAAAGGGCAATTAAGAAATGATGCAGAAAATTGTAGGTGGCTGGCTCACATATATCGGTGACCTAAACATCTTTATTACTTTAGACAATAGACTTTAAGGATAAACTAAGTTATACCAACCTCTGTAAACCTACCAAAACATGAATGTGCAAACACTACGAGAAAAAGTTTATTTATGATCATAATTTTTTTTCGATTATATTGTTAAAGTGGTTGTTATTTGTTCCTAAAATTTAGCCACAAACACTTTAACAACATAAATCAAAAAATTTTATAATGCTAAATAATTTTTTTTTTTTTAGTGAAAACCCCATCAAAATATTATTGAGAAAGAAGATCACATGATTAAGAAATAATCATACAGTAGAATCACTGCTAAAAAATGTCAGTTTACCATCAGAGTGTCTGTTGCTAAACTGTTGGTAAAATGAGTGTCGCTAAATTTTAGCAACAGTTTCGCAACAGTTTTTGTTGCTAAAATTCAAAGTGACTAACTTTACCAACAATTTTCAAAAAATAAACGGTTGCTATCTTAATTTTTTCTTTTAGTGAATGCACTTCGATCTCATTTTTTTTGGTCAAAGTTTTAAAATGGGTGCAATACGAAAAGTTCGATCTCTTTCAGATAATATAAGGCATGCATGTGTCAAAATTTCAATCAACCACTTCACTAATGGCAAGGGGTTCTGCTTTATTTGGGTGATTAACCATGAAACTTTGTGATTATGATAGTTACGCTTTGGACTCCTCGTCATCTAGTTTAATTTGTGGAGAGTAAATGGTCATGTCTATGGATGTGGCTTAGAAGTATTTGTTAAGTTCTATTTTAATGAATTAAACATTTTATTGAGTTTTAATTGTTATTACTGTAAAAATAATTGTGACCAAATATTTATAAACAATTGAACGAAATAAAAAATAATATAAACAATTATTGTATTAATTAACTCATTTCATTAAAGAAAACATATTTAATTCTTGAGAAAGACATATACTAGTTATAATAAAATCAAAAATAAAATACAACAATTATTTAAAAACACACATTATTTAGTAAAAAACTTAAACAATTTAAAGATGCGTCGGCCCTAGACTCTCGAACCATAAAATTACCAAATGTCTTCCATCATATCATTTTGGATCTTGGTGTGTGCTTGTTTGTTGCGAAGCAAAACACGTCTCTCTTGATACCCGGTTGGATGCGGATTTCCAATGAGTAGAAGTGTTGGAGGGGAATCCGCTGAACCCGCCATTAGAAAGTTTCTAGACACTAACTCTTCTGGAGGCTCACCTTCATAAGTTTTATTGTGCAATATCATGCACACTAATATGACGTTCTTAAAATTTTCTTGTCCCGCAAGCATGTCGACCCTCTTAAAATGTGTCACCCTAACAAAGCAAATGCATGCTTGAAGAACAATTTTTGGGTATTGTGCAAAAGTACTTTTTATGTGATATAGGAGTCGGAAAAATTTTCACTAAGCAAACCCGGTCTATAGAGGGTAAGTCCCATCAATAAGGTAGCACCTCATATTTTAATGCATTCGGTTTACTAGATAGTTACAAGGTAGAACTCATTTTTTATGTAGCTATCAAATAAATAAAACTTCTTTAATATATTGATGTTGTTATACAATCTGATTGCCTTGAAATATAAAAATGAATATAAATTTTAATGCATTGCCTTGATGTTGTTATACTATTTTTTTTAGCACTAGCCTGATTACATACACTCAAACTCACTATTTTAAATTACTCGTGAGTCGCATAAGGTCTCGATGAGAAATGATATGCACATACATTTACACTTCTCTATATATTTCTTGTGACAGTGGTGAAAAATTATCTTAAAATTATATGTTAGCAGATATTGTTTTTTTTTTTTTATCAATAACGGTAATAACATAGTGTTTTTTAATTGATACTAATTTTAATGTGGATCACAATGACTACCACTAGAAAATCAAGCTTGTGTTTTGCTACAATATCCTAGTTAACAACACATAAGAAGAACAATAAATCATATTATCACCGGTTTTAAGAGTTAAAGACAGAACAAACAAAAAATTGCAAATTTCATTTTTCTGAATTACACAAATTTATGCTAAAAAAACATAGAAAGATGCAGAATCTTTTGTTCAATCTCATTTAAAATTAAAAGTTAGAACATGTGACAAAGACGGTAAACAAAATAACTTCAAATTTTCAAACTTATCGCCTTTTCTTCATAAAAATACATCTAAAAAGACAAAAGGTCTCACCGAAGTTGGGAATTTGGCCAGAAGCTGCTCGTATATAGGAACCGACTCCGAAAATGATATATGCTAAAACAAACATAAAAAAGAATCGCATATGAGGAAACATATTTAGCAGCAACTTTCAAGAAAATAAGAACAAACACACACACACACACACACGACACAGACCAGTGCTTCATTAACAAGTATCTCATCAACTTCTAAATTATGATTCTCTCCCATTAATCCCTAATTCTTCGCGTAAAAAAAACAGATCTCCTGAAAACTCAATCCAGAACATAGTTTCCGAGACCAAATTGCTTAATAACATACATACACAAATTAAATTGTGAGTTTAACAAATTTTGTAAACTCTAATTAATGCCTACACCATTATACACTCTGCCTATTTAGTTCAATTGAGTGTGATTAATACTAGTAACGCCAATTTGGTATCCAAATTATAACTGCACCGTATGTATGCATTTATATGTATGCACAATTATACAAATATATATATATATATATATATATATATATATATATATATATATATATATATATTTCATAAATAGATTTTCAAAATAAATTAATTCGGAGACAACTAAAGATAGTTGTCCATTACGAAACTATGTGCAATTTTAACCGGCCGGGAACTTGTATCAAAATTGTCGGAATGAAATTTTTTAAAAGTTGATCATATAGTTCAAATGTTAAATTTTATGATTAGATTAAAAAAAAATTCATTTCGACAATTTTAATACTAGTTATAAGCCGATCAAAATTACACGTAGTTTCGTAATGGAAAATTAAATGAGAACGTAGGAAGTAATAAAAACAAGATTAAATTGGAGGGTTAGGTTAACTCGTACCAAGTTGTGGTGCCGAAAAGATGAAATTTAACACTAAAAGAAAAAGTTTATTTAACATCATAATTTTTTTCCGGTTATGTTGCTAAACTGGTTGTGGCTAAACATAACTAAAAAAAGTTTCATGATGCTAAATGAAAATTTTCTTATAGTGTTAAGAAGAGATGGTAACGAGGTTGTAGCAACAGCCGTGACAGTTCGTGAGGGTAATTAGTTAGGGAGAGAGAGATACGAAACAATGGTGTGTGGGTTAGTTTATTTTTTAAGATTAAAACAAATAGGAACAACTTCTGGAACCCCTTTAAGCTGTAGCAATAAATTTATTTATTTTTTAAAAATAAATAAATTAACATTAGGAACGGTGATGTTATTAGGATTGCCTTTTAAGCGTTCCGAAGCTTAGTAACATAAAAACGGGGTTTCTAATGTAAAATGTCTAGCGTTACTAAAAGTCTATTTTGGTGCAGTATTTTAAGTCTAATACCATGGTGTGCGGGCCACATCGGTCATGATGGTGGGGGATTGAAGGGTCGTGAGGATCTACATGTATAATAGTTTGTACCAACAACTTCAGTAATATTTAATTTGTCATTAGAAAAGGTAATAAAATATTTTTCTGGATATTTTATAATGTTTTATGAAATTGTAAAACTAGTACTTAATACTAGTTCCCTCGTAACAAAGTAGGGATGGACTTTTTGTATCGATTTGTACCAACCGATCGATTTTCGAACCGATCCAAACAAGTTGGTACCGAAAGTTCGGTATACCGACTTTTCGGTACGGTACAACCGAACCAAACTTTAAAAGTCGGTTCGGTTTCGGTATTCATTTCGTATGTTTGGTACAATACCGAACCGAACCAAACATTAAAATTATAAAATATATATAAATTTACACATAGTTATAACTTACAAATAAATTGTATTATACTTTATTTTAATTTTTCTCACGACTTACTTTCCTATTTACGAATCCAAATACAATCGTTAAAGTAGCAAATATAAGAATAGTTGTACACATTTTAATTTTTACAAACTTTTTTGCTATTTTATTGTTATCAAGAATTATTTTTTAATAATAATAATGTTTCGGTATAAAACGGAAAACCGAACCGTATCGAACCGAAAAAGTCGGTTACCGAATTTTTCGGTTCGGTTATGGTATAATTTTTTTCAAACCAAACAAGTTCGGTTCGGTATTGGTATATGGTCAAAAAAGTCGGTATCGTACCGAAGCCACTCCTATAACAAAGCCACCTCAGTTATACTTTATTAGATTACCAAAATTAGTAAAGGGCAATAATTAATAAAACTCTCGAGCTTTTATATAATTAGTCTCAAAATTTTGTTACTTATATATACTTCATCCATGTTTTTTTCAAGGAATCCGTTCGATCTTTGATCATGTGTTTTAAATTATTTTACTCTTGAAATGGTATGCTATACCCAGATAAAAAAAAAAGGAAATAGGAAATACATAAAGAGTGACATTCTCCAAATTATATTCTAAAAATAAATCATTCAAAATATTTTCTTCCAAAAAAGGGGCTACTTTTTCATTATATTAAATCGAGCACAATTTACTCTAACTCTCTCTCACCGATCAATTTCACAACATCTTAGACTTTACCCCATAGCCTCACCCATCACTTGTTGCGACGATAATGATCCGTCGAAAATTTGTCCAACTGCATACACATTTATAAAATATATACACATTCGTGAAAAAAATATCAAGTGACATTAGAGTTTCCCCCTACCCACACCTACCATTTGCCCATGGTTTGGCGATGGCTATGCTGGACCGCGTCGGACCTTTGGCGAATTGCATACATATTTGTAAAAGGCATACACATTCGTGCCAAGTGCATGCACTTTATTTATAGCATACCCTTTCTCTTTTTTGGTCATCGACGGAGGTCGTGGAAAAACCGACGAATCTCAGACGAGCTCGCCAAAAATCCGACAAAGTGCATTTACAATCATGGAGAATGTATACACAATTATGAATAGCCAACAAAATCATTAGCTGCATTCAAACAATCGTAAATTAAATACACAATCATGTTTGCACTTTCCAGGATTGTTTATGAGCTTTTGACGAATGTATATACATTTTCGACGATTGTGTATGCAATTCGTCGGACCTTCGGATAGGTCGTTGGAGGTACGTCGGACCTTCGTGGACATACTATGATGACCAAATAAGAAAAAATATATGTATTTTAAGAAATGTCATGCATTTTCCACGAACATATATGCATTTCACGATTTTGTATATAATTCGCTGAAAATCGACGGAGCTCTCGCAAACCCCCACCACTGTCCTAACCCATGTGCAACTGATGGGTGGGAGTAGGGGGTAAACTCTAATTTGATTTGAAATTGAGTGATGAGGGAGAGTTGAGGTAAATTGCGGATGATTTGAGATGAGTATAGAGAAAGTTGTAGTGTTAAGCAAAAAGATTTGGAATAGCAATTTTTAGGAATATAGTTTGATGCTTGCATCTGTTTGGGAATTTTTCCAAAGGAAATGATGAAGTCGCTACAAAAAAATACTCAAATAGCGACGGGATTAGTGACGCTATTTTTTGTTACAAGGTTATTAACGACGGTTTTTGTGACGGGTTTATGACAGTTTAGTCAATTTGTGACGGCTTTGTGACAGTTTAGTCAATTTGCGACAGGCTTGTGATAGTTTTTGACTCTCACTAAATCAAATATTATTTTGTAGTGGTAACTCACTCACCCCTGACCTTGAGTAACCACGTTGATCCTCACATACCAAAACAAACGTACTTTAGATTTTTTGAAGTGTTAATGAGTTTTTTTGATTTTGTTTTGACCGCAACAAGTGTGGTCACGAGTGTGGGAGCTGTGAACATTCCAAGATAAAAACAAAGATATATAAGAACTCCTTTGATTCTAGACAATACGTGTTTAAAAGAATTAACATTATCAGTTACAATATCATTTGTATTGGACATTAACATAATATATTCACAAAATGCATTTGGGACGAAACGAATAAATTTAAATATGGGGACCGATATTATGTGCTTATTAAACAAAATTTCTTGTAGAATAAATTTTATTTGATTTTTTTGGGTATATATGCAATAGACAATGTAACAAAATGCAAAAGTAATTTATTAGCGTACCTATATGAATTTTTTAATTATTAATGGTTTATATATACATACACAAAATGATGTGGGTGTAGTGTGACATTTCCACAAAGCAAATTTTGACGGGCAAAATGGTACAAAATATGGAAAAAAGACATAAGATATAAATTGATAAAGCTTTATAGATGAAATCAATAGAATATGAGACATTGCGAGTAAATTGATAAAATAAAATGAGAACTCAAGATGTTTTTCTTAAATCTCTCATAATTGAAGGTAAAAATAATTTTATTATTTTAGAAAAGTGGGATAGCAAAATAAACTAAGGTAATATATATAATAACATTGCCCTTTTTTTTTGTCTCTTTGCATACTGAATACCATGTTGGTCACGACCCAATCTATTGTTTCTTCTATTCAGAATTCTGCTAGTTTCTATAGGTACAAATAATGGAACGAGACAGCTTACTTTTTCCATTGAGAAGTAATTTTAGTTACAAAGAGTTAATTGTTCCTAAATACTTTTCTTGTATGTGCAAATAAATACGGTTCGGAACAAGTTGCTCCAAAATACACGTGATAAACTAACGAGTGCCAATTTTGAAATATCCTAGCTTGGACAGGATTCCTCCTTGCTACAAACGTGTTCATTTATCATTGGTATAAGTTTAATGTTTTACATTAATATATCCATACTTCCTTTTTGTCCCATTCTATTGTTCTGCATTAGAAAACCCCAAATTTAAGTAGACAAAATTATGACACATTTTTTGTATATTTTTTTCAAGTTTAACCCTAGTATATTTAATTAATTTTAGAGTTATTTGGATAAATATAAAATTGTAAACACTTAAGACAATACTTAGAAAAGTGAACAATTAAATTATAACTTCCTAAAATGTAATAATATTATACTATAAAAAGGAAATAGAGATGTATCTGTACTCTCCAAACTTTACAGTCTTTATTAACACAATAAATTATGCACACAACCCTCCTAACATTAAACATTTGTTCCCAAAACAGAAGTAATAATTTAGCACAGTGTTATACGCACACAATTCCATGTATCAATAATCCAATACAAAATTTGATCCTTGTATTTCCAATTTCTAAGTTAAATGAACAAGAACCAAATCAAAAACCACAACTACAAAGAAAATAAAATCTCCAACAACAACGTTGATGTTTCCCAAGCTTTGGAATACAGAAAAATTAATCCAACTACATCGGAACATAACTTATCTCTTAAATGCCAAGTGTAGAAGTAATGAGATAGGGCTAGCTAGGGCCACCGGTCACTCATAGTGATACGACTATAGCAACTAATGAACTATATTACGACCAGTTTTGAAGAAAGATGACCGATAGAAAGACAACACTTAGCATCTCAATGCACAGAAGTAAGTAGCTGAAGACACTCCCATTTTAAAAATAATTGACAACAAATAAAAAAAAATATTATATATAAAATATCAGCCCCTCCCATTTAACTTTCTGGTTTGGTTCCATCCATGTCTCCATGAGAGCTACTCATACCCGAAGCAAGTAAATGCTGAGCTCGGGACCACCGTGACCATCGGGGTTCATCATGTAAAAAGCCTCAGAGTCCCTTGACCCAACAACCCTCTCAAACCTAGCTCTCATATACATAAGTTCTCCCTCCCCGCTATCTTCCTCTGCAGCCTCTCGCTGGGCAGGTAAAACACCGGCTCCCATCGTGATGGGTCCCACCAAGCTCAGCACCTTCCAATCCTCGGGCCCACAATCCCTCCTAACTCCATACCCACACTTCTTCCCATTACAATAGGTTCTCCAGATCGGCTCATCTAACAATTTCACCCCAGCTCCCTTCTTCTTATTATTATCAATTTTCCTCTCACACTCAAGGGCGATACGGACCATTCCAGAGGCCATTTCCTTCACGAGGATGCTTGTAGGGGTAGCGAGCTCAACGAGGAACCCTGGCCTTGACTTTGGGTCCTCTTGGAAGGCGAAATGTACGTGCCCTCTACGGTACCCAAAGAGGGTACCTACTACCTTTGTCCCTAGACCTTTGTAGTGGATGTTTTTACTCCTTGAGAAAAGGCTTAAGGCTCTTTTGAGCTTAGTGGTGGGTTTCTTTTTGGGCAGTTTTGCGGATAAGTCCAAGGCTTGGAATTTGAGCTCTTCTTCGTAGGCTGAGGAGAAAGTAAGGACTTCTTCTTCTTGGTCGTCGAATTCGTCTTCGGGTTTCTTCTTCCAGCTTAGGAATCTTCTGGAGAAGGAGAATGATGAGTCAGATTTTGCTGTGATTGACTTCATTTTGGGGAGAAATTAATAATTAAACCCGGAGGAATGAAGAAACAAGGAAAATTTACTACTTAATATTTATCAACAAACGGATAAGAGAATAGATTTTAAGCGTTTTGAGGTGAAGCAAAATCAAAGAAAAATGTTCAAACCCCAGCAACAGGAATGGAAAAGGGATTTAATCAATTAGTTTTCGCAGAGATTTATCCAGATGAGAAATCTTGGAAAAACAAAGAACTTGAAGGTTTTGTAGCAGTGAAAGTTGGAAGTTATGGGTTGAGAATACGTGGTTCTAAATAGGGAGAGGTTTGGTCTAGAGAGTAGGAGAATACTGACGAAAATAAGTTGAGCAGCCTTACCTACATATGAGAGAGAGCTATATTAATCTTGTGTTAAGAGGTAGGTGTAATTTTAATATGTTAACGAATTGTATTAAAATTGTCAGAATGAAATTTTTTAAAATTTGATTATATAGTTTAAATGTTAAATTTTAAAAAAATTTATTTCGACAATTTTGATACAAGTTATAAGCCGGTCAAAATTACACATAGTTTCATATTAAACAATTAAATGGGAACGGAAGAACTACACTGCATTAAATAGTCCGTGAAATTGGTAAGTGGAAATAGTGAATTCAGAGGGAACAAGGTTTTGTATTATAATTTTATAGAGTTATAGGTGATCACGAAAAATTCTGTTTTGAAATTAAAATTTATGTGGTAAAAAAATAAAGCTAAAATTGTTGTGTGGAAAACTAGCTCGGTGTAAATATTGTAAGAAAAGTCAGGTAAAAGCGCTATTTCAGAAAAAAAAAAAAGAAGGTAAAAGCGATAGAACATATAGACATAGAAGTAAGTTGTTGTATTGTCCCTATAATAATGGACAATGGTGAAAGACGTAAATTTATTCTATAATGGAGACATAGATGAGGATGGATTAATTAACTTCAAAAAGTCTGTATTAACGCGTAAACCGTAGAAAAAATCTACGGTTTACAGCAGATTTTTTCTACGGTTTACAGCAGAGGCCAGAGTGGAATCTGATCACTGCTCTTATCCAAAAACACATGTGCAGCCAGTAATAATAGTATGGCAGCCCTAGACTGATATAGTAAACGCTCCTCACTAGGGTTGGGGGGTAATTCACCGAAGGTCTATAACATCCAATCAAGTCTAACTGTCAGACAGTTTAGATCGACTTGATTGTCAGCCGGCCTAACACCCAACAAACTTTCCATCATAGCCAACCTGCTCGCCTTCGTGTCATTCCGCTCCGACCGGGTCACAGCAAGACCATCCACCCTCAAACCAAGCATAATCTCTACATCCTGTAAATATATCCCCAACTCTCCCCCGACAAAATGGAACGTGTGCGACTCATCACGCCACCTATCAACTAAGGCTGTAATCAACCCTCGGTCTACGGTATAATTACCTATACTGTAAATACCGTAAAAACCAGCCCTAATGATATTTTGAACTACCATTTCAGGCGTCGGTATCTGCCAACTATAATTATAAACCCTAATCTTATTGGCATCTCCTCTACCCGCTTCTCTGCCAGCATCCCAAGTCTGATTAGAAATGTGACCAGTCTGTCGTAAAATACCCAACCTCTCTTTAATATGTGGACCTGGGTCTGCCATCCTAACTATGATAACCAAATATAACTCAATTAATGATAACCAAAAAATGATAACATAACCAATTAATGATAACCAAACAATGATAACTCAATGATAACCAATTAATGATAACCAAACAATGATAACTCAATGATAACCAATTAATGATAACCAAACAATGATAACCAAACACACATTTTTTCATAAACCAAACAATAATAATTTAATTTTTTAATCATAACCAAACACACATTTTTTCATAAACCAAACAATAATAATTTAATTTTTTAATCATAACCAAACACACATTTTTTCATAAACCAAACAATAATAATTTAATTTTTTAATCATAACCAAACACACATTTTTTCATAAACCAAACAATAATAATTTAATTTTTTAATCATAACCAAACACACATTTTTTCATAAACCAAACAATAATAATTTAATTTTTTAATCATAACCAAACACACATTTTTTCATAAACCAAACAATAATAATTTAATTTTTTAATCATAACCAAACACACATTTTTTCATAAACCAAACAATAATAATTTAATTTTTTAATCATAACCAAACACACATTTTTTCATAAACCAAACAATAATAATTCAATTTTTTAATCATAACCAAACACATTTAATCATAACCAAACACATTTAATCATAAACCAAACAATAATAACTCAAATTTTTAATCATAACCAAACACATTATCAACAATTCAAATTAACCAAACAAAATAAAAAAACATGCAAAAATGGGACAAATATCAACAATTATTAAAATTTCTATAATTAATATAAACAAACAACAAACAATTATATATAGTGTTTCAAAATTCGTATTAAAAAAAAAAACGACACGTGTGTATTTTTTTTTTTAAATTAAGAAATGACGTGCAGTTAACTGGCCGGTACCTAACCACATGAGTTTTTTTTTAATGTGATTAAGGCCGACCCGTTAATGATCAACGTTTTGCAAAATTAGGATTATAATAACTATTTAACAGTATATTTTAAAAATTAAAACGTATATTCATTCGAGGGTTGGATACATTGGAGGGTTGCAATCTCTCATGATTTGATTAAATATATTAAAACAAAATCAAGCAAAATGAATTAGAGGTTCTTTATATATTCCTATTCTTTTGATGCAAAATATATTTTAAGGGTTAGAGTTTCGGGACTTAGTATCATATCAAAGTAAAAGAATTACTTATATATACAAAATTGTAAACAACTCATTTAGCTTGTATAGTACAAAAATAGTTGTATTATTAAGTTTAATTATATTTTACTAACATCATATGATTTTTTATATTTATTGTATAAAAATCAACCAAACCAATTAGTTATTGGTTTGGTTCAACTTAAAATTTTAAAAAACGGTCTAGTTGGTTTATTTTAAGGTTTCAACGGCTTTATAACAGGTCTTAATCGAACAAAAACAAACCGATTAATTTTAATTGGTTTCTTTCGTGTTTTTACAAAAAATTGAACCGAATCGAATATTGGTCACTCCTCCTCGTTGTGATCTACTTTATGTTCATCACTCTAGTTTACTACTATAAAAATATATTTTAAAACTAATATTTCCCAAGAAAATAATATTTAGAAAAAATATTAGAAAAATAATGTTATCAAAGTAAATTGTTTTATATTTTTTTGATATACATATTACCCTAACTTGTCTAGTTTTTATTTAAAAAAAAATCAAATTAAATAAGCTTAAACGTAAATAAATAAAGTTTGATCACATTAAATGGGCTAAAAAAGAAGCGGGAATAGTATGCGCCAGTTAAATTGGAAACTATTTTCCAACTGCCCGTATCTCTATCTCCATGCCATTATTTTACTACCCTCTCTCCAAAACAGAACAAAATTCATCCCCTCCAATTCGAGAACAGATCTAGAGGTACTTTATTTATTTATTATGGTATGGTATATATTAATTACTAATTTCTTTTTTTTATAAATGTGTACTTGTTGTTCCAAACAACGTTTTCAACTCATTGATTAGTTTAGCATTTGGAAATGAATCAATAGAATATATACTGTCGACTAAACAATACTGGTACGTTTCTCAAGAGAGGGGTCGTGTCGAGAATAGAGGCGTTGGGATAACCTCCAATTCGTCCTTCACCAATAAGTTCAGAACAAAAGATAACTTTTAATCCCACTTAGGAACAAAATGGCCCGTCATCAATTGATACCCCACGAAGATCTCCTAAAATAAACTTTCTTACAAAATGCAGAAGTGTACTGTTTCTATCATTTTTTTTTTGCTTTTTAAACTTATAAAAGACTTCTAATTAAATGAACAAGTTTTATTTAAAAAAAATTATATATGTGTTAGGACTTTCCACGAAAGAGCTAAAGAAGCATCAAATTCCTGCATTCCTGGTATTTTTTCTTTTAATAATATGTAATATGTAGTTGTTAAAGATATATTTAAAATCAAATGAGAGTTGTCCGGATATGAACAGTTTACTATCCTATACTTTATCAAAATTTCAATTTTCTCTCATTTACTCTATTTTGTTCATTTTAGGGCTCTGTACAATATCAATCCATTCAATTTTGTATCTCATCTGTCAATTTCTTCACAAAATGGACGACACGTGACTAAATTTTATTAACTTTTTTTTAACGACAAGGATATTTTGATCATTTATAACATAAATCAATAAAAAAATAAAAAATAAAAATAAAAATAAAATAAAGATAAGGGACGGAATAATATATTTTTCTATATTCCTTTCATCCCAATTCTTATCAAACATAAAACTAACTCATAAAAATAACAAAAGTTAGTCACGTGCAGTCACGGACTCACGTGTCGTCTATTTTATGAAATAATTGGCGGATGAGGTACAAAATTGAGTGGATTGATATTGTACATGGCCTTAAAATGAACAAAATAGAGTTGAGGGGAGAAAATTGAATTTTTGATAAAGTAAAGGATAGTAAACTGTTCATATCCCGAGAGTTGTCTGTATCGGAGTCACCCTATCTCGTTTTTGTCTAAGGGGCCTAAACCTGTAAATTGAACCGGTAAACCTAAACTTGTAAGATATATTTCTGTACATTTAGAAATTGAATTAGTTTTTGAAATGGAAATGATTTTGATGCACAGGTAGCTCGTAATCTAATTCTAGGTGGGCATATAGTACATGTTTACCGGTGCTCCTGACTATGTATTTACTACTGAAATACAGTCTCCAAGGCTATTCACTCGTTAGGTCCTTCTCTTACTAAGTTGATTTCCTTCCTGTTATCTATAATATTATCTTTTTATTTCTTCTTTATAAAATTCAAAGAGTTTGAGCCTCCATCTTTTATCTTGTTTAATTCTATACTCATCATATTGTGGTTATTCAGCATGAGTGTATATAAATCATTATTTATTGTTTTGCAAATACATAAAGTGATCTACATGATCAGTTATAAAGTTGTTACTGTTGAGTTAGTATGTTACCCACATCTATGAGAATTTAGATTAGCCTAATTGTCTACAGAATAACAACTTTATATTCACATGTTAATACATGATAACTAATATATTAAGTATTGTGAACGTAAATATAAAATGAACACGAGATACAACGTGGTTCGATATTTCAACACTTCTGGGTTGAATCCTACTCCACGAAAAAATCATTACCTTTTATATATATGAAAGTGAGAATTTACAAATTATAATATTCGGTACTGCACTATATTGTTTCTTTTCTTCTTCTTTTTTTTCAATGGTACAATACAGTACCTATTTATAGACAAAGTGTGAAAAAGAGAATTCACAATCCTTAAACACGTGGCATATGCAGTGGCCATCTGTCATGCTATGGTACATTATTAGATGACTCATAACACTCCATAACTCGATTTTCGATGACCATATTCCAAATCTTCCCCTGATGATCAGAACTCAAAGTGATTATTTCAAAATTTCTTTCAGACTTCTCATCCCAATATTTTATACCAATTTCTTAAACATTGTTGCAGGAAGAGGCTTAGTAAATAAGTTGGCCAAATTATCTGTTGATCGTATTTTGCGAATGTCTATTTCACTATTCTTTTGGAGATCGTGGGTATAGAAGAATTTTGGAGAAATATGCTTAGTTCGATCCCCTTTAATATACCCTCCTTGAATCTGCGTAATGCACGCTGTATTATCTTCATATAGTAACGTTGGCTGAATTTTTATCGAAGTCAAGCCTGACTGTTCTTGTACATAATGTATCATTGATCTTAGCCAAACACATTCTCGACTTGCTTCATCAATTGCAAGTATTTCCGAATGATTCGAAAAAGTTGCTGTTAATGTCTGTTTTACAGAACGACAAGAGCTTGCAGTACCAGCATATGTAAAAACATATCCGGTTTGTGATTTAACATTATGTGGATCTGACAGATAGCCAGCGTCTGCATATCCAACTAATTTTCCATTTCCATTGTTCGAGTAAAATAATCCTAAATCGACGGTTACTCGTAAATATCGCAAGTAGATTGACAGAGAATGCAATGTCTGGTCTAGTACAATTTGCAAGGTACATAAGGGCACCGATTGCACTTAATTATGGCACTTCAGGGCCTAGTAAATCATCTTCCTCGCCTTTTGGACGAAAGAGATCTTTCTTGATATCGAGTGAGCGAACAACCATATGGGAATTTAGCGGGTGTACTTTGTCTATATAAAACTGGCGAAGTACCTTTTCAGTGTAGTTAGACTGATGAACAAATATACCATTAGATGTATGCTCGATTTGTAAACCGAGACAATACTTTGTTTTCCCAAGATCTTTCATCTCAAATTCGACTTTTAGGTAATTAGCAGCCTTTAAAATCTCTTCAGGAGTTCCAATTATATTTATATAATCCACATAAACTGCAATAATAGTGAACCCATAATTCGCTTTCTTGATAAAAATGCATGGACATATCAGACTATGTACATAACCTTTTTTTAAGAGGTAATCACTGAGCCGATTGTACCACATGCGTCCTGACTGTTTTAAGCCGTATAACGATCTTTGAAGCTTAATCGAGTGTAAACTCCTATCTTTTGCTTCAGGTAATTTCCATATAAATATGCAGTGATCACGTCCATTAGACGCATTTCCAGTCGTTCAGCGACTGCCAAACTGATCAAGAATCGAAAAGTACTCCCATCCATTACTGGAGAGTATGTTTCTTCGTAATCAATCCCAGGTCTTTGGGAGAAACCTTGAAGAACAAGTCGTGCTTTATATCTTACGACTTCATTGTGTTCGTTACGTTTTCGTACAAATACCCATTTGTACCCTACGAGATTGATATCTTCTGGAGTCAGGACTACTGGTCCAAATACTCTCCATTTTGCTAAAGAGCTTAATTCGACTTCAACAGCATTTTTTCATTTTGGCTAATCACTTCTACGTCGACATTCTTCGATGGAAGTTGGTTCAGGATCCTTATTATCAATAATTTCTAGAGCCATAGCATATGCAAATTTTTCGTCGACGACCACGTTACTACGATCCCATCTCTCCCCATAAAATATTGAGATCTCATTATTATTTTCAGGTACAAGTATCTCTTCAGGAGATATAACCTCTTCACGAGGAATTTGTCTTGGGGGTTGGGACGAAGTTACTTGTGGAGCCTCTTCACGGGCATTTTTATTCAACTCTTTACTCCATTTCGGGGTTATTTGTAATTTTCCTTCAGGAGAATTACTTAGAAAAGTTTCATCTGCTGGAGGATTACTTGGTCTCAGTTCTTTCATTTTTCGGGGCAATTTATCTTTTGCACCCACGGGTCTTCCATGCTTTTGGCATGGTTTGGGTTCATTCATTATTGGTTCCCTTATAGGAACATCAATATGTGTCATAGTGTTAGATGCATGTACATGTGACTTTAATACTTTATGTGTATTAGTAAATGCATCGGGTAAATTATTAGCAATGCTTTGCAAGTGCATGATTTTTTGAACTTCTAATTCACTTTGTCTGGTACGAGGGTCCAGATGAGACAATGATGGTACATTCCATTCAAATTCATGTTCTGCTATGTGTTTAGAGTTCACTCCCCCTAATGGTGGGAAAAGAGTCTCATCAAACTGACAATATGCGAAACGAGCCTTAAACGAATCACCGGTTAACATATCTAATAATAGATGGTGAATCAAAACCAACATAGATACTTAGGCGTCGTTGTGGACCCATTTTAGTACGTTGTGGTGGTGATATTGGAACGTAAACTGCACAACCAAAAATACGTAAATGAGATATATTTGGTTGGTGACCAGATACTAGTTGTAGTGGGGAATAAACATGATGGGCAGATGGGCGAATACGAATTAATGATGCAGCGTGTAGAACATCATGCCCCCATGCTGACTCTGCTAATTGAAACTTTATGAGTAATGGTTTGGATATCAATTGTATGCGTTTAATGAAAGATTCTGCTAGGCCATTTTGTGTATGAGTATGTGGGACAGGATGTTCAACATCTATCCCTACAGCAATGCAACAGTCGTCAAATGCTTGAGAAGTAAATTCACCAGCATTATCAAGACGTATTGACTTAATTGGATATTCGGGGAACAGAGCTCTTAAACGAATGATTTGAGCTAAAAGCCTAGCAATTGCAACGTTTCTCGTTGATAGTAAGCAGACATGAGACCATTTAGATGATGCATCTATTAAGACCATAAAATAACGAAATAGACCACATGATGAATGAATTGGTCCACAAATATCTCCTTGAATGCATTGCAAAAAACTTGGTGATTCAACACCGATTTTTAGAGGAGATGGTTTCGTAATCAATTTACCCTTTCAACAAGAAACACATGTATACTCACTAGGCGATGGAATCTTCAGGTTCGTTAATGAATGACCGTTTGAACCTTCTACTATTCGGTTCATCATGGTTGAACCTGGATGACCGAGACGATCATGCCAAAGGACAAAAGTTCGAGAATCAGAATAAACCTTTTGAATTTTGGTGCACTTCTGGTGCTGTTCCCTAATGCACTTCAGGTGTTGCGCTTTAGTGGTGCACTTCAGGTGCTGCGCTTTAGTGCATTTCTGGTGCAATTGTTCGATGCACTTCGGGTGCACTATAGAGTATGATTCAATACACTTTATTATTGTGTTGGTATAAGTACTTAGTCTTTCAAGTACAAGCTTCTGGCTTGCAGCCAAACTTGTTATATCGAGATAATTTTTATCTCCCTTATTTCCAGTTTCAATATGATATCCATTATTGCGAATATCTTTGAAACTCAATAAATTTTTATTTGACTTGGGAGAGTATAATGTACATTCAATGCGGATCTTTGTACCCTTAGGTAGTAGTACATATGCTCTTCCGAAGCCTTCTATGATTTCTGTTGGTCCGCTAATCGTATTAACGTTGGCAATAAGTGGTTCTATGAACTCAAAAAAAAAATTAACTCGAAATATGCTATGAGTTGTTGCACTTTCCACCAAACATAAGTCCTGATCATACCTACTGCTAGATTGTAAATTCATGGTTTCTACAAAGAAAAGACATATATTATTATTATTATTATATTACATTTAAGATAATACGTGAATGGCTGAAAATACACGACCAACTGAAAATACACGACCAACTGAAAATACACAACTAACCGAGACAACTAGCTAGCTTATTTTGAAAAATAACACAAAAACACTTTTACAAGAAACTGATTGATTTAGTCTTCTATATGACCATCAAAGAAATCACCGATATCTAGGTGAGTATTAGTGAGGGGTTCTTCCTTTATGCCCATGTTTTCAAAAACAGAAAAATTTGTTTCCTTATCATTCATTTTTCCTTTGAGAGAGTTTTGATATAACTCAACCAAATGCTTTGGAGTTCGACATGCATGAGACCAATGCCCATCATTTATGCATCTATAGCAATTACTACAACCACCTCGTTTTGGAGGCACATGAAATTTCTCATCAACCTTTATTTTCATAGGTTGGCCTTTGGTCCACTTCTGGTGGTTACGAACATGAAATTTTCCAGCATATTTGCTGTGATTAAAATGCTTAATTCTACGAGCTCGACCTAGATTATTCTTCCGTTGAAAACCTTTTATTTCGACAACATTTATTTCAAGAAATGGTGTAGAACCAATCGGACGAGACTGATGGGTTTTCAACAAAAGTTCATTGTTTTCTTCTGCAAGAAGAAGACAAACAATCAACTCAGAGTACCTCTTAAACCTCCGCTCTCGATATTGCTGCTGCAGGAGCATATTCGAGGCGTGGAATGTGGAGAAGGTTTTCTTTAGCATATCAGACTCAGTGATATTTTCTTCACACAGTTTCAGTTTAGAGGTAATTTTAAACATAGCCGAGTTGAATTCATTGACCGTTTTAAAATCTTGCATCCTCAGGTGCATCCAGTCATATCGAGCTTTTGGAAGCAACACGAGCCTGTGATGCTCGTAGCGCTCTTTCAAATTATTCCATAACTCGAGAGGGTTATTTATCGTGAGACATTCAGTTTTTAAACCCTCGTCGAGGTGGTGGCGGAGAAATATCATGGCTCTTGACCTGTCCTGCGGGGACGAGTCATGTCCTTCAATTATAGTGGTCCCAAGATCCATAGAAGCCAAATGAATTTCGGCATCTAGAACCCATGATAAGTAATTACTGCCAGATACGTTCAGGGCGGTGAATTGAAGCCTTTGAATAATCGCCATATCTAATCAATGAGATGTAAAACATAATTAATGTATAAATAACTAACTAACAAGATTTATTCCGTTTTAGAAATTAAAATTGCTACTCAGAGTTTGCCTACTTCAGGTAGTTTTACATATTATTAACAAATAAAATCTCATGAAAACTACTTCTGATAGTTGGAATTCTTCTGGAATTACCAATATTATGTATTGTTCACTACTTCAGGTAGACATAATCTCTCAACGTTAACTACTTTTGGTAGTTATAATTCTTCTGGAATTATCTTTAAAGTTCTTCGGGAACTATAAATTTCATAACTTTTCGGGAGTAATTTAATATTAATTTTTCAGGAATTAATTAAGCATTAATCAATATTTATACTTCATCATAAATTTATCAATGTTCATGATTGTTTACATTAATTCTTCAGGAATTAATCAAATGTCATTATTCATGAATGATTAATATTAATTCTTCAGGAATTAACCAACTATCATTCTTCAGGAATGATTAGTATTAATTCTCCACGAATTAACCAAATATCATTTTTCAGGAATGATTAGTAGCTACTAAATAAATTAATTCATATTTATACTTCGGGATAAATATGTCAATCTTCAGGATTGATATTCCGGAATTTGGAAAATATAATTAAATTGTAAAAATGGTAGTATACACTTTTACAAAATATTAGTGTAAAAGTATATACTACTCCAACATAACAAAACCAATAATTAAATAGAGACTCATGCTGATAACGTGTTATAAAACGGCACTAATAACTCAATAATATATTAAGTATTGAAAACGCAAATATAAAATGAACACGAGATATAACGTGGTTCGGTGTTTCAACACTTCTAGGTTGAATCCTACTCCATGGAAAAGATCATTACCATATATAAAAGTGGAAATTTACAAAGTATAACATTCGGTACTGCACTATATTGTTTCTTTTCTTTTCTTCTTTTTCTTGTTTTTCAATGGTACAATACAGTACCTATTTAGAGGCAAAGTGTGAAAAAGAGAATTCACAGTCCTTAAACACGTGGCATATGCAGTGGCCATGTGTCATGCTATGGTACATTATTAGATGACTCATAACACTGACATTATACAATTGTTTTAGAGCTAATTTTGTGAATTTTAATTATTTGTTTACAGTATTCGGAGACTGCTGTTAGGTAGTTAAATGCACTACATTATCGAGAAATGCAATGTTAATGTACTATTAAAGGCTATAGGAAGGTTTGTATACATAATCGTAACTAATGCAATATAATAATTAGTTTATATGAGTTTATGTCGAATGAATTAAAGTACGTTGAGTAGGATTTTATTATGGTTCAGTTTTGAAACTGAAACAAAGAGCTGCTAAAAAATGACAGTGGGACTTAGTTTGATTAATAAGGATGTAGTATGCTGTTTGGACAGAATTAGAACCCGTGATTTATGTTTCTAAAACTCAATATGTGTGAATACAAGTATTTATTTTTACCCCATGAAATTTATAATGAGTAGTAGATGATAAGGTAAAAGCCGATTTGTAATTTTAATGATATTAAAGACCAAGATGGAATTATTCAAGGCTGTTTTTTGAGAAATGGTCCGTTATAATTAACACCGACAATTAACACCAAATTTAGATGCTTGGATTGCTCTGTTCTACTTCTATTTATATGTATATACATTCTTTTGGTTTTGTACATAATGAAACGAGTAGTTTTTTTGTCTTGTTGAGCCAATACGATTTAGCGAAAAGATATTAATCACATGCTTTTCATTTACTGTAAACGAATTCCTCAATATGTAGGTTCATGGTTGTGTGATATATTAACAACCGATGGCATTACATTACATGTTGATACACATAAGATAATTTTATGTGTTTCTTTTGCTTTGAATTTTGTAGGCTGGCGAGTACAGTTACGCTTCTGGCTAAGAGTCTATTTTCCCAATTCGCCATCAAGTTGCTTTTGCTTCATATTCATTGTAATCAGTAGAGCATGTTATTATAACTAGTGTTTTTTCTTTCTCTCTATGTACATATGTTTTTATGATCGGAGAATGTTAGTAGTGGTTACTCTTGTAATGAATATGTTACATTTTATATTGATAAATGTGTACGATAAATCTTTTAATAATTGTATTATAAATGATTCTAGCAATTGAAAGTTGATTTAATTTCTATATTTGTATTATATACGAATGAAATAGAATTTAAATTTTATAACCATTATTTTCTTTTGCAACAAAAATTGATTATATTTACTGAATAAGCAACAACCAATATTGCAACTGCAATGGATTTTTTCCACATTCGGCAACACTTTATTTCTCTAATGCAACAAATTAGTAAAAAATCAGCAACGAAATTTTAACTTTTAACAACAAAAACATTAAAGGATCGATAACAACTTGTTTCCATTTGGCAACAATATTATTTCGAAATGAATTTTTTTGTTGCAAACTTTTTTTTTTGTTACAAAAAATATGTTTTTAGCACAAATATTCAAGAGACAAATACAAATACATGTATCTATGTAACAAGTTAAACGCATAAATTCAAAAGAGTTGGAAAGTCACAAAACTAGCATATTTATGAATTTAAGAAAATTTAACTAAGTACATATGTATTTGAAAAATTAAGTACATGTATTTAGAAAGATCATCTAAAACTTTATCTAAAACTTTTTTTACATGTATAAATACTAGGTATAATATAGTATAGAAAAAGTTTAATGTAACGACTTATATATAATTTTACACTTTTATATAATTTATTCCTATATGGAGGAAAATTTGTTAAGGCGGGACCATAAAAAATCATGAAATATTATGGAGGTTATTTTTATTTTGAACTGAACCGAATTGGGACCGAACATTTTTATTCCTATAAGTAGGTTATTTCTATATAGAGTATTATTATAGAGAGGTTCTACTATAGTTACTTATTAGTTATATGAAAAGAAAATTACACTCTCTAAGATGCTCCCGCTAACTTTCACCCCACTAGATGCATATATCTCATATAAATATCCATTTAATTATTCCCAAAACATCTAAGATATCATTATGTTCCCAATGGGCTAATCGAAGCTCAAAAAAATACTTCCATTAATCAAGAAAAAACGGAAGTGAACTTACCCAGACTTCCATTACATATATTTAAAAGATGAAAAGCACACAAACATGATGTAACTCAAAAATGTGTGGATGCATATCTATTGATATGCGCTTCATAAAGTGTATACCTATTAGTAAGTGCATACATGGCGGTATGTAACTGATAAAATATCAAGTATCTTATTCTTAATATTTAAATTTATATCGTTTTGTTTAAAATAACTAACCAATTTTTTCTAACATACAATAGCAAGTATACACTTCAAATGCATCCACTCATTTACACTAGAATACATACAATTTTTTGAAATCAATCTGAATTCCTTAAATTATACCCTTTAAAAGTGCATATATATAGGTATGCTCGGATAGCAGTTGGTATGCACTTTAAAACGTGCAGGCCTATGGACTTCAAAAGTTGAATATGTGAAAGTATGCAATGCATATCCGTTGTTATGAAATTCAAAAAGTGCATATATGGTTCTATGCACTTTGTAGCTGTTGATATGCACTTTGTAAAGTGCATATATGCAGATATGCTCTTGCCAAACCGCATATCAATTGATGTGCAATTTAAAATGTGCATACTTAATAGTATGCACTTCATAACAGTTAGTAAACATTTCAGAAAGAGAGAACTGAAGTTTAAAAAATTGTTATTTATGATATAAAATAGCGAATATCAACAAATATCAAGAATGCCTAAAATGAAAAGTGATTGATGCCAATTATTTTCATATAAAAAATAACATATAATTACCGTTGAGTGTATATTTTTGAATATAATTACACTTTAGTGGTACGAGGAAAAACTAATTCAGTTTTAGTACAACTCAACCTGAGACGTCACCTTAGAGCAACCACACCTCCCTAGCTATCCATCAAATTTAGTTAAAATTTAATTTTTGTTCTCTCAAAACAATCCGCACCTCGCCATCTTTACTCCTAGCTAAAAATATAAAGTTTATTTCAATAGATATGTTAACATAGCCAAACTACGGTAGCTATCTCAGGGTCCCGCCATCAATTCTTCAAAATAAACATAATCTTTCTTTTCTAGAAGAGAAATTGTCAAAATAAAAGGTACAATTCATACTTAATTATCATGGGTGCGTTTTGTTTTGTACCTATTTAATTATAAATTCTTCAATCAATAATTTATGTGATGTTCTAGTTGTTGTAAGTGTTGAGTTGATATCATTTAGTTAATTGTTTAATATAAATTTTATGACAACAACAAAAGATTATCATTGTTGGTTCATTTAATACAATCTTTCTATTTAGATTTTTACTTTGGTCCGAATTAATACTTCTAAATCATTTTTTTAGTTCGTATCCAAGCTTTTCCATTATCACTCTAAGTCTTTCGCTTCATTATCTTCATATATTTAAGTCCAAAAAGGCTAAAAATACATGGAAATAGATAAACCTAATCAAAATGACTAAATGCATAAAATTCATATAAAATCAACCACATTAGCATTTTCAGATGATTAAACCCTTATTTTTATATGCCAATTTCACAGGCCAATCATGAAGCCAGGGACCAATATTGGAAATTTGAAAAAATTGCTGAGTTCTATTTATTCCCTGAACTTTTGGAGTTTTGCAATTGAATTGATTGTGTTAGAAGTTAATGATTTTAGCCTGAAACGTTTCAAGCAATCACATTTTTAACCACTTAGTATCAAGATTTCAAAATTATGGTATAAAAGTTTGTCATTCAGTTAATGAAGGAATTTTTTTTTTTTGTTTGTCACTCGAATCAACGAAGTAATATTGATGTTATAAAGTCGATGAGTGTCATTTGCTTTATCGAGTGTCATTGGCTTCGATATGAATTTTGATTTACTTAAAATGTAAGTGTCATTTAATGCAATACGAGTTTCATTAACATCAATACGAGTGTCATTCACTTCAATATGAATATCATCAACTTCAATATGAGTACCATCCACTTCAATATGAGTTCGATACCAGTGTCATTCACTTCAATACGGAGTGTCAGTCACTGCAATACGACTGTTATTCATTCCAATACGAGTGTCATTCACCTTAATATTTTGTCGTTCACTTCTTTTAGGCCTGATGTAAAAACTAGAGAGGGGTGGTTTGAATAGTTGTGTGTAATACTCTAATGCAATAATGAAATACACTATTAACTTCTGTTAATTCTTTGTCAATAAAAAGTAATGCACTATCAAAACCATTGCCACTTTTATCAATTATTATGTCTGTATGGATCTTATAATAGTTATTGAATAACCCCACCTGATCCCATAGAGAAGTGATATCTCATTAAAGTGCAAAACTTTTGATAAATTTTCGGTGTAAGAATCATTTCTCATAACAAAAAGACTTCGTTGATGGCTTAACGAAACCTAAATAGAAATCCATAAAAATTTAGAACAAAATGAACTGTATTGATAAAAAAAAAACAGCATTTTATATAATTTCCGTCGAAAATTGTAAAAAAATATCACCACGCACAATAGGTGTTAGCCGAACTTGTTTAGGTTATTGATGGTAGCATATATTGGTTCTTTCTATGTTGCAACTAAAGTTATATGCATGAATAGATTTTTATGTCAGACTATCAAGATTACATAGGAACAAACAAGAATATACCTGATTCCATGATGTTGGATACGAGAACGGATTATGGGCTATTGGTTTCCACAGACTAATCTTCTCTCTCTATGGATCTCTCTCTATTGATGGGAATGGAGGAGGAGAATTGTTAGAGATAAGTCTTGGAGACCAAACTCTATATTCTTTATATAGTAATACTAATTAGAATCTTACAAACCCTAATTAGTTTACTATCGGATAATACACATTACAAAGCCTATAACAAACCACATGTTTTATTGGACTATTCTTAGTAAATCACTTAATTAGCTCATTCAAGAATATTAGTACAAATATAATTGTATTAATTAATTAGCCCACACGTCAGATTATTAAAATAACCTAACCATCTCCCACTTGGGCTATAATTAATTTCAAATGACAATATCATTCAATAACCATAGTTGCGCGCAAAATTGCTAATAATTCTTAAAACATTTCTTTAATCAATCTGGTCCATCTCCTATACCAACATGAGATTAAAGCGACCTTCGTTACATTTATCATAATTCGATCCATCAATAATCAGCATATCAAATATATTCAACGACATAGATCAAGTATGGATGTGTAACTGGAAAATACATGCAATGTGATCTTAGTCATGTCTATTTCCAATTGGTCTTTAATTCTCTAGTGAGATCAATCTTTAATCTTTCAAACTTTATATTAAACCACAACCGAAAGATAACACATTCAGAGCAATAAAAATAATAATACCATCAACTTTATTCTGCAGAAAACTGAACACAAAAGTGTTTTAATAGTGTCAACCAAAAAAACTAAATATGGAACACAAACTCCCACTAAAACTACATATCATCAAAGATGACAACACCCATTTGAGCAGTATGCCCATGAAAGACCTTGGGTGTCAAAACATTATTAAGTGGGTCGACTAAGATTTAGTTTATTCTAATAAGTTCAACAGACACTCTATCGCTGTGAAATTTTCCTTTAACAACTAGAAACTCAATGTCTATTTGTTTAGACTTCTAACAGCTTCTATTGTTATCCGAATATATAACTGCTAATAGATAGTTAAAATAAATTTTTAGTGGTCTTTTAATACCATCTGCCACTCGCAGTCTAATGACAAATTTCGCAGTCATACCAAACTATGAACTTTGTTGTCATGATGGAATGAGCTATGAGTGTCTGCTTAGCACTTTTTCATATATAAATCTTTCTGACAACATATAAACATAGCCAGAATTGGATCTCTTGGCAACCCGCAAGATCGGAGTTAGAATACTGTATGATCTTCAAATTTTTTAACTTCCAATATGTGAGTATATAATTATTATTTTATTTATTTATTAGTACATTATACCCCGTTTGGCTACTTACAAGAATCCATGCCGGGGTCACTTAAGTATCTGCCCAACATACCCACTATGTACGCCAAATCTAGACGCGTACATATTTGAGCATATGTAAGACTCCACAACAGCATAAGCATAATGAATCTTTTGCATCTCTTTACTTTAGTTTCATTCTTGGGGCATTAATTGAGACTAAATTTGTCTCCTTTGGTAACGGGACTATCTCATTGTGAATAATCCTTCATACGTACCTTATCGATATAGCTCTTTTGTGATAACCTAAGGACACACCGAGAGCGATCTCAGTGTATCTTTAATTTCTAATACAAAAGAGACGTCATCAAGATCTTTCATTTCAAAATACTTAGTTAGAAATCTCTTGTTTTTGTGCCAGGAGCCTATATCGTTTAATTGCCAATAGTATGTCATCGACATAAAGCACTAGGAAGATAATTTACTCCCACTAAACTTGTGATATACACAATCATCAACTGTATTGACCTCAAAACCGTATGAGACAATGATTTGATGGAACTTGTGATATTATTGATGGAAAACTTGTTTGCGACCATAGATGGACCTTTTGAATATGCAAACCATATACTTTGAATCACAAAATACAAAGTTTTCTGTTTGTGTCATATATATAGTTTCCTCAATGTTATCGTTAAGAAAATTTGTCTTAATATCCATCTCGTGCAACTCTAAATCAAAATGAGTTATAAGTGTCATTATAGCCCTAAAAGAATAATTCGATGAAACCTGAGTAAAACCTTTTATGACTAGACATGCTTTATATCTCTCAATATTACTCTTATAATCTCTTTTGTTTTTAAATATCAATTTACAACCAATGGGATTCTTACATTCAGGCAACTTGAAAAGATCCTAAACGTCATTATCTTTTATAGATTCAACTCATCATTCATGGCATCAATTCACTTTTGAGGGGTTGAGTTTGCTCTTCTGTAGCGATCTCTTAATTTTGAGTAGGAAGTATTATAGGTAAATTCTTATTGTTCTTTTTGAGTGTTTCTTGAACAATGTCAAAATGATCATTGTCAATAACAAAATGTAATGAAATGAATTCTCTTTTTCAAAGAGAACATTCTTAACTTTATCTCCCCCTCAAACACAACATGCTTAAGAATTTTTGCATTTCCCGTTTCGGAAAAGGATTTAGTTGAGTGATCATAAAACTTGAAAACCCTCGATCTTTCTGAGTAACGATAATGAGAATAGCCATCTATAAAAAAATAAATACCATTAGACATTCCAAGTAACCATAGGGAATGGACCATATATATAAGTATTTATCAATTGTAAGATGTCGAAACTCATGTTAACACTTAATTTCCTAATGTTTGTCTGTTTACCCTTGATACATTCGACGCATAAATCAAAGTCGGTGTACTCAAGTAGTTCAAAAATTTAGTCCGACACAAATCTCTCTATTCTTCTTTTGGAGATGTGTCCTAAGCGTTTGTGTCATATAGTTGTAAAATTCTCATTTAAAATAAAATAAAATTGCGTTTTGTACCTTTTGATGTTAAGTGCAAGTTTTCATTAGATGAAGCACCTATATTCAGCACATATAATTTATCATCCAAATAACTAGTTCGTATTTCCAAATGAACAAGGATAAACATAATTGTGCAAAGCAGAAATAGAAAACAAATTACGTCTAAAGACGATATTACACAAGTCTCTCTTAATTCAATAAAATGACCGGTCTCAAAAGATAACCTAAAAGTGCAAATTGATTCATCAAGAACTGTTTTTGCTGCCACCCACATAAAAGAATCTTTCAGATTCACTTGGCCGCCAGCTCCAAATACAACCTTACATGGAAAAACTTATGTGAGTAGTAGCACCTGAATCTACTCATCAAATATTATAGGTCAAAAGTTAAATTAATTTTCAAAACAAACAAAGGTGAAAAGTCCACATTTATTTACACGCCATACGACGTTTTCGAACATTACTTATTCACATAACCAAATTTTTGACAAAAGAAGCATTGAAAGTCCTTATCCTGAATCTTTTATTAATTTGGTTGTGAAGTTCCCACCGTAAATTCCTTATCCTTAGTCCTTTTCCGATTCTTTACAAAACTGTTTTCAATTTTATAAGAAAACCTTTTACAGATACCTTATTTGGCATACCGCCCCTGAATGCTTCTGAAACACTGCGCTTTATGATCATTAGACTTAAGCAATTAGAACGTTCTCACTTCTCAAAGTTTGCCTTTTCATCGGCGAAACGTTTATCCGTAAGAGAAGCGGGTTCATCCTTACTTAATGCATAGTATAAATTCATGCAGTTGAGAACCAACAAAATGTTCTATTTTCCAGCTCTTAAGGTTTGTGCCATTAAGTAAAAGAATTGAATTTATGTTGGCAGTAATATTAACAGCAGATACTTTATCCATAAATTCAAAATGAACAAATATTTAAACTCACTTGATAGAAAATTTTGTCAGAACGTTCATGATAAACCAAAATAAAATGGTTCTGCATGACACAAATTTCAATTAAATATAGTGGTGGCGGACCCATTTAAACAAGATAGTTAGCACAACATTGATGTTTATCAACTTGTAAGTGGTAATCTCAATGTGGAAATCAAATGTTGATAATAAATCCGGTCAAACAATAACTTTCATTTGGGCCGATGTATAATTCACATGTAAACTTTATAATTATCACACATCATTCTCATATGTGCATATTCGTTGTTCGGCCAATTAATGACCTTCCTTTAAATCGATCATTAATCGCATAAATAAAAAATACATACATCTTATTATCTCAAAAATAAACAAATCTACGTAAAAGAGGTTACTTTGACAACGTTTTGCTTCAATTAGTTTATCTCAAAATAAAAAATAAGAGTAAATTAAATTAGTGCCCAAAATCCAAAATTGAATGCAAATATCAAAAATTCTAAAATTTGATATTTTATTTTCTTGTTACAAAATAGTATAAATATGAGCAAATAACACTGTATAAAAAATCTACGGACAACTATACCGTATGAACCAAGTCAAAGATATCTCATATATATTAATGAAACAACATCCAAATAATTAACATCACAGTTTCACGAAGTTCACATGACAGACAATATATACCATAACTTTAGCAAACATACATGCACAAGTTTCATAATTAAAACACAATTTATACAATACACAAACTTGTTATATTCCAAATATTTGTGAACATGTAATTTAGTGACTTGTACCACCGTAAGTATATATGCAACTAGGTCATAGCCTGAGCAAAAACAAAAGAATTCGTACTGTTTTTTTTTTTTTTTGAAGTATTCTACAATTTGATTCAAAGCATTGAAGAAAACTAAACTTATAAATAAATCTGTAGTGGACCGTCAATGAAGAAAACCGAAATCATTGAAATTCACAGGAAAGGTCCGAACAAAAAATAAATAAATAAGTGAATGGCTCCAAAAAATTCACAAAAGTATAACCAAAGCCAAAGATTCATGTTTAGGGGTACTGCATCCAAAAAACATGACCTAAACATAGCATACTATACAAAAAATAAAAAAAATAATGTTTTTGTCATACGTGTTCACAAGTATAAAGACTCCCAAAACATTAGACCTTTTAAAGGTTGATTTCCTTTATTTAGTGGAGCTGAAACAAATAAAAAAACAATAACTTTAATTATGAACCGATGTATCCAATTGAATACAATTGAACAAATCCTGTGTAGTATAAACTGATGGAATCATGCATGGAACCATGTTAGTACAATGTGCCAGGTAAAACGTAATTTAATTGACATCCATAAATGCTAACAAACGAAACTAAATGGCTCTGGAAAGAAAAACAATTCCAACCGAATGATATATATAATTCACATGAACTTCAAATCTCAGTACCATGCATTGAGGTATAAATCATATAAGCATATAAATCCGAATCAATTAAAAGTATGACTAAACATCCATCATATAAAATAAAATCATACAATTTAATATCACATAGAAAAGATGAAACCAACCACAACGATACAATTTTTTATTTTTATTATTGATTACTAAAAATACATGTATGTTTAGTTAAATCCGAGAAACCATATGGATTTATTCAAACAAACCAAAATCATGTGCATATACATAAAATTCAATAATCACAATTTAATATGATCAATCATAATAATTAAACATAAAACAGACTTTTGATACCAATTGTTAGAACTAAATATATATGTATGAATAGACATTTATGTCAGACTATCAAGATTATATATGAACGAATACAAGGATATACCTGATTCCATGATGTTTGATACGAGAACATATTATGGGCTATTGGTTTTTCACAGACTAATCTTCCCTCTTTATGGATATCTTTTTATTGATGAGAATAGAGGAAGAGAGTTGTTAGAGATAAATCTTGGGACCAAACCCTATATTCTTTATATACTAATACTAATTATAATTCCATAAACCCTAATTAGTTTACTATTAGGCAATACACATTACAAATCTCATATCAAACCGTATGCTTTATTGGACTTTTCTTAGTAGATCACTTAATTTGCCCATTCAAGAATATTAGCACAAATATATTTGTATTAATTAATTAGCCCACGCGTCAGCTTCTTAAAATAACCTCACAGCATGGACACGGATACGGGTATCGTATCCGATACGATACGGATATGCGGATACGGATTATTTAAAGATTTAGGATACGTATGATACGGTAATTATAATTATAATAAAAATTATTATATATATATATATATATATATATATATATATATATATATCTACAAAATATAAACCCCACTAGGAGTAGCCTAGTGGGCTAGAACCCGCTAGGAATAGCCTAGATACAGGGTTCGAGTCTTGTTAAAGGGGGTAGGTGTGAAATCACTTGATCCTCTTTAATAAGATTTTAAAAAAAGATATCTACAAAATATAATAATACAAATTAATTTTTACTTATCAAACATTATGTAGAAATACAATTTACCAAAATTTGTTCTATAATATGTAACTATTTATGCATATTTGTATTTTCTTATAAATAAAAAAATATACTTTATACTAATATAGCATGCATGACCCATTACTTTACCTATCGGTGAAACATATGTGAAGTATCATTGAATTATTGGATAGCTCAAACTTTTGAAAAGTCAAGTATACGACATTTGGAGTATCCGATACGAATATCGGATTGGTCAAACTTTTGAAAAGTCAAGAATACGACATTTGGAGTATAGATACGGTATTAGGGTATCAATATCCGATACGGTAATTTTTTTAAAAAATGGAGTATCCGTGCTACACAGGTTCTCGTTATTGCTTGTTAATTCAGTTCAGTAAATAGTAATCGTCATTATTGCTATCTATCCTCTAACCCAATAATGTTTCTCGATTTTTTAAATCACAACTATAATTTGAAACAATCAACTTGAAGGATCATACATTTCCCAAATAGTGTATCGATTCAAATCCATGAATCCATGGTTGGATTGATTCTTACGAGTTTTACATTGAAACTAGTGATACTTGATACTCAAATTAGAACTTTAGCCACAAAAACTATACAAATTATTTTTTGAGCAATTTTATACAAATATTAGTTTAGGCAGTAGACGAGGAATAATGGTTTAGGCACTCTTGCGATGTTAACAACCTTGCATGTTTTCCTAACAATAGCTATTTTAAGTCAACTTCTTTGCTTTCTTGCTTTTAACCTGCTGGCATTTGGCTGTTTAACTTTTAAGCTGAGTTTTTGGCATCCTTTTACTTCCCTTCAAACATGCGACCAACGCAAAAAAAAAAGTTCACTTCCTCAGTTTTTTCACACCGTATAGTTCTATGCCAAAACATTCCCTCGTCTAATTATTAATAATTTTCACTTCCTCAGTTTTTTCACACCGTATATAGTTCTATGCCAAAATATTCCTTCATCTAATTATTAATAATTTTCACTTCCTCAGTTTTTTCACACCGTATAGTTCTATGCCAAAATATTCCCTCATCTAATTATTAATAATTTTTCACCATGGCACTATCAAGGGAAAATGTCAATTTTTTTTTCTCTAGCAGTTTTTTTTTGTTCGTGTTGGCAGATAATAATCTTGATATAGGCATGTTTGGTTGCAACTTTTTAGTTCAGGTTATCTGCTTGTTGTCGAAAGAAACCATTGCCTAATTTTCAAGCTGCAGTTACGCTTCCAGTTATAACTCAGTTTTAACTCAACTTATAACTGAACATTAATACAAAAAACTGAATAAATTAAAGTGAACACACAAACTTTAATTATAAAGTTCGATCTATGTTAGATCTACGCCTCCGAGTCACTTATCCAGTTATATATTGATATGTCAAAGGACAATGACAAGTTTTGAGTCTTACAATATTCTCGTGTAAATGCCTAACTCTCAACTCACAACTAACACACTACCAATCTTTCTAGGACCAAAGGCTATGCTTTAATTTGTCAAAACTCTGTAGTGTTTTTCGTTCTGAAATTTGTATAAAACTCTCGAACTTTTTTTTTCCGCTCAAGAGGTGTATTTTACCTATGATACTATTCGGCTTATATAACGCGGTTACAAGATATTTTAAGTCAAACTAAATCTTCTTTTGTTTATCTCGATTATCTTCAGTCTTTCCATATCTTGTATATCTTGGATCTTTTCTTAAAGACTTCAAATCTTCTTTTATTCTAATTGATTTGAAGTTCTAATTTGTTTTGTTACCTCAAGACCACGTCCAAATCTTCTCTTTTAAATTGATTTGATCTTCTGATTAGTTTCCTTGCCTTAAGAATCACGTTACAATCTTTAACCACGACTTTGGAAATATATGTTGCCAGAATAAACTTCACCATAGACTTAGTTGTATGTAAGTTATAACTCAAACTCTAATCTGTGAAACATACTAAAATACAAAGGTTAAATTGTAACATCCCGGATTTTTATAAATGGTTTTATTTATGATTTAATCTATTCAAAAACGTTTTATACTAATTTTTAGCCAAAAACCGAAACTCTTCCGAAATTTTTTATTTTAAAACCAGTTACTAATTTTATAAATAAAAAGGACCCAATAGTTTTGTTTCTAAACATTTGTT
This sequence comes from Primula vulgaris, assembly GCA_963920805.1. Taxonomy (NCBI): domain Eukaryota; kingdom Viridiplantae; phylum Streptophyta; class Magnoliopsida; order Ericales; family Primulaceae; genus Primula; species Primula vulgaris. The sequence continues at coordinate 30,972,070 of OY987219.1, read as the reverse complement.
ATTTTTGAGCAGTAAAATAATAGTTTTGATTTTTAGTTAACTTTTAGAACTTTGGGGAGCAAATAGTTCGTTTCCCCAAACTCTCTCAAAACACTTTGTTAAACCTCTTTTCATCCCACTTTTTTAAAAACAGTAAACCTAAAACCACCAAAAACAAAGAGAGAAAAGAGAGAGAAGAGAGGTTCCAAATTTTAGGAAGAAGAAGAAGAGACCACCATTAGCGAGTTTTTACCGGAAGCATCTCCTCTACGCACTAAGTTAACGGGGGTTATCCATTGCGATTAGACGAGGGAGTATGTTAGGGTTAGATCTTTCGTTTTTAAAATTTGGGGGTTTTCTTTTATCTCATATATATTCTATTAAATTGTTAATTGAGTTTTATTTGTTTCTCTTTTAATTCACTTATTTGAATTTGAAAATTGGGAATTTAGACATATGAATTTCGAATTAAGGAGAACATAGATGGGTTTGTGTGTTTTTATGAGTTGTTATGTGTTACTTAATTTACTTCGTTGTATGATATTATTACATTTCTTTTATACGTTGTTATTGTAGTTGTTGTTTGTGAGTTCTTGCATTTATTGGATGGAGTGACGGTATATTGTGTGGTGCCACATGGGCTCGGGGCTTATTTCAGTTGCTTTCTTTTTACCTAAACCTTTTTTTTGAGGTTGTAGCCTACGGGCAAATTAAATTCGTTTGGTATTCTTTTTATATATATCAGTTAAAACCATTTTGTCTTGTAGCCACGTTTGACAAACATTTTTATTTTATTCGTATAATTGGTCATTTAGCTCGCTAGTTGTTTTCCTTTTAAAGTTAAATTTTGTACCAACAGGTTCTTTTTCCTTTTATTCAAAACGTCACGCCAAGATGTCCGTTTTTCGGATTTCGGGGCGTGACAAGTTGGTATCAGAGCTAACCAAGTTCTTGTATACTTTGGGGCGATGGGAAGATGGGTAACCATTGGACCAAGATCCATCGTATCATTTTCACAAAACTTTTCCAAAAACTCAAACTTTTTCTTAGCATTTAGCTTAGGACATGTACCTAGAATTTAGTAGTAGTTGATGAAAGGAAAGTCCACATGTGAGGCAAGTTGGGGACAATGAGGACACATACTGATCCCGCCTCGCTAAACTAGTGGGCGGACCTCTCGTCGGTAGGTGTGAAGGAATACCTTAGCGATGTGGAGTTTTAGAGTATGCGAGGACGCTCGGGTGCTTTAGGATAACGTATCGTGAGAGGTTATCCCTTACACTTTTGTGTTCTTTGGATGTATGTGAAGATTGATAAATTGTGTATGAAGTATAAGTTGCAATGGCAAGTAGTAGTGAAGTATTAGAGTGCGAGAGTTGTGAAGTTCATGGTCTTATGTAATGTGTTTTTAAAATTTTTAACTTGTGTGTGAATGAATATTATATGCGAATGGATGTTGATCGTAAAAATGTTGTGGACTAGAATAATGAAGTTGTGGGATATGTGCCATGTAAGGAATTTACAAGTGTTGAGAAATTTTACGTTTTTGAATCATTATTTTTTGCAGAAAAACGATTGGTCGTTTTTTTTTTAGTATTATTTCGATCGGTCGCATTTTTCAGACCTCTCTGGTCAGATTTGGACCAAAACGACCGGTCGTAATTATTATTTCGATCGGTCGTATTTTACTAACCTCTCGGGTCAGATTTGGACCAAAACGACCGGTCGTTTTGTACAAAACGATTGGTCGTTTTCTGGCAAATTTTGCGGTTTCTCGCTAAACTTCAAACGCTCGTAACTCCTTCGTTTTTACTCCGAATTTGATTCCGCTTGAACCGTTGGCTTCTATTTCAGTACTCTATAATTTTGAACCTTAGAAAGCTTGATAAAATTATTAGCATGTAAAACGACCTTTTATCATGTATGAGTGTTCATGTATGAGTAGTAGCGTCGAGTGAGGCAACTAAAGTGTCGGTTTAAAATGTTTGTAGTCATGGCTATTACCACAAGGACTGGTGGACGAGGAACAGCTACACGCGGGGGCGCACCATCATCAAGCGGTGTGGCTACCCAAGGTGGGGCAAATGGAAGAGGAAGAAGAGCTCCAAGGGGGAGGGGAGCAACTAGAGGGAGAAGGGCTGCTAGAGGTCATGGGGGGAGGGGTAACGCTAGGGCCCCACCACCTGAGCAACCAGAGGAAGAGGAAGAGGCTGATAATGTGTATGAGGAGGTGAATGAGGAAGAAGAAGAGACTTATGCACCTGAACCGGTAAACGCTAATCAAGTGATGACCGACCTTCAGAAGGTGGTGCGAATGATGGTGCAGAATGCACAAGCTGGGAGTTCAAGTAACAATGGATTGCTTAACTTCACCCGATTGGGGGCTCCAACTTTCGATAGGGTAGGTGAACCATCCATAGCTGAGGGATGGGTAGACGAAATGGAGAAATACTTATCGGCAGCGGGAATAGTAGATGGGGAACAACAGATGAATATGGCTCGGTTTCACCTAAAAAGTGAAGCACGAAAGCGGTGGCTGGGGATCATGGATAGTTACGACTTAAGCAACTTCGAATGGAATGAGTTCATCGAATTGTTTAATCTGCAGTTTCTTCCAGATTCTTATAAGGATGAAATGAGGAGGCATTTCGAGGAACTATATCAAAGAGGTATGACCGTTCAAGCATAGCAACTAAAGTTTACCTCACTCTCGAGGTATGCCCCAGACTCGGTTCTAGGGGGTACAGAAAAATGTAGGAGATTCATGAAGGGGTTGAATCCGACCATCTCATTGCAATTGGCATTAGCCCGCTATGTCAACTATAATGAGTTGGTAAAATCAGCTCAAGCTGTGGAGGGAACTCTACTCCATAGCAAGAGAATCTTAGAGAAGTCAAAAACCGGAAATGCTCCGAGGGAAGAGAAGAAGCGGACTTGGGATATGGCGAATAATTCGCGGTTTCAACAACAATGAAGAGGAGATATGAGTTTTAATCCACCACCGACAAACGCCATAGTGAGGGCAGCATGTTACAAGTGTGGAGATGTGAACCATCGACAATTCGAGTGCCCTAGAATCCAATGTAGGACATGCAACAGATTTGGACATACGGCGAGGGTTTGTACCGGGGGACAAAGAAGAATCGATATCAACCGTCCTTTTAACCAACCTAGGTTGCCACCACCACCACCAAGACGACCGGAATTTTTATCACCACATCAATTGCCTGGGAACCAAGGAGGAGGGTTCCGAGGTAACCACCAAGGAGGGGGAAACCGTGGGAACTACCGAGGAGGCCATCAAGGCAAGAGGAACCGAGGAAATAATTGGGGAAATCGAGGACCGCAAGGAAACCCACAAGCTCAAGCTCATCTATATGCCTTGCCACACTTACAAAACCAAGCAGACCCGACAAATGTAGAAGGTATGGTTCTTGTGTGCCCATCCTGGACACATGTTCTTTTCGATACGGGGTCTTCGCGTTCTTTTATAGCTAGGCATATAGTTGAGTCTTTGTCATTAGAAATTGGGGTTCTAGAGAACCCGATTGTTGTAGAGACTCCTGTTGGGGGTCGAGTTGTGTTGGACCGAGTGTGTCGGTCTTGTGAGATGGTGGTCGCGGACCACGTGTTTATGTTTGATTTAGTTGTTATAGAGATGTCGGGATTCGACGTGATACTTGGAATGGACTGGTTGGTTCATTTCAACTCTTTCATCGTTTGTGTTCGACAAAATTTTTTCCTTACAACTTCATCCGGAGATGAGGTGTTCTTTCATGGGGAAATGGACGCTACCCTTTCTTCTATTCCTTATTATTCCAAGCGGGTTGTGGGCAACCTATTTTGTCTTTTGGCTAGTCTCTCGATAGTGGATAATGACGAGGAAGTGGAAATGTGGCCAAGCGTAGTGGACGATTTTAGAGATGTGTTTCTGAAGGATCTACCTGGGTTACCACCGAAGAGAGGGTTAGATTTTTCTATCGACTTGGTACCGGGAACGGCACCCATTTCCCCGTACCGTTTGGCACCGGCAGAGTTAAAAGAGTTAAGTAAGTAGTTAGAGGAACTATTGGAAAAGGGGTTTATTAGGCGGAGTACATCACCGTGGGCGGCACCGGCCTTATTCGTGCAAAAGAAGGATGGATCGATGAGAATGTGCATCGACTATCGAAAGCTAAATAGGGTGACTATTAAGAATAAGTAGCCGCTACCTTGAATTGATGATTTGTTTGACCAACTGAAGGGAGCGACGTTCTTTTCAAACATCAACTCGTGATCAGGCTATCACCAATTGAGGGTGAAAGATGAGGACATTTCGAAAACGGCCTTTAGGACTCGGTATGGCCACTATGAGTTTGTGGTCATGCCATTTGGGTTAACTAATGTGCCGGCGGCATTTATGGAGTTAATGAACCGGATCTTTAAGGAGTATCTCGAAAAGTTTGTGGTGGTCTTCGTCGACGATATCTTGATTTACTCGAGTTCAAGAGAGGAATACGATGAGCATATCCGTTTAGCGTTGCTCATGTTGAGAGAGCACCAACTTTACGGAAAATTTAGCAAATGTGAGTTTTGGCTAAATGAGGTGAAATTTCTTGGACATGTGATCTCGGAAGAAGGGGTAAATGTGGACGTGATGAAAATCGAGGCGGTTTCGAAATGGGCACAACCAAAAAATATGTTCGAGATTCGGAGTTTCTTGGGTTTAGCGGGATACTATCGACGGTTCGTCAAGAATTTCTCGAAGTTAGCAACTCCAATGACTCACCTTACCAAGAAAGGGGTGAAGTTCGTGTGGAGTGAGGCTTGCGAGAAAGCTTTCCTAGAGCTCAAGAAGCGGTTGACTAGTTCCCCCATACTAGTTATTCCCGAGCAGGGGAAGGGTTACCAATTGTATTGCGATGCTTCGAAGGAAGGTTTGTGTTGCGTCTTGATGCAAGACAGAAAGGTTATCGCATATGCTTCGCGAGAACTAAAGGTTCACGAAAAGAACTATCCGACACACGACCTAGAGCTAGCGGCAATAGTTCATGCGTTGAAGATGTGGAGACATTATCTGTTAGGGGAAAAGTTCGAAGTGTTCTCGGATCACAAGAGCTTAGGGTATATTTTTACCCAGCGGGATCTAAATATGCGACAACGATGATGGATGGAATATTTGGAACAATACGACTATGACTAGCACTATCACCCGGGAAAGGCCAATGTAGTGGCGGATGCTTTGAGTCGAAACTCCCATGTGACCTTAGCGCATGTGGCGATCGAGGAATGGAGGATGATGGGAAAAGTGAACGAGTTCAACTTGGAGTTGGGGCATGTTAATGTGGGGACCTTGTACACAGTAGTGGTACAACCGGAACTTGTGAGTAGGGTTTTGGAAGCGCAAGATGGGGACGAGAAAGTGGAGAACTATAAGAAATAGATGAGTTCGAGCGAAGGATTAGATGGTTGGATGAAAGGAACCGATGGAGGACGACGATTTAAGAGAAGAACCTACGTGACGGAAAACATGAGGAACGAGGTATTAAGGGAGTTTCACCACTCCCGATTAGCCGTTCATCCTGGCAGGACAAAAATTTATCACGATGTGAAGAGACAATTTTGGTGGCCCGGAATGAAACAATATGTAGCTTCATATGTTAGCAGGTGTCTAACTTGCCAGCAAATGAAAGCGGAACACCAAAGGCCGGCGGGTATGCTTCAACCCTTACCGGTGGCGGAATGGAAGTGGGAAAGGATAGCAATGGATTTTGTGATGAACTTACCTAGATCGGTAAGTGGGAATGACGCTGTGTGGGTTGTGGTCGACCGTTTGACCAAATCCACACACTTCATTGCAATTAAGATGACGAACTCGGTGGAAATCTTGGGACGAAAGTATGTGAAGGAAATTGTTAGACTTCATGGGGTACCGATTTCGATAGTATCGGATCGAGACGCGAGATTTGTGTCGAGGTTCTGGGGCGCATTGTAAAATGCCTTAGGGACCAAGTTGACAATGAGTACGGCGTTCCATCCCCAAACGGATGGACAATCGGAGCGGACTATCCAAATGCTAGAGGATATGTTACGCGCATGTATGAATGACTTCAAGGGAGGCTGGGAGAGCCATCTACCCTTAGTAGAGTTTGCGTATAATAATAGCTTCCAAGCTAGTATTGGTATGGCACCTTTTGAGGCTTTATACGGGCGCCGTGTAGGTCACCGGTGTGTTGGACCAAGGTGGGAGAAGCGGAAATGTTAGGACCGCAATTGACTCGAGAAATGACAGAAAAGATTAAGTTAATTTGAAAAATGTTTGAGACGACTCGGAGTAGGCAAAAGAGTTATGCAGATAAGAGGAGGAGACCTTTGGAGTTCGAAAAGGGGGATCGAGTATTTTTTGCGAGTTTCGCCAAGGAAGGGGATTATGAGGTTTGGCTCTAAAGGGAAGTTGAGCCCGAGACTTATCGGACCATTTGAGATCGTGGACCGAGTTGGAGAAGTTGCATACCGGTTGGACTTGCCACCAAAGTTGGCGGAGGTTCATCCGGTGTTCCATGTGTCAATTTTGAAAAAGTACCATCACGACCCTTCACACGTGGTGGACTTTGAGGATTATCGACGTTCAAGAGAAGGAACTTCGAGGAAAAATGATTAGATTGGTAAAGGTGGTTTGGAAACACCATGGGGCCGAGGAGGCAACTTGGGAATGCGAGGATGAGATGAAGAGGAAGTATCCTGACCTTGTATTTTCTTTAGATGTTTTCTAATTTCGGGACGAAATTTCTTTATCGGGGAAGGGTTGTAACGCCTACAGTTTGGAGTTTATTTTATTAGAGTTTAGTTTACTAGAAAGACCCGTATTTTGAGTCTTGTAGATGTTTTGGAGTTGTTGAGGTAGGAGAATGTCATCTTGGTTGTTGAGCTAGAAGCATGTCATCTTTGTTACATTATTGTCTTTTATTCTATTAGATATTGTTTTACATTATTGAGATTCTTACGTATCTTTCATTTACTTGAGTTATGGATGGAGGAGTTGTTATGAGTTGTATACCCTGAGTATTTTATTTCTTGGATTATGACACGAATTGTACGTTTAAATTTTTATGGTCTTATTTATAAAAGTTGATCATTTCTGGGTGTAGTTCTTTAGAGAGGAAATGGAATTTCGGGACGAAATTCTTTTAAGGAGGGTGTGTTGTAACATTCCGGATTTTTATAAATGGTTTTATTTATGATTTAATCTATCCAAAAACGTTGTATACTAATTTTTAGCCAAAAACCGAAACTCTTCCGAAAAACTTTATTTTAAAACTTGTTACTAATTTTATAAATAAAAAGGACTCAATAGTTTGTTTCTAAACATTTGTTATTTTTGAGCAGTAAAATAATAGTTTTGATTTTTAGTTAACTTTTAGAACTTTGGGGACCAAATAGTTCGCTTCCCCAAACTCTCTCAAAACAGTTTGCTAAACCTTTTTTCAGCCCACTTTTTTAAAAACAGTAAACCTAAAACCACCAAAAACAAAGAGAGAAAAGAGAGAGAAGAGAGGTTCCAAAATTTAGGAAGAAGAAGAAGAAACCACCATTAGCGAGTTTTTACCGGAAGCATCTCCTCTACGCACTAAGGTAACGGGGGTTATCCATTGTGACTAGACGAGTGTGTATGTTAGGGTTAGATCTTTCGTTTTTAAAATTTGGGGGTTTTCTTTTATCTCATATATATTCTATTAAATTGTTAATTGAGTTTTATTTGTTGCTCTTTTAATTCACTTATTTGAATTTGAGAATTGGGAATTTTGACATATGAATTTCGAATTAAGGAGAACATAGATGGGTTTGTGTGTTTTGATGAGTTGTTATGTGTTATTATAGTTGTTGATAAAAGTGGGTAAATTTATGTTGAATAAAGATGAGTTGTAGTTTATGCATATAAGGTGTTTGTTGAAAGGCCTGAATGAGATTTTATGTTGTTGGACTTGTTTGGCTAGTTGTGATTCTAGTACCGATGCTTATGTGATTTTGTTGGGAATTGTGTTAATTGAATGGTTTAATACTATTGGTCGATGCCTTGTAATTTAGTTATTAGCAATGATCTATGTCTCTTCCTATACCAGGGACATAAGACGAGCCGAGGGGTATATGGAATGACTCGTCCTACGGATTGGGGCGAGTGGCGTGAGAGGTCCAAGTGTGCACTTTAAATATTTATTTGTTGGCAATGGTCTATGCCTCTCCTTATACCGGGGGTATAAGACGAGCCAAGGGGTATAGGGAATGACCTACCTTACGGACTGAGATAGGTGGCGTGAGGTTCCATGTGTGTTATTTTTATATGTTGGAAATGGTCTATGTCTCTCCTTATACCTGGGGCATAAGACTAGCCGATGGGTATAGGGAATGACCTACCTTACGGACTGAGGTAGGTGGCGTGAGAGGTCCATGTTTGTTATAGGTGTGTGTTGGAGTTACTTAATTTATTTCGTTGTATTATGTTATTACATTTCTTTTATACGTTTTTATTGTAGTTGTTGTTTGTGAGTTCTTTCATTTATTGGATGGAGTAACGGTATCTTGTGTGGTGCCACCCCGTCTACGTATGTGCGTGGAACTCACCGTTACAGTTTTGTCTTTCAGGTACAACTTAGGTTGAGGCATTTGGATAGGAGCATTAGCGATGTATCGCATGGGCTCGAGGCTTATTTCAGTTGCTTTCTTTTTACCTAAACCTTTTTTTTGAGGTTGTACTCTACGGGCAAATTACATTCGTTTGGTATTCTTTTTATATATATCAGTTAAAACCATTTTGTCTTGTAGCCGCGTTTGGAAAACATTTTTATTTTATTCGTATAATTGGTCCTTTAGCTCGCTAGTTGTTTTCCTTTTAAAGTTAAATTTTGTACCAACAGGTTCTTTTTCCTTTTATTCAAAAGGTCACGCCATGATGTCCGTTTTTTGAATTTCGGGGCGTGACATAAATACATCACTTTATAACAAGAATAAGATTAATAATATTGCCATAATAACGACAACTAAAGTGGCCATTTAGTGAGCTAAATGGGACCTAACAATCTTCCCATTTGTCGTCTAATTTGACAAAAACTAGAGTTGGTAATAACATAAACTCTTCCTGCAAATAAGAATCATTTAATCGAATATAGACAAAAGTTTGAGCACATATTAAATTGTCATAAAACTCCCCCTGAGTTACTTGTTCCGTTATAACCGGATATTTCATCGTACTACTCCCCCTGAATTTTTGAGTTACTTTCCAGTTATAACTCATATGTTAATTTTTCATAAACCACACATCATGATTCAAGTATAAAAACATAGTATAGCAACATGGAACAAAGAAAAAGTTGAAATAGGTTAAACCACACAAATAGCATATGGGAGTTTAACAAGGCTGAGAAACAAAATAGAACAAAATAGAAATAAGTTTAACAGGTCTGAAACTTATCACTCAACTTTCAAAAAAACATTGAAAAACATAACACATACTTTCCATTTCTCCCCCTTTTTGCAAAATAAAAGACAAACTATGCATCATCACCAAATTGAGCATCATCATGCGGTAATAGTAGTGAAGAAACAACGAATGAAGAAGTACCTTTAGTAAGGTCTAAAAAGAGTGTGGTTTCGATAAGTGGGTGGAAAGCTAGTATGATCGTTGCACATGACTTAGTGACTAAAGATCATAATCATGCAAATGACGCCGGTGATGTTGCATGTGTTCAATCTGGTGCTTTAGCAAGTGCCACTTTAATTTATTCAGTTTTTGGTATTGAGTTCTGTTAAGTTATAACTGGAAGCGTAACTACAACTTGAAAATTAGGCAATAGTTTCTTTCAATTGTTATCAGAGCCTATATGCTATAATTTGTCAAAACTTTGTAGTGTTTTTCGTTCTGAAATTTATATAAAACTCTCTGACTCTTTTTTTTGCTCAAGAGGTGTATTTTACCTATGGTACTAATCTGCTTATATAACGCAGTTACAAGATATTGCAAGTCAAACTAAATCTTGTTTTGTTTATCTCAAGTATCTTCAGTCTTTCCATATCTTATATATATTGGATATTTTTTTGAAAACTGTTGGAAAAAAACCGTAACGGTTTTGAGTTGTGAATGCAATTTAATATTGTAACTTATTTTTTCCCATTTATGTTATTGAAGACATGTAACTTATGACTTGTTTTTTATATAAAAAACATGCATGTATCTAACTTTTCTAAGACAAAAAAATAAAAAGAAACATACATGGCATATACACACATTCACACACATACACATGCATACATATAGAGAGAGAGTACCGCACCACCAACGGCCCGACCGTGGCTCGGTGCCGTTTCCGCCGAGTCACATGTGATAGACGTTGTACCTTGGAAACGAAGTGCCCCATGTAGCCAGAAGCAGAGGTGGCGGGGCAAATATCGTTTAAGGGAAACTGCTTGCAGTTAACTCGTCTCGGACTTTAGTCCATTTCGGTATCATTTACATTATTTTATGTTAATTCTTGTAATTTATATTTATATATTTGAGGAAACCATTTTCTGTTTATTTGTCCATTTCTTTTCCGTAGAAATTATTGTATTTATTTACAACGTACCCAACATTCTTAAACGATACTTTATGTTTCGTACGTTAATACAATAATTTTGGTGTTTGGATAAACAGAAAATTATTTCCGAGGCTAAGTCAGTTATTTGAAAAATCTTTTTCTAACAAACCTTGGTTTTAAAAATTTGGTGTTTCCGCTTGTATTGTCGAATGTGTTTTATCCGTGTGTGTGCACGTATATGAATCAGTTAGAATTTTTGTCTAGGATATATATGCATATTTATAATATGTGATTTTATCCATGCCCGGGGGAAGCTAAGTGGGGACGATCGGGTGCCACGGCACCCCCCATAATTTTAGAAATCCCAAGTGACGCAATTTTTTTTAGTACAATTTCTTTTTAGATGTAGATTTGGCACCCCCAATAAAAATATGTTACTTGTACATATATTTTGGCATCCCCCATTTACACGTCCTGGCTTCGCTCCATGCTTAGATTTTTTGAGGAAAAATAAAAAATAAATACTATGACCTTTTTTGTAGTATAGTCTAGATTATGCATGTATAATTTTTTATTTGGTTTACACTATATTTTGTTTGTGTAGATGCATGAGAAAGTATGGGTTTTGTCCATTAATTAATATGTTTGTATTTACACATGGATTAACCTCTTTGTACGGTGTTTTGATCAACCCATGTTATATATAATTGGCGAAACAATTTTTTTTAATGCATGTGGCGTGTAATTTTATTCACAAGCTTTTGTTAGCATGTCATACATCCTGATACTTGCACATTATATTTGATTATGTGTATATAGTCAGACGTTTGATTAAGGACAAATTTTATCCAGAACAATGCATATGATTTTATTTGAATTGATTATGTGTAGAATTTAACTATAACATGCATGATGTGGTGTATTTGATGGTCCAGTAACTTGTTTGTATGTACTACAAGAGTGAAATGTACGGTAAAACTCTACTGTCTTGTTGGTTTCAAAGTAGAGTAAAATGTTTAGTTAATTAATGTGTTAGTAATTGGTCATTATTAACTTTTAATTAATTTGGAAACCGTTTTGGAATATTGCTGTTTTGTGAACCATAATTGTCGTGGCAATGGTTTCGATATATCTTGAATAATTGGATTAACTATTTGAGAGTTATATTACGTGGTATATTAATGTGCTTTAAAGACTTATATGGATCTCACTTGACTGTTACCTTTTAGTCCATTTCGTTTGAGCATGGTTCACAAAACAAATACAGTTAATATGTTGTGGAGGAAAATATTTGTTTATATTAATGAATATATGAGATCATGGATTTTGATATGAAATGCATGAGATGTAGTTGTGAATATATGTGACCATTTTCATTTATGGTGAGTATTTTGGATGGTTGGACTCTGTCCAGTGAATGCATCATACTTCATGTATAAATGGTAATGCACATGTATTGGTTACCAGTAACTAAGAAACATGCATGTTTCATTGATTTGTCCATTGTGTTACATGACCGGATTGGTATCGGTTGCATACTGTTTGGAATTTGCGTAGTTGATTATTATATTTTCTAGAGTTTTAGAATATTTTAATTGCGAGTAATCTGGTTAGAAACTGGATTATATTGTTAGTGCATTCAACCAGACTGAATATCAGACAGTCCTTTATGTAATTTTTAGATTTTTTTTGACACTCAACCAAAACAAAAATAAAACCCCAAATATAATATTTATGGAACCCTAATTGAGACTACCCTAAATTTAAATATTAATTAAAAATATTTAAAATTTTAATGATTTTAATATATTTTATTTGACTATTCAACAAAATAAAACCCCAAATATAATAGTTATGGAACCCTAGTTGAGACAACCATAAACTTAAATATTAATTAAAAATATTTAAAATTTTAATGATTTTAATATATTTCATTTGACGATTCAACAAAATAAAAACTTAAATATAATATTATAGAATCTTATTTGAGACTACCCTAAAGTTAAATATTAATTAAAACTATTAAATATATGGCTGAATAGCATACTCTTAAATTTCGGGATGAAAATGAAATTCTAAATTTACATTAACGACTGGTGTGTTGAGAGTCTGATTGAGTCTATATGGTTCATTAGCATTATTCTATAACTTAACCTCAAGTAAATCAGAAATTTATTCCAAAAGTTACAGCTAGTCAAGCCCCCCAATTCTAGTTTCTTCATTTTGTTTTCTTTCTTTCTCTAATGCAGTTCTTTTTTCTTTCTTATTTTTCTGTAAAAGGGCAAGGGCCAGTGTCCATGTATAAATTCACAAGATTGAAAAGGGTTTGCTGTGTGAAATAGAAAGGAAAAAACAAAAAATAAACGCAAAGATAATTTACAAAATGAAACAATGATGTATGTTTAAGCATTAAAGTAACTTTTAAGGCGGGTCTTTTCTATAAAAAAAAAAAAGCTACCTCCAATTCCAAAGATCCAATGCGTATATACTTGCCCTTCTTCGACCCAAAGACTAGGAATTAACCATGCGTACTTGTTAAAGACTACCATAGTTTCGTCTAATTTCATTGAGATCGAGTGCAGTCCACCGCTTTGATAAACCCGTCCTTGGACTTTGTTATGAACCAAAAATCATTTATCTAGTGACACTCATTATCAACAAATATTGATATAATGAAAATTTCACCCGATCTGAGTAGTTAAAGATTTTTCGAGACAAAAATACAACATTTTACCCAATCCGTGGAGACCAAAGGCATTACATTGCACTACTTCAACGGGATATGTTTATAAGAATAACGGTTGTTACTATATGCTACTGTTAGGAACATTCTAAGCAAATGAGATGTCAGTATTATAGGGATTTTTTTAATTGGGTCGGATCATTCAAAATCCGACCCGACCCATGTACAAATTTGTATTTTTACCCATTTGACCCGATCCGACCCATTTATCCGTTTTTGATAACATTTTTTTTTTTCATTTTGAAAAATAAAACTCATAAATGTCAAGATTTGAAAGATAATTTGTTAAAAACTCCTATGGTAAAGTAAAAAATCATTTGATTTAGAAAGATAATATATACTACTGTGGCATTAAATACCCTTTCTTATTAATTTATGAATTTAAATTTTGCAATCTTCTTTTTGACATTTTCATGTTTATTGAATTAATTTGTACTCATTAATTAAAACATTGTTATATGTAAAAAATGTAATATAAATGTATACGATTGATATGATGATTTATTTCTCATAAATTTTTCTAAAAATAATGACGATAATATATTAGTCATTAATTAACACATTAACATTTATCATAAATATCATTAATTAATGTATACAAGATTTATTTAGGAAATCACCGAAATGTATCACTTTTAAATTTGCACTTTTTAAGTAGCACTTTTACTCAATTTGACCCGTCCCTTCCCGACCCAAATAAAGTTGCACTTTTACCCGACCCGCGACAGGTCGGGTCAGGTCGGATCGGATCGGGTCAAAACCCAAAAAATTATCATCCCTATCCAAATAGCTCGGGACTCAAGTTCAATATTTGGATATCTAATAAAAAATTAAAAAATGTTCAAGAACAATCTGAAACATTTAGTTAAAAGTTGGAGTAATTAAAAAAATATGATTGAGATTCGAGTAGGAGGCATGATAAACTGATGAGATCTTTACAAGATGGAATGTGTCTCGAAGATTGGAACCTGATGCTAAAGTTAAAAGGGGGAAGATCGAAAAGAGATACAAAAGATTTCAAGTCAGCTAAAGATGGAGAGGGAAAAAATCAGAAGATATTAATCAGACAAAGTCAAGAAATATACAAGTATTGAAGGCATTCTAGAAATAAGGAAAGATTGAGATCTAATAAAGATTTGACTGTAACCGCATCTTTACAAGCGGGAAGTTGGGAAATAGTTTGTTAAAGCTCTTATAAACTATTAGGTCACAAAGTTTTAGAGGGAGAGCAAGGGATACACAATACTTTGTGTAGGAGAGATTAATAGTTGTTAAGTTAGATATGATAAGATAGGCACATACGTGAGAGTCATCGTATCGTAAGACTTAAGTCTTTTTCGTTTAAATATTTGGGTCTTGAATAATCTATTTTTTATGAAAAAATGGAGGATTTGTGGCTTATAAATGACTATAGCTGAGAAGAGCAGAGAATTGGAACAAGTTAGAGCTGAGAAAGACACTACAAGCAAACATGGATCTTAAGAATCATTGTTTTTGACAGTCGAAATAACTTTTGCGTTAGTTTAGAGAGCAGTTACGTTGCCAATCACAACACAATTGCAATTTTGGTTGTGCTGACTTGATAATCGAATATTACTAAAAGTAAATAAACACACAAGTTTGATAACAGAGTTCGACCAACACCTAGTGGATAATCTAAAAAAATTAGAACCAGGGAGAGTGAGAGTGGAGATGTATTTTAAGAGCACTGTATGTATGTGTGTGTATTTAGAGAGTGATACGTTATAGATAGAGTCATTTATAAACCGGAGGGTTTCCACCTCTGAGGTCAAGTGTCAAAAATGGTAAAACATTCACTCCATCTCCACTACTAATCACTATGTCTTCTCTCATAAAAGCCAATTCACTACGAGACAATAATGGATTTTTTTTCCATGCAATACCAAATAACTCATGAGTATCTTAATTTGTTTTTTAATTTGATTTGTTTTTTTTTTTATTAATTCTTATTGTTTTTAAAATTATTTTTAAAACATGTGTGAATTATGTTTTTTTTTTTATTAATTCTGGTTATAACTTGATTTGTTTGTTTATCGTTAGTTACTCGACTCTCATACTTTTTTATTCGACTGTTTATATGTAGCACGGTATGAATCCACATTTTTTAGTGTTGTATTGCAATTTCAGAGATCATAGGGTTCCTTTCACTATACAGAATAACACGTGTTATGTTGATCTTGTTAGTGTGTGATAGATTTAATATTAATCCGAATGGTGTTTCTCTTAGCTATTTGGTTCGATCAGATGAGAGGATCATTAGAGATACAACAATGAGTTTACTAATATGCATGTGAGCATAATGACATTTTTAACCGTAATGGGGAAGATGATTTAATTTTTTGTCATGATGTACTTACTTTTTGGACTTCTCAAGCAACCGGTGTGAGTATATGTTAACCTGAGTTTGATTGGTGTAAGTCTTGCAATTGGTCATGTTTTTTATGGAGGGTTAAATATGTTTAGGTCTGCCTACCGTAAGTATTGTGTATACTAAGGTCATACATTTTGTAAGGCCAGGGGTCTTACGAGATGCTGCTGGTATGTGAAAGCTAGTTATAGAAGCAGGGATAGATAGTTTGCCATTAGCTGGTTTAACTCGGTTCATACATGTGATAGTATGTGACCAATAGATCCTAATAAGCAACTCAACAATTTGCTTATGCCGGATTGTGTTATGGAGATTGTTAAAGACGATCATAAATACTTTACGATCATAAATACTCTAAATTTTTAAAGTGGTATACTGTTTAATCGCTTTATAGTATACAATTTGAAATTTAATATCCAATAATTTTATCATGTTGATTGGTTTCCCAAAAAGTATTAATCAACTTATATTTTGATAAGGTAAGGATAACGACAAGCATGACTGGTTATATTTTGAGAATTTAATGCAAGTATAATTTTATGTTTAATTAACTAAAGACTAAAAGTAAATGAAAATGATAGACTAACACTTTTAGCTAAATAAGTACATGAAGTAGTAGGAACCGAATTTTTCTTCCTATTTAGAATTATGTTCGCTCTTTGATATTAGTTGAAGTATCAAACTAAACATATAAAAATAAAAATAATATGTTAGATTGATTTTCGAAACACATAACACACATGTCAAACATTTTTGTTTAGTTTATCTAACAAAAAAATGGTGCAATATATAAAGAAACAATAGATTGCATACAAAAATTGGAATATAAGTACCAATTATAAAAATTCATGGAATATAAACACTATTGGCTTTTTTAATAATACATTACTCTTGTTAAACTGCTAAGATATTTAGAATTTTGTTTGTGTACAGTTATAACAACTAGTCATATTTTAATTTTAATTTAATTTACTGAGTCATTTTCTAAAATAATTAATAAGCATAAAGAATCATTGTATACAAAAGTGAAAAAAATATGAAAGTATAGTATACTAAAATAAAACTATCATAAGTCTGATGAGTGTATTTTGGTGCTTTAATGATTAAATTAGACAGAAGTATACTAATCAAGACAAATTTTTTAGTTCAGTATACTAATTGAAAAAAATAATTGTTCGGTATAATAAACCGAAATGTGTTAATATTTGAATATAATAAATATAAATTATCTCATTTTTCCTATGTACACACTGAGGGCCACTTGTGTTAGGATTGTATTGAGTGAATTGTTGGCCAATACCCTTTAAGCATTACTAATTAAGAGAATGTACCATTTTTAAAATACTAATTACAAATTGTACTACTTGCCCATAATTAACAAAACACCTTTGAACAAACAAATTTCACCCAACAACGTTAACCAACATAATTGAACAGTCTCCGACGTTGACCGCCGTCCCTGTCGACTAGTGTTGACCAAAATTTAAAATATATGTAAAATGTGTACAAAAATCCATAAAATTTGTCAAAAAAATACTTTTAAAAGAATCTCAAAAAATTCAAAAAAAAAAGGAAATTCCAGATTTATTTTTTAGAAATAAAAAAAATTTCAAAAAAAAATATAAAAAATGATTTTTTTATATTTTTCTTAAAGAAATACACAAAAAATTTAAAACAATCCAAAAAAAAAAACATGGTAATATAACGGACAGTCTAATACAAATATAGCAATATAATAGATAGTCTAATTGACTATCTAATATAAAAATGATAGTAATATAATATAAAAATGACAGTCTAATGAGCATAAAAAAAATGACAGTCTAATACTAATAATAGAGAAAATTTTAAAAACAAATGCAAAAAAAAATGATTGTCTAATACAAAAATGACAATCTAATAGACATACATAAATGACCGTATAATACACATAAAAAAATGACACTATAATAATAATAAAAAAAAAAAAGACAACCTAATAAAAAACTGGCGATCTAATACAAAATTAACATTCTAATGGGCATACGAAAATGATAGTTCAATACAAAAAATGACAGTGTAATAGACATAAAGAAAATGACAGTCTAATGGATATAAAAAATAAGATTTTAATGGACATACTAATAGACAATCAAATACACTAATGAGGAATCTAATGGATATCAAAAATAAGATTTTAATGGACATACTAATAGACAATCAAATACACTAATGAGGAATTTAAATGACACTCTAATGGATAGTCTACTAATAAAAAAGACAAAAGAAGACCACAAAACTCAAATGGACATTCTAATATTTGTAAACAGTCTAATGTTATAAAACAAGCAAAAATTTCCCAAAAGTTCTTTTATATGTGTCTATAAACTATGTGGGTCCAAAACAGTATATTAAAAACGTTCATACTCGAAAAGTTTAAAATCTAAAAAATAAATTGTCAGCTTTAGCCAAAAGCTCAAAAAACTAAAAAAACTGCGTTTTCATGTGTGAATACTTTAAACCACGCATTAAAACTCAAAAAACTTAAGCTTTAAAAAAAAAATCTCACAAAAATATATAGTGTCATAAATTGGTACAAAAGTAAGAGCAACTCGATAGCCCGTTGTTATATTAGACATATCCATAATTAAAATATGCTAATATTAGTTATTCAGATTGTTTTGAATAAATTATTTCCATGTATTTCATAGTTATTGAATCTATATCAAGCGCACCACTTTCCTTAGATTTTCCTCATATTTAAGTTAATTATTATCATTTTTATATTTTTAGGGTAACAGTTTAACTTTATACATTTTTCAGCTTCTCTATCAAATTTTTTATCATAACTAAATATTACTATATTTTATTATATTTCTATCAATTTTTTTCAACCCAAATTAATTTAATAGAGCAACCACATTAAATAACTTACAAGTTTTCTCGTATTTAAAGTAAAAAGTACACTTTTACGACTTATAGGTAAACGTTTTGGTTTATACAAATTATCAGCTTTTTTTTTTTATCAATTTCTCTATCAAAACTATACAACTCATCTTTTTGTTATTTTATTAATTTATATGTGAAAAGTACAAATAAATGCGAGAGAATAAGAGAAAAAAGTAAGAGATAGAAATTATTATTTTAATTATAAGTGAACATCTTGATCTCTTATATTTGAGTTATATTTGAGTTTATGTATATTTAAGGTAATGGATAAGTAAACTGATGCATGTACAGTTTTAGAACAATCTCATATTTAAGGTAATGGATAAGAAAACTCATATTTAAGGTAAATGAGTCATATAAGGTAATGGATAAGAAAATTTATCAGTTCTTATATTTAATAAATAAACACATGGACACATCGTCATATAAGAACTGATAGTCTAAATGTATGAGTTTATTAAACTCATTATATAAAAACATTGGCCCAAATGTATTATTTTAACTACATTCTAGTGATAATGACTTTGTACTATTACAATACTCAAGGTTATGTTATATTTAATAAATAAACACATGAACACATCTGAAATTAACTTAATTTTCTAGAATTCTAAATTGAGGTCCGTGTCAAATCTATAGCTAAGATTTTGGACCAATGTTTTAAAATGCTAAATCATCGCTGAAGCATTTCTTCGAAAACCAGTTTCGGAAACGGAAACGGTACTACCTCAAAACGAAAATGTTTCCGAAATGTTTCGGAAACTTAAGTGAAACATTGTAAAATATTAAATAATTCTTTTTCATAACTCTAATAATATGAAAAATATACTTTACTAGCTAGAACTTTAAAGAAGTTTTTACAATACAATTTTTGTAAAAAAAATGCATTACAACATTATAAAACCATGTTAATAATAGAGAATATATAATACATAGATAATCTATTTGTTTAGTTACTCAAATCTTAGCTATTATATCCGTGAAATATAAAAAATAGTATTTTTCGGATTATTATTATAGAATTCTTATATTCATATAAGTTTAATAAAAGTGTAACATATATTTTATCTTAATTTTTTAACTATATTGGCGTTTCCTGTTTCTCGAAAAAAATTAGGCTACGTTGCCCTTTCGTTTCTTAAGTTGGAAACTATGCTTAGGGTTTCGATACAAACCCTCCGCCACCATTG
This sequence comes from Primula vulgaris, assembly GCA_963920805.1. Taxonomy (NCBI): domain Eukaryota; kingdom Viridiplantae; phylum Streptophyta; class Magnoliopsida; order Ericales; family Primulaceae; genus Primula; species Primula vulgaris. Next base: position 30,952,294 of record OY987219.1, on the reverse strand, counting down.
ATGAAGCCGAAGAGAGGAGGCGAAGAGAGAGCAGCGATGAGCTCACCACCGTGACCCCACAATCCATCATAGACCATGGACGAATACCACAACTATGAGCAGATCTAGGTCTGCCGCAATGGACGATACATCGCAGCGACGATCTCACCACCGTGAAGAGATACCACTTTCTGATCAATTGAATCGGGGATCTTTTGCCTCAGTTTATCCAAGTTTTGGTGAGGGATCAACCTCATTAATCACCTTGAATTGGTCAAAATATGCGGACTTTCGTACATTTCGTGGATGATTAGATCCAATAACTAGGGGTCTATGGCTCAGTCCACCATAGATCGTCACTAGAGAGAGGTTTAGAGAGAGACAAAGTGGAGATGAAGTAGAGAGAGATATGTTAGGAAATACACTTAAAAAACATATCGTTTATAGTTTAGTATTTTCCTTATCAGACGTTATTACATTTTTATGAGATTTTATATTAGCAATCTGTTATTTGTTTTATTTATTAATGTACAAATAAGTATCTAATATTATATTTCGTAGATATTCTACTGTGTAGAATGTGATTTACAAACATAAGATTAGACTATCAGTTCTTATATAATATAAGTAAATGTTTACAACTTTAGACGAAAATGGACACATCATCAGTAGAGTTGTCATATATAATTTTAGTTGGTCTGTCTTGATTATAAAGAATGAAGTATTCAAACTTTATATACGTGTACACTTTGTGTGTATTAAATAGGACTAACTCAAGGTAATAATTCTTGTGCTGACTAGAAATAATTATTTATGCCTTTTGATCATGGAAAATGTTTATTCTCTTAATCTGAATATTATTAATGTGACATGTGTATTTAATGTTTTTCGTTTTGATTCATAAAAGAGTGAGACTTTTTATTAATCAATAAATTTAGTGAGTTTGATAATACTACTATTTATAAGGTGTCTATTATTAATTGAAGCAATCCACGTCTCAATCAATGAGATTGATTATACCCCCTAAGAGCTTATAAGTTTTTGACGGTATTAAATTGTGCAGGTGGATTAATAATCCGATACATCAAATAAGTTAAGCGGTACTGTTAGGAATATAACATGTTTATTAAATATAAATTCGTGGCGATTTAATTTAATAAACGATTTTAATTTAATAAACGACTATATGTTAAATCTTAACGTGGGGAGTAATATACACGTTTGATAATATGAACGAATTTTATTCTAGAAGATTAGAAGATTCGGAATTGAAGAGAGGGATTTCACTTAGATTTATTTAGTGAAATAAACTCTAACTTAATCAGATAAGAAATATCGAGGTTGATAAGTTCAAGTTCGATTCTAATTAGATAAGTTGTACCTTATTCAACCTATCTCGTCCCTAGCGTAGCCTTATATAAACGTGTTTCATATCATAATTATAGGCACAATTCATTCTATAGGTTTTAGTGAGAGAGACCACCTTATTTCAAGAAGCAAGACGTTTTAGCAGGAATATGATTGAAGATCCGATTTGCTTTCAGAAAGACAAAACCGACCTCATTGTAAGTGTTGAACATAGAGTTCAATAATGATTTTGATTATTACTTTGATTATGCGTTTAATGATTTTACGATTTCGATGATATAATGCTTGTCTTGTCAAAAAATAGAAAACGTATATTTCAGGTCTTTAAATGATAGAGCATTCGATAACGAAGCCATAGGTTCAAGCGGAACCAAAATCGGAGCTAAAACGAAGGAGTTATGAGCATTCGAAGATTTACGGGACCAGGATTACAGTCGACCGATCGACTGGACAAAAACGACCGATCGTTTTTGGTCCAATTTCTTCCAGTGAGTCCAGTATAAAATCGACCGATCGTTTTCAGAAAACGACCGATCGTTTTCTGTAAAACGACCGGTCAACTGTAGAAAACGACCGATCGTTTTCTACAGTTTTCGAAAACAGCTTTTCAGCTTATTCTGGAAAAGAGCTGTTATAACCCTCAACGGTCATAACCCAGAAAAACAGACTTTGCTGTTATATAAACTACCTCAAATCTCTCTCCAAACCAACCAATCATTACACTAATTATCATCCTTCAATCCCTATATACAAAACCCAAAATATCACCATTTTGGTGTATATACTCAAAAGAGGGAAAATTGAAGAAAAAGAGAGTAAAGCTCAACCATCATCATTCTCACCAATTAGCTTATTTAGAAGCAATTAGAATAGTGAGTGTAGTTACATTATTGTAACAAAAATTGTAACGAGTATTTTATAAACTCATTTGTGAGCGAGTGATCGGGTAGAGGCTTTGTAAGCAAGTGAAGCTTAAAAGCTCTAGGTCTTTTCATTCGGGTACTCATAGATTGAGGGGGAGTCGTTGACTCATTAGACGTGTACGCTTGCACTTGTATCAAGAGTTAGGAACCTTGGGTAGAGGGTGAGCCAATCGATTGATTGAGCTCGATAGGAATTGTAAAATTCGGGAAGATTATTTTTAGTGAAATACTCGGTAGTACCGAGGAGAGGACGTAGGCCGTTTGCCGAACCTCTATAAATCACGGTGTCATTTTCTTTCCCTTACTTTTACTTTCCGAAACTTATACTTTTGCTTACTATCTTGCTTGCGTTTAGTATTTATTTCATTCCATTAACTTTATTAATACGCTTAAGCTTAAAATTGCATTAGTTGGGTTGTTAGTTGCCATTAGATTTTTAATTAGGCGAAAAGCGCCAAAACCTTATTCACCCCCCCCCCCCTCTAAGGTTAGCACACGGGCCAACAATTGGTATCAGAGCCGAGGCTCTTGCATATAGGAATCTAACGATTCTAGAGTTAAGATCCCGATGGCTAACATACTAAATTTCGCATCCGGCATGGCTTCATCACCCAATACACCTCCATATTTTGATGGACTAAATTTTTCATATTGGAAGGATAGGATGAGCATGTTTCTCCAAAGCTATAATGTTAGACTTTGGATGACTATAAAAGTAGGATATTCCGCACCTACATCCGAAAATAGCGAGAACCCAATCCCCGTAGAGGACCTAGATAACGCTCAACTAGAAGCCTACTCTACAAACGCCAAAGTGATGTATGCTATTGTTTGTGCCGTTTCTCCTAACGAGTACAACAAAATTTCCGCTTGTAAAACTGCTAAGGGTATGTGGGATAAGCTAGTAGTAATGCATGAAGGGACTAACCAAGTTAAGGAGTGCAAACTCCAAATTTTAGTTCATGACTACGAGCTTTTTAAAATGAGCGAGGGTGAAACTATTTCCGATATGCTTGCTAGATTTACTACTATTACTAACGGATTAACATCTCTTGGTAAGCATTTATCTTGTAAGGAAATGGTCTCTGAGGTGATTCGGAGCTTGCCGAAGGAATGGAAACCAAAGGTCACCGCAATTCAAGAGGTGCACGACATGAATACCTACTCTCTTGATGCTTTGACGGGTTCACTCATTACTCACGAGATCACCCTCAATAGTCACAAGCCAATCTCGAAAAAGAGGGAGATAGCTTTCAAAGGAACGACTTGTGACGAAAGCAATGAGCTATCCGAGGACGACGAAAATTCAATGGAAATCATTCGAATCGTCAAGGAAGTCCTAAAGCTAAAGGACCAACGCAAACATACAGGTAAATCGTCAAATAATACAATTTATTCTAACGATTTTGTTTGCTATACATGTGGCAAGGAAGGACACATGGCGAGAGATTGCCTAAAGAATCGCAAGAGCAAAGCCAAGAAGAAGATATTCGATTCTAGCTCTAGCGATAGCTCCGACCAAGATGAAGTCGCACATCTTGGTTGCTATATGGCCATGGAAGACAACAATGAGCCTAACCAATCGTCTTCAAGCGAAAGTTACCACTCGAGCGATAGTGACAACGATGAGGTAAAAGAATTCTCTCATGATGAACTTATTCATATGTGTGGAATTTATTCCGAAAAATTTCCTAAGCTTGTAGAGAAGGTCAAATCTCTTAAAAGGATAAATTCTTCTCTCAATGAAGAAATAAGATCCTTGAAAAGAGATAAAATTGAAAATAAGTCTAGCTCCAATTTATCATTTTCGTTTAATGAAATTGATGACGAAAAGGAAGACTTAAAAGATAAAAACGAGTTTTTAAAAACCGAGAATGACTCTTTGAAAAAGAAAAACGATGAGCTTGTCATTATGGTCGAAAAACTCGAGTTAACAATCTCAAGGTTTTCCAAAGGGAAAACCGTGTTGGACGAAATTTTGAGTTGTCAAAAAGATGTCAATGACAAAAGCGGTTTGGGTTTCGTTTCCAACTCTATTGGATCAAGCACAACCCGCTATGTCAAATCTTCTAGCGTGTCTACAACTCCTATTCCGCCTATACAAAAGGTTGTTTTTAAACAAGGGAGCACTTCAAGAGTTTTGCCGAACTCTTGTAATAATAGAAGAGGTTTAGTTTTCAAACCAAAACCGCTCATCATACTTCTAAAAATTCCTATAAAAAGTCGCATAGTTCTCGTTATTCGAAAAAATCTATGCATTGCATTCATTGTAGTAGAAGTGAGCATAACTCTTCTAAATACCCAAATCGCTTCCATGTTAGTAGAAGCAATTTGAAATGGGTAGTTAAGACCCGAGCCACTAACAATGTCGGACCCAAAAGAAATTGGGTACAAAAAGACAAATCTTGTGTTGTAGGTATCTCCATCCAAAAGGAGAAAATCAACAAGTGGTTGGCAACGCCGACAAAAGCCGTGGAAGTCAAGAAGATCGACTCCACCATCAAGGATGAAGTGCCGTTGATCGACAAAGGTGGAAGGCATACCAACAAGTGGTACCACCTATTAGGAATCGGCAACGCTCAATGCAAATGCCATTAGCGAGCGGACTCGACTCCACATCACATATTCGGTATACTCTAATCTATAATATCTACATATATGTGATTAGTTGGGTCGGGTATATGCATCATAATTACATTTTTCATGTTTGGTTTTTCTTTAAAAACCCTTCACATAACCCCATCTTTTATTTTTTTATTGCATTTTGATAATGCCAAAGGGGGAGAAAAATGACATATTTTGGTGTAAATGCGTTTTGTTAAAATGGAGGAGATATTTTTCTTGTATCTTGTAAAATCATCATTAGTTTGTCATAATCAAAATGGGGGAGATTGTTGAACATAGAGTTCAATAATGATTTTGATTATTACTTTGATTATGCGTTTAATGATTTTACGATTTCGATGATATAATGCTTGTCTTGTCCAAAAATAGAAAACGTATATTTCAGGTCTTTAAATGATAGAGCATTCGATAACGAAGCCATAGGTTCAAGCGGAACCAAAATCGGAGCTAAAACGAAGGAGTTATGAGCATTCGAAGATTTACGGGACCAGGATTACAGTCGACCGATCGACTGGACAAAAACGACCGATCGTTTTTGGTCCAATTTCTTCCAGTGAGTCCAGTATAAAATCGACCGATCGTTTTAAGAAAACGACCGATCGTTTTCTGTAAAACGACCGGTCAACTGTAGAAAACGACCGATCGTTTTCTGCAGTTTTCGAAAACAGCTTTTCAGCTTATTCTGGAAAAGAGCTGTTATAACCCTCAACGGTCATAACCCAGAAAAACAGACTTTGCTGTTATATAAACTACCTCAAATCTCTCTCCAAACCAACCAATCATTACACTAATTATCATCCTTCAATCCCTATATACAAAACCCAAAATATCACCATTTTGGTGTATATACTCAAAAGAGGGAAAATTGAAGAAAAAGAGAGTAAAGCTCAACCATCATCATTCTCACCAATTAGCTTATTTAGAAGCAATTAGAATAGTGAGTGTAGTTACATTATTGTAACAAAAATTGTAACGAGTATTTTATAAACTCATTTGTGAGCGAGTAATCGGGTAGAGGCTTTGTAAGCAAGTGAAGCTTAAAAGCTCTAGGTCTTTTCATTCGGGTACTCATAGATTGAGGGGGAGTCGTTAACTCATTAGACGTGTACGCTTGCACTTGTATCAAGAGTTAGGAACCTCGGGTAGAGGGTGAGCCAATCGATTGATTGAGCTCGATAGGAATTGTAAAATTCGGGAAGATTATTTTTAGTGAAATACTCGGTAGTACCGAGGAGAGGACGTAGGCCGTTTGCCGAACCTCTATAAATCACGGTGTCATTTTCTTTCCCTTACTTTTACTTTCCGCAACTTATACTTTTGCTTACTATCTTGCTTGCGTTTAGTATTTATTTCATTCCATTAACTTTATTAATACGCTTAAGCTTAAAATTGCATTAGTTGGGTTGTTAATTGCCATTAGATTTTTAATTAGGCGAAAAGCGCCAAAACCTTATTCACCCCCCCCCCCCCTCTAAGGTTAGCACACGGGCCAACAGTAAGCTTCAAAATATATATGGTAAAACATAAACAGTTTTAATAATCAGATAATAAACTTACATACTTTAATCAGCAATTCTGGGCATTTTTTTTCCTGCTTAAAAATTTCAAAATAGAGGGAGGATTCAGACGATGAGACGGTGCCGATGCTGTCACCGTCGCCAATGAACTGTAGTGACGAATATGAGAACTATGGTGTAGGCAGTGGCCTATGTTTCCTAAAGAGAGAAAGTAAAGTGTAAAGTAGTGTAAAACAGAATTAGACCACTTTATATATTTTTATTTAATGGTACCAAAACCCATTTAAGATTTTCTAAAAGACACGATCTAGTAACATTTTTTTTTCATATGAGTAAAAGATAGTTATTATTGCAAATAACGGGTAAGAATACAGGGTTCAGATGCCCCTGAAACAGACTCCAAGAGGCTAAGTAAAAATAACCAATACAAAAGCATTGAGAGTGCCCGAAATCATTCTACTCAGGTACTACCACTCAAATCCATCATTGGTAAAGCAAAAATACACCAAAAGAGAGAAACATAAATACTAAAATCATCTCAACTATCAAACTAAAAAGCTCTGTCAAGTGCGCCAGTCGAAGCAGAGGATCAAATGAACTAAACATAGCGTGTAGACCATAATGGGGGTAGGGCGGCCAACCGGAAGCCAACTTAATACTAAAAAGACCGAAATAACCACTCATACTTAAAACATAACCCTCAAAGCTCCAACCGTAAACGCCCAACTAGACAAGCTCAAATGAATTGCAATAGTTGGGATGAAATTAGAATATACGTAACAATTCAAATAGGTATATAAAATAATAATAATATAATACTCAAATTCGATATACAAGTCAAAAGGCTCTACTCAGTACTAGCAAAATTTACAATATTTCGTCCAATAAAGGAGATCACATGACATACCATACCCTGGGTAGAGAAAAGGCACGGTTAGATATTGAATCTATGACCGGGATGCCAACACACTAAATAACCCGAGCAAACATGCCGACTAATTTATTCGATCCCCAAGAACACCCCGATCGAGCACCTTTCCTAAAGTAAAGCTATCCGCGTCTACTTCGATGGGGACTCATTATAACATGACTACAACCAAAATGATCAATTCATCCGCAATCGAATATAAATAACACTAACATATATCATATCTCCATAAAAATATGTTTAATAACCCAAAATAAACTAACGCACCTGACCTATCAAGCAGTAACCAAACAAACCAAATGAAACAAACCAAAAATCATACCCATACCACAGTTATGCTGGTCCAATGCTTCTGCTTCCCGAGCCAACCCATAACCCTAACTTGTGCCACAACCATGACTAGGGTATGAGGTCAACACGTTCCAAGGAGACTTCACGAAGCAAATCCAAATTTGTTGTGAGCAACAGTTGGCCTCAATAGAGAAACCTAGAGGGAGGGGGTGTGAATATGTTTATTAAAAACTTTTATTCTTTTGCGGAAAACCCCACTCTATTTGTTTTGTAAAAACTCTACCTTAATCTAAACAACTATCTAATATATATCTATATATGTAGCAATTAGATCGATTACAGCTATCGACGTAACGATTAGATCAAGAGTGAAATGATCTAGACGTTTGCTTCTGTTTCAGATCTCTTTTGCACAAAGGCAAGTCACAGATATATATGTATATATAACAATAAATATATGCAGAGGATCTTGAGATTTTATTAATCTTCCTTCAAGGGCAGCTGTGACGACCCAGATTTCCCGGAAGGAAATTCTGTGGTGCGATGTTGTGCGTTAGTCCCACATCGCCCAGATATGAGAGTACCCGTGTGATATATGAGCTTAAAGATCCATTTCGTATCAACAAGGCTTTTTAAAGCCGGGCGGCACAATAGCGAGGACGGAACTCCATAGTTAAGCGTGCTTAGCTTGAAGTAGTACAAGGATGGGTGACCCCCCTGGGAAGTTGTGCCAAAGCGGACAATATTGTTGATATGGGCGTGGCGGTTCAGTCCGTGGGGCCGGGGTCGTTACAGCAGCGTACCCTACAACTTCTCTTCATTAAGGCAGAGATACCACTTACAAAAGTTTTTCCTTAAAGGGAAAATCAACCCTTACGCTAAATAAAAAGCACTTAGCAAGGCGATTACAGCAGATTTACAATGAATTGAAATCTCTCGACTCGTTGATAGAAACACAAATATTATAAATCAATCAAGAGTTTACAACCACTCAAAACTCTTTAGAAAAATATGTATATCAAGTATATGGAGAGTTTGGATCAATCGTCGAAGGATTTACAAATGGATATTTGGCTTCGAAGGATTGAAAATAAGCAAGCATTGAAAGATTTAAGCTTGAGCTTGTTTGCTCTGAAGTGGTGTGTTTAAATGTGAATGGGAAGGCTTATATTTTTAGTGTTGGAGTGGATATGACCGTTATTATTTGAAATTCAAAATTTCATAGGATTCTAATCGGCTGGGTAACAATCTAATCGGCTGGATTGTGTACATTTGGTCTAACAGCTAGGTGATTTGAAAGTCGAATATTTCACGCCTTGATGGTCCAAATATTGCATAATATTCACCTTAATGATCCTCTGACCCCGTAGAATATCCTCCAACATTCTAGAACCATTTTTGAATTTATAATCGACTAGACCAGAGTCTTCAAAAATCGGTGCTGACTTTTTCATATATACACAATCTAATCGGTTAGATTACAGCCCAATCGGTTGGATTAGTCTGTATATTGGATTATCACTTTGGTCCTTTGAGTTTGATCTTTTTCATTACATTTCATATATATACTGACTCCCCCTTAAGTGTGTAATTTTTACGCACAAAAAGACCTCGCAAGAGTACGAGTACAATTGCAATATAAACCTCGGAAGTTCAAGTTCGTTTCAGAGAGAACTAACCAAGTTCAATATTAGTCGTTTAATTACCTAGATTTTGGCTTTTAATCACTTTTTATCTAATTATCAACCAATATATTTCTACTAACTAAATCAATTTACTAAACAATATGTGAAAGTCGTAAATCCTAACAATGTTATATTTAGCAAATTACGGCTATGTTTTCGATTAAAAGAGTTTTCCTAACTATTATATATTGCAAATTAAGAGTCGTCAATTCCTAAACATGCAAAGATATATAAAGTTGTACAAACTAAAACAATATCATACCAAAGGGTAAAATCAGCAACAAGTACTAAAAAGATGATAATAAACAGCAAATAAAAGTACTTACCATTGGAAGCCTTGGCGGTAATCTCTAAAAATGATAAAAGTATCTCAAAATATATTATAAAAAGAAGAATTCTAGAGAGATGTTCAACCTCCAATTGAGCTCTGAAAAAAAATGAATACTGAAAAGTGTATGTGTTTTACGGAATAAAAAGGGTATATATCCCAAAACTTAACAAACTTATCCTTCTAACTTTTAAAATCTGAACTGACTTGACCGGTCAGAGACTAACCGGTTAGACTGATCGGTCAGGTTGGCTTTTAGAATGTTCTTCGCTTTGACTTCTTTGGTCTTCACTTTGGTCCTTTTTGTAATTTCTTTGGGGATGATTTGAGACCATTTATCTTCTGGTTTCTTCTATTTTGGTTCTTTCTTAGGTCTCCTTACGTCCTTGTCTCGTTTTTGTGCTAATTCTGTGATTTTTCCTGTAAAAATGCAAAATAATGCAAATAAACCAGAAAAATGACGAAAAACACTATGGCTTAAACATGCCAAAATGACAGCGAAACAAAGCTAATATATATCATTTTTGCACATGAAAATGATCATTTCGTAGTCTAATCATACCCCCCAAGTAGCTCAATGCTCGCCTCGAGCGTTGAAAGCGATAACAAGCAAATATAAGTTCATTGGTTTTTTTCATTTAAAGTTCTTCCAAGTTGTTTTTGCACTAACTAGACTAAACTAAAAACAATAAAAGTTAAAAGATAAACCACTGTTGTAGAAAACACGATTGCATTTAGGATATGCAACAAGCCGTTAAACCGTTTAAGTGTAAAAGGATGACTTTTGTCTCATGAGGGTTTACTACAACGACGCCCACAAGCATATTACTTTTTAAGTTACCAGGCTCTCCCTTATATGAGTAAAACATTAAACAAACAAGCCATACGATACAAACAGTACGACCACTAAAAGAAATTGAGGCGGGAAAAACAAGTATAAAAATCAACTAGAACACGCCCTTATGATTAACCGAATTTACTACTAACTAGCAATTAAATAGAGTACTCCTATTTGCCTCGTACACATCTGCCACACCAGTCAATCACTCAAAAACTCTCCTTCGACTTCTTGGTGCTCGTCGGGGTTTGATATGGCTTATTAAATCTACCTAGACGTTCCTAATGGTCAAGTATTCTATGTTGGTGAAGTTTCATTAAGTTAAATTATATATGTTTTGTTATTTATCAAAACTTTCGTTAATTATAAATTTAGTACACAAACTATCATTAATTACAAAGAGGTTCAACAACACTAATGCTCGATTCGTATATGGGATAGAAAAGAGGTGAAATAGATCTAAGAAACGGTTTCTAACCCGCTGCGTATACATATATATTCGGGTTAGGTGAGAATGGGTGTAAGGTAAAAAATGGTAGATATGACGGAAGTGGGAAGTGGGTATAGAATGAGGGAGAAGAAAAAGGCGGTGGTGCTGATAAGGGTGAGATGAAGGACGACATTAGTAATGCAACGAGGAGGCAGCATATGAATGGGAGGGAGAAGGAGGCGGTAGTGCAGGTTTTGAAGATAGAAAGGACGGCGACGGCACAGATCTGGGTTAGTTTCGCGACACGGAAATAGGCAGTTGTGAACGAATATGAGATGGGTGGATTTGGGTAGGTGGGGGTAAGTATATACGGCGGTGGAATCAGTGATGAAACCATGAAGTCTATATGGGAGGGGCCGAAATATTAAATAATTTTTTTCATAAGCTATAAGATTATTTTTTCCGTAATATAGGAGGGGCTGTTTGGAGATTTTGATCAAAATAAATACGAAAAATTTACTTTTTCGGTAATTTTGTATAAAATTTGTGTGGGGGGGGGGGGAGGGAGGGGGGCATGTGTGGTTGTGTGAGCTAGGTTTAGTTTTGAGAGAGAGAGCCTTTATTTTTCTAACTACTTGATCGAAGAAACCGTAAGTTATAACTGAAAAGATTAGTAACAACATTCACAGTAGTTTTGTTAACTTTTTAATGTTAAATAGTGACACATCATCGTTTAAAAAAATGTTAAATGACACATGTGCATCTTAAATTTAATAAGCGCATTAGTTTCAAGTTAACAATGTTATCAATTTTTAATTAACAATTTCTCTTTTATTTTACTGGTCACTATTCTTATTGGAAAAATTTATAGGATATAATAATGTTAATTGTGGGGTGTGTTTGTCATGTCACCAGTTACAAACATTAAAAACATTGTTAACTTTAACAATTTTTTTAATATTTATAAAGATAACACATAATTTAACGTAACTAATGCAGATAAAAAAATGCATTGTTAGCTAACTATTTTAGTTAAGAATAAAGATAAAAACACTATTAGAGATGCTTTAATACTAAAATCCATTAAGTATTTTAAATTGGTAGGTAACCTACCTTTTAACTTTTTTGATTTGATTACATCTACAATGTTATACTTTGCAAAATTATAAACACTATATTAGCCGGCCTGCGGACCACAGTTTTTGGAGCTTACGAAAGGGTCATATCATGAGGGCCACTTGTATATGCGTTTTTTTATTTACAAACACTATACTGGCCAGCCTGCCGGCCACACATTTTTTGGCTCAGGAAAGGGACATATTAATTAACTATGAAAAAGTGGGATAAAAAAGTAGATATATATTTTGCCTATATAAATGGATAATGTGAACAAGGTAGTTATAAGTGATTGTAGACTTATAATGGTAGAGGGAAGCGAAGACATTAATCTTCCTGAGGAGGTGATCGATCCTTGTCAACCAATTGTTTTTCCACCGAGGTCATTAGACTGTGTTATTCCATCGACCAGAACTACTAAAACAGAATGGCCAGAAGTTGTGGGCTTGACTGCCGAAGAAGCTGAAACTACAATTAAACAAGATATGCCATTTGCTACAATTCATGTTGTTCCAAAGGATAGCTTTATTACCATGGATTTCCGCTCTGACCGGGTTCGGCTATTTGTTGATTCTGAACAAAAAATTGTTCGTCCTCCTAGAACGGGCTAATAAATGAATGTCCTGGTGCTTTACTCTTTTTCATGTATATAAGCCAAACAATAAGCTACAACGCTTTCGTCCTATCATGATGATTGTCTTTAATTATTTGAACTTTTTTTTTCTCATTTTGTGCCCTTTTGTCTTGAAATCAACGGAATGTTTTGATTCGCGGAGAAATAGGTTTTTGACAGATTGTCAGTTGAATTGGCATCGGGAGTGTCAGCAGCTGACACTCTATCATCTATCAGATAGTAACTCTCGTTCAGTACCCAAAATATTATGCCGACGGTTATCTAATGCGCTCTAGCGGATTTATATATAACTGGTTTTAACGTGTATTTTATTGTTTTTCTGTAACATTACGTTTGTAACATTACTTCTATAAGTTACAATGAAAATTTTTACTTTTAAATATTTCAGTTATAAATTACTTTGGAATAACTTATAATATAGTGTTGGTTAACAAAAGAGGGCCACTTAAATATTTCATGGATATTCAACGAAAGGATATAATGAACTCAAAAATAAACATGCATTCGGTGTAAATCGAAAGTACATTTGCACAATCTAAGAGCACTCAGTCACCTACATTAACCTGAACAAAACTATCTCCAAATTTAATATCAAACTAGACCATTTAGGCTATAGATGTCCATTAACGAAATAGACGTACAATTGTTGTTCATGTATGGCAAAATAGGAAAGGGAAACACGTTTGACTACTTTTCGAAATGTTTCTTCTAAATAATCAAGGAGCGTAAGTACAAATTAGATATCTAGCAATTAACCATTTTATTTTCCTTGAAACTTCTTGCATAAGTGGATTAGGAGTATCTTTTAATGTTGTCACATGCCGCGGATGAACTAATTTTTAGAGTTATGCAACAATATTACTTGATTCACTCAAACACCTAAATAATTAATAACTGCTATTTAATATTCCATCTTAACTATTACAATCGATATATTAGAAACTGAATAATTTATTAATACAAGTAGAATATTAAGGAGAATTCGTTACAACTCAATAGATATATATGGTTTGCCTCAAGGTGAAACTATGTGTAATAATTTGTTAGTTTTGCTATGTTCTTCTTGTTTCTTTCACTTCTAGCATGATATAACACGAGTTTACTAAAATAAAGCAAAATAATTTAGAACATAGTAATAACCAAAGCTACCCATTGGTACCTTAAACTTTGGAGTGGTGAACAAATCGCAAAGATACATCCAATCTACCTTTTTTATACCATCGGGTGGATTTGAAAGTGCTGAAACGATGGTTCGATACTCCAAGAATTTATCATGCAGATTAAAGCGCCAAGTATTATATCGTCTTGCCATCGAATGCTTGACGGATTCAATAACTCTATCCTGTTCACTGAATAGAAACTTGTCCTGATAAAAAAAAACATACCATTCATATTGATGAAGCTAATGAATAAAGTTATTTTTGTTACTGTATTCGTTGGCTACCACTTTGAGATGCATGTTACTATATTCCACAATGGCTTACCAGCACACAATGTGCAAAAGAAGGTACCTAATAAATAAATTTAGTATAGCCAAGAATACATAGAGCAACTACTTACACGAATCCGGCTCATTATGGTATCTTTTATCTCATGATTAATGGAAACCCAAGAAACTGCTTGAAGTGGCATAATTTGTCGAACAAGAACTCCAATTTCATTGCTAAACATGTTAGAGTGCTCACCGACTGCTCTATTGACATGTCTTGGAAATAGAATCTCAAATTTGTTCACACGTTCGAGTGTCTTAGCTAACTCAACGCCTTTAGTCTTTCCACGCTTTTTTCCTGGATAAGCTCATCATAATTAATACATTTAATACATGGACATAAATATCATATCTTTTCCTGGTTCTAATTTTTCTTTGGCAAATGATATGAATTGCTTAACCCCATTCTCATATTCTACGGACAATCTATTACTCAATTGTATCCAATCTCTATCCATTACAACTCTTAGAATCTGCTTTCAACCAAGTAAAACAAAACATAACAGACAAGTAAGATGTAGAAATATGTACTAGTATTTTTGGAATAATAAACTATACTAGAAAAATAATGAACTATTGATAGAATTTCACATCAAATTACTTATGTGATATATTTTGTATAATCAACTTATCATGCCAAACTCTTTCTCACTTACAGATAAACATGTTTATACGGATACAAATATAAGATAAAAGTAGCATAAATACAATTAAAAACAAGTCTCGAAGTGTATATTATCATATATAGAGTATATAATCATAACATGTTCACAATAATCTGATTGATCTTATATCAAACTAAATACTCACCAAAATATGTACAAAGAATTACTCCACTATAACTAAATTGAAACAACAAAATCATTAGTTTTATTGGTTTTGTAGGTTTATATAATGAAAAATAATAGTTTAGTTTCATATAAACGTCCTTGTGTAGTATCATTAAATACAAAACACACCTTATTCTCCCCATTCATCACCACCACTAACACCACTAATGCAATTACCCCAAAACCAAAGGTCAGTCGTCATGTATTTCTCCTTTCTAACCTCGTATTCTTATACATAATTTTTTGACCATATAGGAAGTAAACTTATGCAGTTTCTCACTTTAGGATCACGCGTATGTTTTTTTTTCTTTTTTACGATGGTGACTTAAGGTATAGGAAAGTTTTAATAAAGTTTATGTGAAGTCAATTGATGAATACACATGCACACAGTAACCCAGCTATATATTATGCCGCAAATATCATACTAATATATAGATGGAAACTTGGAGTTGTTATTTTTGTGATCAAACACAAATAGATAGCACTATTCACTAACTAAGTATATTAACCTACGCATTCTATAACACCTTTTGACTTTATTTAGGCGTTGTAGTTTAAATATAAGTATCTTATTATATGAGAATAAGAAAATAACAAGTTCTTCCACCATAAACTACTAATGTTTAAGGATAACCAAATCACTTCAGTTTACAAATAAAAATAACACGGAACTTCAAATTCCGTTTGAAGGTAATATTCCTCCAACATAAAAAATTCCAATTTTTTGGTGTATAAATTTTGGTATCAAGGTGGTGTGTCTTTCCCAAAGCAAATTGTGGTGTTTTGAAATTGTGGAATTTCAAGGACAGAGAAATGAGTAATAGGGTTTCTTTATTCGATTAAAAATGATAATCTCAACGTATTACAGAATGTTTAATGTGATGTTCTATATAACAAACAACTTATAAGCTCTTAATGCAATCAATTTTTATGCCGGTAACAAACTAAAAACACAGCTTAAAAGTTCCAAATCAAACATTCTAATTATTTACTTCTAATAAGTTGTTAATGCAATAATTAATCATGTGATGGTATACAAACGAAATCAAAATATTCTACAATTAAATGAACAGATTCATCAATGTAAACAATATTAATTAATGATTCGAGCTAATTAAAAAACTAAGTATGTAACCAAATTTGACATAAGCTAGACACATGGGCAGAAATTGAGCTTAATATACATCATACACTATATATATATAACCAAGTTTGACATAGAATCTAATACATAAGCACCAATTAATGACAAAATTCATTATAAAAACACATAAACAAGCAATAATTAACATTATTGAAGATGAACTTGCATTATTGAAGATAAAACGAAATATAAATTACATACCAATCAAGCTAGGGTTTCGGTAGATGAGGATCGAGATTATAAAGAGAACACACACGATGACCTTGTATGGTGGATCTCCGTCGTCTTCACGGTGGATCTCCGACGATCTTCACGGTGGATCTCCAGTGGTCTTTACGGGCCGAAGGAAAGATAATCTCTGAGGAGAGAGAGAGAGTGATTTAGAAATAGAAATTATACGTGTAAATAAGTGTGACTACGCTCGCGTAGAACTTTAAGTTTTAACTGTGACCAATTTTTTAATAATAATAATAAGGAGAATAACTAAATTCACACGGATCTCAATTGTGTCCATATTAATTAGTAAAACCAAATATCTGGCCACTATATCATAAAAATATTAATTAGTGACCTGAAATAACTTTTATTACTTAAAAAGCACACATTTAGTGATCATATCAAATAAGTTGGTCATTATATATCATAATTTTTATAGTATCCACACATACTACTTATAACTTAAACTATATTTTCATGTTAATAAGTCAAACTTTTGATAATTTATCTCCAATAAGCCACACTCTCAATCTTACATTTCTTAATAGGTCAAACTTTTCTAAAATTCAATCAATATATAAAACGCTCTTACACCAAATGTATCTCTCACGCCTAGAAAGGGAGGATTTATTAATTGTATGTGACAATTAAAGATATTTCGGTTATGGTGCACGTCTAATAAACCGGTTTGCTTAGGCGTCGGTCCCTAAAAAGACACAAAAATGAGAGAAAAATATATTTTCCTTTTCCAGAACTACGTCGTTTTTTTATAGTAATACAATCTACGAATAACCCCATGTCATTTGATGGTATATTTTATGTAATGTAAAAGACGATATTTTGTTTTATTATGACATAGTTCGAACTTTGTAATTTTTCTATGAAATTAATTTTGTACGCAAGTTATATTTTTTAATGATGAAGTTAGAAAAGCGACTAAAAAAGAGTACGACTTAGACGTGGAAAAACGTCGGACCGGGTCTGAATTATCACATGTTTTGGTAGCCAGGCAAGAAATGAAGAAAATAACTAATATGAACTAAGACTTTTTACATACAACAAAATAAAATAAATCACTATGTATTATGAGAAAGGAAAACGTGATACCATTAAAACATGCACACGTTATTGTTTTGAAAGTTATGTATATTGATACATACACGGATTCTGGTCATATTTATGTAAATAAAAAATGTGATAACTTTCTTCGGAATACTTAAAATGATGTTTGTATACACATAAAGATAAAGAAAAATATAAATCTAGAAGTCTCAAGATTACGTGGAACATTAGAACTAGTTTTAGTTCCTTGTATTTGCAGTAAAACAAAAAGATATATTAAATATTATTTGAAAATATTTGGAAGCTTTTCTATAATTTTCATTTCAAAAGTAATAGTTAAAAGAATAATGTATAAAAAATTAAATTAATAAAAATATGTTGAGTTTTAGGAAATGAGACAAAAGACGAAGAGATATGGGAAAGACTAATTTAATAATAGGAGTGAGATGAGTTATATGCTGGTTAATACATGACCAACATGGTTACTAAGTTGAGATAATAATGCCACATGGTTTCTTCCATGTCGGCCACATGTCACATATGAAAACATCACCCATCTAACCTTATTAAAGTCACAAATATTCATTTTTTTAAAAATAATAACTAAAATTGAACAATTACATTAGCTTACATAAACTCACCACACTCAATAATATGTTATTCCTCTCACCAAACCTTCTAGTGCTAAGTTTTATACAAACTCTCTTGCAGAGTCCCTTACTGTGCAAATTTATCGTGAATCCTGATTTTTTAAAAGTTTTTTCTTTTCTAAAAGTGAATACAAGCCCGACACATAATTTATCCTGGATACAAACTCAACAAAATTATCTAGTTTGAGTATTTTAAAAATGAATATTCGAGACTTTGTGAGTTTTTAAGTGTTGTTTTAAGTGTGCATTGATCCTTCCCGATATATATATTTGAATGATCATGAATATAACGTATCACTTTTCCTAAAACAATTTTCTTTTTCACATCTCGGTTTCATAGAATTAATTTCGTTATAATTGTCCATTTGATTAGTTAATATGTCATATTTAATCACTATAGGAAACCCTTACATCATTCGGTAGAATATTATATAAGTCATACTAATTTTATTACTGATTGGACTAAAAAAATGTATATTTTGTTTGTTAATAAATGATATTCTATCCATTTTATAGAGTGTATATGGCAGATTTATATTTGTTACACGCATTCTGTCATTTTAAAGTCATTCTATCTATTTTGGTGTAATTTTGACCATTTTAGATCCAGATATATGAATGAGGTGATTTGAGAAACTGAAAGTGGTGATGGGGAGATTTAAAGGACCAAAAAGAAGGAAACAAACAAGTTTAATTAGGGTACAAGTAAAAGATCTAAAGAGAGAAATTGTGTAACACAAAGAATGGAAAGAAATCCACCACTCATCCAGACAAAGTCATCCGGATGAGCCACGTCTATCAACGCGTAGTTTTTTAATACATTGCAAAATTTGACTGGGCCACGTCACTTATCCGGTTGAGCGAACTACTCATCCGTATTAATGGTCATATTTATACAAGTGGAAATTTAAGTTTAGTATGATACAATGGTTTAAATATTGGAAAACACAAAATCTTGTTTCTTGTTTAAGATTTATTACAAATACCTTTTCTTCTACAATAATGCCATTTTTTTCAAAAAATCTAATCTTCTTAACTATCTCCTACATTTTCTCTTTACATCTCAAATCTTTAAATTGAAATTTAAATTATCCATTTTTAACTATATACTAACAACAACAACAACAAAATGATGAAAATAATAGAGCAATAAAAAAAATAAGGGAAAAAATGATATCACCATGGAGCATCAAACGAAAAATTAGAGAAGAATCGTTAAGATATAAATCGAGAAAAAAATAAGAAGATAGCATCGAGGAAAAAAAGAGAAGAAAACATGGAGTGCAAAAGAACATAGCAAAGGAAAAAAATTAAAATATAAAAGATTATACACTTATTATACCCGACACCACCTATAGATGACCTAAGTATTTTTGTTTGCTCCAAAAAAATAGAAAAAGAAAAGACTTGTATTACTTAGGGCACTACAACAAATTTAAGAATTAGTGATAATTTTTTTTAAATACAATCAAATTTTATCTCCAAATTGTAACTTTTCGGGAAAAAAAATAATCTTTTGGACACAAATAATTTTTTTGTCCATAAATCTTACTTTTTGGCACATAATTTTAAAAAAAAATTATCTCCAAATACAATCACATACGGACATAAGGAGACAATTTAATTTCGTATCAAAAATTATTTGTAGACAAATTTTAATTGTCTGCTTATGTTCGTATACCATTGTCTTTGTAGACAAAAAATTCAAATTATGTGTCTAAAAGTTGGATTTTGAGAAAAAAAAAGTTATTTTTTTTAAAAGATTATTTTTGTCCCGAAAAATTATCATTTAAAGACAAAATTTGATTGTCTCTAAAAATATTATACCTAATTATTAAGTTTGCTGGAATGGAGTATAAAAGTTACATGATTTATTGGAAAATGAACAAAATATAAACAACAAAAACTAATTAAAGTTGATAATTTAACTCCTCTATGTGGTCATACATTAGTAGTAGAATTGTACAGTATCTCTTGATATAAAGTATCTTTTCAAATAAAAAAGAGAGTTTATTAACTTTTTAATGTTAAACAGTGACACATCATCGTTTAAAAATGTGTTAAATGACACATAGACATCTTAAATTTAATAACCATATTAGCTTCACGTTAATAATGTTATTAATTTTTAATTGATCATTTTTCTTTTATTTTACTGATCACTATTCTTATGAGTAGAATTTATAGAAGATAATAATATTAATTGTGAGTTGTGTTTGTCACGTCACCAGTTACAAACAATAAAAACATTGTTAACTTTAACAACTTTTTTAATATTTATAAAAATAACACATAATTTAACGCAACTAATGAAAATAAAAAAATTGCATTGTTAGATAACTATTTTATTTTACAAAAGAGATAACAACTCCGTTTGTTTCATAGTAAAAATTTTACATTGGGAAAATATTTTCATGAGAAAGTTTTACAATGAAAACTTTTATTTGTATTTTATTTACGGGCGGTTGGTGCATAAAAAGTTTTCCACCTAAAATTTTATAAAAAAATTAATTTTTTTACAAATTAATTTTTAAACAAATAATTGGTAAAAATCCCAATATATATAAGAAAATTTAGCTAAATGCATATTTTCTTTCATATAACTCACTTGTAATAACTTATAATTTTCAACCTATTAACTCATAAAATTAGAAGTATAGAATATATTATTGACTATTTTTTACCTTTTTAAAAAAAAATTCGTGGGTTTTTTAATATTTTTTTGAATTTTTATATTTTCCACTTTTTATTATTTTTTTTAGATTTTTTCCTATTTTTTATTTTCATTGGTTAATTAGATTTTAACTTTTTAAAATTTTCTTCGATTTTTTTTTAGAAATTTCAGATTATTATTTTTTTCCATTTTTTAGAAAATTTCCTATTTTTTACTTTTTTTATTGGTTAATTAGATGGAATTGGACTAAATATTAAATAATTTTGAAAGAGTATCCTATAATTAATAATTGTTACAATACTAGTATTATAAATAATATAGAGAGAGCCTGCGTAAACCGTTTACGACTTTATTTGTGGGGTAACCGTTTCCTCCAATTTTACTGGATATGTGGGAAAAGTTTTCCGAAAAAAATTATTTTACGTTAAACCAATCAATCGAAAAATTTATTTTACCCGTAAATGTTTGTTTACACCCATTTTACAACAAAACAAATAGAGCCTAAATGGAGAGAAAATAGGCAGGTAACATGGGGTGGGTTAAAATATGGTGGGGGTACATGAGGTATAAATAAGATGAGTCCAAATCTTTTACCCCCTATTCTCTATCCTCTTCCGTGTTCCCTTACTTATTTTTACTCAAATTTTAAATTTTCACAACTTATATCGCAATTTTATAAACTTTTATATTATATTGTATTCAAATTTTAAAACATTTGAACATAATATTGTTTTAAACATTTTTTTTAATATTCAATGTTTAATTTACACTAATTTATACATTTATTCCCAAATAAATTTTGTGTGGATTTTCTTTTAAAAATAATTATTGGAATGTATTGATACATGTATTATATAGTAATTGTACAATTTTTTTCAAGTTTTTTAGATTTTTTTTTTGGATAAAATAAGTAAGGGGGCACGGAAGGGAGTAGAGAAATGAGGTAGAAGATTTGGACTCAAATAAGATGCTATGTACTAAATAAATATAAAGATTTTAAGAGCGTTTTTTCAATAAATAAGCTAAAAGACATGTACTAATCGATCATTTCCTCTTTAATTATACAAACACATACACATATATAGTGAAAGAATCAATCCACACATGTGTTTATACTTAAATTTATACTCTAATCTCATATTAATAGCCTTTTAATGATGTAATCGATTTCATTTAATTAAACAATATAGACACTCTCTCACTCCCTCATTTATTTTATTTTATGTCCATAATTATTCAATTAAACCACGGATTCATCTAATGCAAACTTAACTGTAAATCTGGTGACAATTCAAACGTGTAAGATGAAAAACAGATATACTTCACGCCCATAAGGGATTTATGTATACTATTATAGTAAATTAATCCAAAATTTTTTGAGACTGTCAAATTTTACCATTTTTTTCCAAAAATACCCTTACATTTTTTTATTAATTACCACAATACCATATTCTCATTAAAAAATAGAGAAAAAGTAATAACTAATAACACTTTTTATCCCTATTTAAGCTCTTAAAATTCTTTTGAGTTTTCTCATCTTATACTCTTATATTTTTTTTATTCTTCAAATATTTGTATCATAACTACACTTATTTTCTAAATTTTATCGCATTACGCGTCTCACACGCAAAGTGTGGGGCACTATTAGTGTATATAGACGTGAGAGAAAAAAAAACCCAGAAAGAGTGTGTGTTTTAATTTTTAATTAATTGATTTAAATTTGTTCATTGAAAACAAATATATATATATATATATATATATATATAGAGAGAGAGAGAGAGAGAGAGAGACTTTATAGATCATTAGCCATTATGTTTTAGGTCTTAGAGTTGGGGCTTAGCTATCACAGTTAAAGGATGGACCATTTATATACAGAAGAAAGATATATGCAAATTCAAGTAATTAAGACAGAGAAGTCGTTGTCGTTTTGCCTGCCTTGATAAGATGATTGATACTTTTTGTATATTGTAATACTCGCATGTAGTATATATAAAATGTATAATATACTATATATATAGTATTAAGTACGTATATACTATACCATGTTTCGTTCGGAAAAGAAAATGGCTGTTAAAACTTAAAAGTTCAGGAAAGGATTAAAAGTGGACCAAGAGGCATTATAGAAATAACGTCACTACACAAAAATATCAGTTTATCGTTACACCCTTTGTTACTAAACTGATGGTAAACTGAGAATCAATAAATTTAGCAACAGTTTTTATTGCTAAACATGATAGTAAATTTAGAGATAATCAGTTTGTCATCAGTTTAGCAACATGACGTATGATGATAAACTGAAATTTTGTTGAAGTGGTATATATTGGCCTTGTTTGGTTGCCACCTAGTTTTACTTATTTCTACTTTTACTTTTACTTATTAAGAATGTTGTTTGATTGTTATTTTTAAGTTTACTTTTATCAAAAGTAAACCATTAAGTATCTTTTTGGCATATTTTACTTTTACTTATATTTAGTTTGTTTGGATGTCATCTCATAAGTATACTTTTGGTGAAAAGTAATGTCTATAAGTAGACTTTTTAAAAGTAAGTTTGATGATACTTTTACTAGTAAGTAAAATATTGCCACTGTTTATATATATTATATGATAAACCTATTTCAGTATTGAATCCAACTTGTTGAATCTGAATGTACAAAATCTATTATATTACTCAAGTTTTCATAACCAGATTAAAATTTATGTTTTAATCTGAATGTGCTTTTAAAGTACAGTTCAAAACCTACTTCATATCATCATTATATTTTCCTAATTTTGTATTTTTTAATCTTTAAATAATGAAATATTTTTTTGCTAGTTAATTATTTTGATTTATTGTATTAATCGAAATAAACAATTCATTTTCACTCAAAAAGTAAAAGTAAACATATTTTACCAAACAACATTTTTAATGAAAATTATATTTTTACGGTGTTCACCAAACAGTATTTACTTACTAAAAAGTAAACATAAAAAATATATTTTTAAACCCAATTACAAAAAGTATACTTTTAAAAATAAAAGACGCGACCAAACCAGCTAAATTAACTAAAAATGGGTTTTACTTTTATTTTTACCATTTATGTCTGGCCTGGTAATATGTAATGTCAAGCGTGAACCGTGTATTTAAAAGTTCTATCCTAGGAATAAACAAGATGTCAATGCCCTGGTTTAATATCTAGTCATGTCAATTGATTTTCATTTATTCATGATCAGTAACTATTCTTTTATCTGCCACAGCAACTTATATTATCAATACATGATGTCTTCTCATGTTCGGTTTAACCTCAATATTACAAGCTTTTTCATGTTAATAATGACAACTGAAAAAAATCCTTTGCACTCTTAATTAATTATATGAAGCTCAATGTACATTTGATGAGGTTGTTGAAATTTGTTAGGTAAATAGTTAAGTTTATAGTAAGGCTTAAAAAATTAGACATCTTTTATCTACCGGGAGTAGTTTCTTTAGGTTTTTTGTTGCATCTCGTTTATCGGTCTCGTTTGTAATCTTTTTTTGTTGATGATTAATTTACTACTGGACGGACGGACAACGGCTGTCGAGATGCAACTTAAAAAAAAAACTAAGTGTACCAAAACTTTAATTAAGTGTACTTATTTTGTTAGCAATTTCGGTAGCCATTTGTTCCTCTAAAGCATACATGAGAAATAAAAAAAACTAAGAAATATAGGTTGAAGATAACAACACACCCTATTTTTAACAATCGATAGCCATAATCGTTAACAATCGATGGTGACGAACTTCTAGACATTAGAATATAAATTAAGATCATACATTTAACTCCATGACATATGTATGAGAAATAAATTAAAAAAACTAAGAAATATAAGTTGAAGATAACAACAACACACCCTCTTTTTATATTATATTATTTTTCTATATATTAATATTTCATTTCCTTGCAAAACGTTACCCCAACCTTAGGAACACAATCACTGGCAAGTGAAAAAAAGATAAAAAAACATTCAATAAAAAGATAAAAAGAAGAAGAAGAAAATAGCAGAGTATCACAAATCTTAAATGCCTGCAGATTCGGCCGCTCACTCAGTCACCCCCCCTCTCTCTCTCTCTCTCTCAGTTTTAAATTTAATTTAATTTTAGCCCTTCTCTGTTTGTACAGCTCCCTATAACTTAATATCTCTAGCAACACTTTTGAGCATAGAGAAATGTGCATAGCTGTAGGCCCTTTTAAGATCCTCTGTCCTCTCTACTTATGACTTGTTTTTGAACCTTATTTCCTATTTTATCAAATTCTCTCTATTTGCCATCTTTAAATTTGTTTGTTCATATGGAACTACTCATGAACACATTCTGTAAACACAGTTTGACTATATTATTAAGTCTAGTAATAGTGGGGGTGTTGTGTAATGGAGAAGAAGAAGGTGCACCGATGATGAAAACCGAGAGAGATGCTTTGTTTTCGACAATACAGGGTTTTGTGGGTGATTGGTGGAACGGTTCCTATCTTTATCCCGATCCTTGTGGGTGGACACCTATTCAGGTTACATTTACACACATGTAAAACATTTTTGAAAAGCGAGTCTTTTAAGATTTTTGTAAGCTTTGAATCAAGTTTTTTCACTACAAATGACGCTTTTTGAAACAGTGATATTTTGTTACCACATCTACCCTTTTTTTTTGGCCATGCTATAGCAGTAAAGAAATAATTTACTTTCAGAACAAAATCACTATATTTCTAGTTAGTTACCATCTAAAAGTAATAACGAACGAACTCATAATTTAGCAGTAGTTACATTAAAACTACCTAGGCATTATTTGTCGAGCTCTTTTCTGCTATCAAAAACCATAAATTATGTTTCAATGTCCCAAAATAGGAAATGCGCTAGAAGATTATGTTTATTCTCTTCTTCTTCTTGGTTTTTTCTTTATTACACGTTCGACATGTACAGTTGCTTATTTTATTTATCATTTTGGTACTATCTAACTATTTAACATTTTTCATGTTTGCTTTATTTTATTTTATTATTTGATAATTTTTATTGGGTCAAAATCCGTTTTTTTTATCTTTGATTAATGAATTTCCGAAGAAATTATGTTAATAACTTTTTTGTTATTCGCTATATATATTCTATTCATTCCAGCAAAGCAATTTTTATGTCTATTTCTAAACACTGTACTACAAAACCCGTCTCTTACGTTCATTTCTACCGTGGTAGTTTTCATTTCACATTTCTGAAAAAAAGTTATACTTTAATCAAATACAACGTATGTACTAGAAAATTGAGATATTCTCTTAATATTTGTTCTGGTTACTGATCACTCTTACTTCTATAGTTCCATAACACAAAAGTGCATATATACTGTTGCCTTCTATTTTGTTAATTATGTACTACTATTTACTACGTATATTGATGGAGTAGGTAAAGTTCATCAATTGTTTTATAATTGAGGGGGAAATTATATGTTTTTCGCTTGTCGCTTGATATTGTTGACGTACACCAATAAAAGTCGATTTAGTCATTTAAGTAGATTGTTCACTTCTCGTTAAGAAAATATTTCAATATATATGGCTAGTGTGAAATGCTGGATTTCATCTTTGAAAGATATCTCAGTTTTCTTTGTTGTTCTTTTTCTAATTTTAATAGTATGTTCATGACATGTGCATGGCATATGGTACCACAAGAAAAAGACGTATGCATATACAAGTTGAGCCTAGTAGTACGTACTCGCTCAGCACATCATCAATACGAAAACTTGGACAATTCACTCCCACTTTACCCTTATCTTTTACTCCAAAAAGGATAACTAACTAAAGGATTTCACTTTCATTGGAAAGGAGAGTTAATACCAACTTATACTGGAGTAGGTTGTGAATTGCGACTTTAAACTAGTGGAAACTGATGATTGTATTGTATAAGTTTACAGTTTGTATTACCACATTGCATTTGGACGTTGAAAATTATCATTAAATCATTAGATAAGTGAATGAAGTCGGAAAAGATGGGACTTCTTTAATTCGTTTAGTTGTACTCCTACCATTTATTTACATTAGAATGGTAGAATAGGAACAAAAAACATTCAGTAAGTAGTTCTAGTTCACCACCAGATTTATTTGAGCAATTTCCCATCTATATTTAGTCCCCTACTAATATTTATTGCATGTAAAAAGTTGGATAAAAGTTGAATCTTTTTATAGTCAAATGTACCCAAAACGCATCATGAGATCATTCTATGTCTTACAAGAAAAAGTTTATTTAACATCATAATTTTTATTTTTTTATGTTGTTAAAGTGGTTGTGGTTAAATTTTAGCAACAGTTGAGCAACTAATAACAACATAATTTGGTGTTAAACTGTTGCTAAAATTTAGCCACAACCAGTTTAGTAACATAACCGAAAAAAAATTATGATTTTGAATGAACTTTTTATTGTAGTGATGGTTCAAGAACATATAGTTAACCTACTACTTAATTGTATTTTTTTTTTGTTACTACAGGGTGTTTCTTGTGACATATACAACGGCTATTGGTACATAACATCGCTAACGGTCGGCCCAATTCATGACAATTCAATCGACTGTGCGCTTAATCCAGAATTTAAATCGGACCTATTTGTTCTTAAGCACTTAAAATCGTTCTCTTTATTCAAATGCTTTCTTTCACCACTTTACCAGACACTACTCCCTACCAATAACTGGGATGTACTTCTCCCTAAACTAGAATCTTTTGAGGTCCGGTCAAACCCGAGTCTCATCGGACAAATTCCTATAAAATTAGGCTACCTGGAAAAACTACAATCTCTTGTCCTATTAGGGAACGGGTTAACGGGCGTACTACCAGTTAACCTCGGCAATTTGATTAAATTAAGGCGACTAGTGCTCGCGGGGAACAGATTTATTGGTCACATTCCGTCCACGTTAGGAGGATTAAAAGACCTCATTATCCTTGACTTGAGTAAGAATATGCTATCAGGGCCACTTCCTTTAACTTTAGGAGAATTGACTTGTTTACTAAAGCTAGACTTGAGTAAAAATCAACTAGAGGGAAATATCCCACAAGGAATTGGGAGTATGAAGAGTTTGACACTTTTGGACCTTAGCAACAACAAGCTTAGTGGTGGTTTGTCTAAGTCAATACAAGAACTAGTTTCCTTAAAAGAGTTGGTTTTATCTAACAACCTTATTGGTGGGGAGTTTGCAAAAGTGGAGTGGCAAATGATGCAAGGGTTAACTGTATTGGACCTATCCAACACGAGCTTGACAGGTGGCATACCAGATTCAATGTCGCGTCTAAAAAGGCTGAGGTACATTGGACTTGATGATAACGCACTCACCGGAGATATTTCACCCGCACTTGAAACTATGCCTAGTGTTAGTGCAATTTATTTAAATGGTAACAACCTTACAGGAGAGCTCAAATTCTCGAAGTCGTTTTATGTGAAACTGGGGTGTCGTTTTGGGGCTTGGAACAATCCCAATTTGTGTTACCCTAGTTCCAGTGGGCATGTTCCATTTGGGGTAGTGCCATGTCATGATCATGATGAAGACGGGAAATCTAAGTTGGGCAATGGGAATTTTGTAAATCAGGTTTCTGAAAATGTGGTTTCTTTTGGCTATCGAGAAACAGGAATTGATGGGAATTGGTGTGCTTTTGTGGTAGATGCATTGATGATCCTATATATAACTGTTAATGTTTTCTAATGATGAGATTATTTAAGTGAAGATAATTCTCCAAGGTGTGATGTTTATTACCTCTTTTAATGCAACTGTTTCTTCTTCTTCTTTCATTATTTCATGTACGTAATTAGTTTGTGGCTTTTCTCATTCATTTTATCTTTGTAGATGCAAATGCTTGTTTACGTGAAGCATTTTAACTTATCTGTTCTTGTGAAATGATTTAAGCTTAACAAAAAATGAGTTATGGATAACATGGTCGACAAACTTATACATGTCTTTGGAATACTATTTATTTAGGCTACAAAAATATTCATGTATGTTGAAAAAAGAAATATTTGTTACTTGTTAACGACAATGAAGAGGACAAACAGTGAAAGAACATCATATTGTATCATTTTACTTTTAGTTTCTTCTAGGCTACAAAAATATTCATGTTTGTTGAAAAAAGAAATATTTGTTACTTGTTAACGACAATGAAGAGGACAAGCAGTGAAAGAACATCATATTGTATCATTTTACTTTTAGTTTCTTCTAGGCTACAAAAATATCCATGTTTGTTGAAAAAAGAAATATTTGTTACTTGTTAACGACAATGAAGAGGACAAACAGTGAAGGAACATCATATTACTTTTAGTTTCTTCTATTATATCCTATTTACTTTGATCAACGTTAATTAGAGCATCCGTACCAACTATCTCAACTATTTACTCAAACCTAACACATTTTAAGCAACCGTTTACATTTACACAAAATTTCAGCTTTCTTATTAATTTCTTTATAATAACTCTACGTTATTTTTTTTATTTGTTATTATATTTTAATAATCATAACAATATTACAACTAGAAAAATGTGGATCCCATTATAGTTTATTACTATTATACTTCTTCCGTCCCTAAACAAATATCGCCTACGAAAGTACATGCAATTTTGACCATCAAAATTTTCATATCAAAATTATCGAAGTGAAAAAATTGAAAATTTCATCATATAGTTCTAACCATAAATTACGTGATTAACTTTTGAAATATTTTTTTCCGGCAATGTAGATATGAAAAAATTATCGGTCAAAATTGTACGTATTTTCGTAGGTGACATTTGTTTAGGGACGGAGGGAGTATTAATCTAGGAAATCATATGCATTCCTCGTATATGAGGTGAATTTTGTGTTTTCTTAAATTTAGGAAATTTATAGAGTTCCTGATGCATGTCACTTTTTATATTATAATCATCAAATTTTAAGAAAAATTATGTTTTGAGAAATAGACGGGATGCCGGTAGTTATGTAACATGTGGGCAAATCGCTTGATTGTGAGCTGCTTGGTGCATGTGTGCCTAAATTTCTTTAGTACTCCTTGTTATTTCTTATTATACTTCGAATTCATATTCATAATTTCATAGTATATATGTATTAAAATAAGTATACGGTGGTTCTTGTACTTTTAGTTATAATTATTTTGTATATTTAGGGGTTTTAGTGATACATTAATTATACATAAATTTCAATATATAACTTATTTATAGATTACTTAATTTGATATCACTTATTCATGAGCTTGGTGTCTAAAATGCATTTATTTATTTAACCAAAATACATGTGTGGATTTAAATAGCCGTGACATATATATACTGTAAACATTTTATAAAATATTCAAATTATACTAAACGTTCATTTCATATCCTATCAATAAAAATGAAGGACCACGTATCCTCAAAAGAGGAGTCCAAATCTTCTACCTCCTATTCTCTATCCCCATTACAAAAAAATACCCAAATACCGACGGGATTTGTGACGGTATTTTTTGTTACGAGCTTATTAGCGACTGTTTTTGTGACGACTTTGTGACGGCTTAGTCAATTTGCGACAGATTTGTGACAATTTTTTAAATTAGCGACAGACTTGTAACAGTTTTTGACTCTCACTAAATCAAACATTATTTTGTAGTGCCCCTTCGGTGCCCCCTTGCTTATTTTATCCAAAAAAAAATTCTAAAAAACTTGAAAAAAATTGTACAATTACTATAATACATGTATCAATACATTTCAATAATTATTTTTAAAAGAAAATCCGCACAAAATTTATTTTGGAATAAATGTATAAATTAGTGTAAATTAAACATTGAATATTAAAAAAATTGTCTAAAACAATATTATGTTCAAATGTTTTAAAATTTGAATACAATATAATATAAAAGTTTATAAAGTTGCGTTATAAGTTGTGAAAATTTAAAATTTGAATGAAAATAAGCAATAGGACACCGAAGGGGGTAGAGAATAGGGGATCGAAGATTTGTAGTCATGAAATTGATATAGATTTAGTTGTTCTAGTATTAACAGGTAGTGATCATAAATGGGATGGTACTTCTACTAGATGCATCAAACTTAAACTCTCTTATTGTCGTATGCATAAAATCAGCTAGTGAAATTGGATAACACAGCAGAATTCTTTGATTAATAAGGATATTGCTAAAATTATGTTCAAAGTTGGTGTATGAGTCTAAATACTTGTACTAGATACATCAAACTTAAACTCTCTTATTCTCTTTTGCATAAAATCAGCAAGTGCAACTGGATTCCACTATATATAATTTTGTGGTTGATAAGGATATTGCTAAAATTATGTTTAAGGTTGGTGTATGACGAGTGATTCGGGCCACAAATTGTATTAATTTGACAGTATTTTACGTGGTTTTATCAATCATAAAAATACATATTTAGAGTATTTTATACTTAATTTGTGTATTTTATCATTTTGTACCCGATAACATATTTTTATGTTAATTTGGTCTTTTTAGGACAAGTTATATGAAGATACAAATTGAAGGGGTCAAGATGTAAGATTAAAGAAGTCAAAGGACCAAAAAAGTTGATTGTAGAAGTTTTTATTCGTGTCCAAGTAAAAGATAAAGAATAGATACAAAGAAAGTAGCCAAAAGATAGAAGAACATCTGGTCCCGCTAAGTGACCCGAATCAGACTCTTTGACCAGAATCAGTTACCTTGAATTGTACATAAATTTAATGACGTGGCAATCTGCGATTCGCTAGAGAAGCACTGATCCGGATCAATGAGTCTAAACTCTTGTCACCATGTTTTTTATCTCTGTGTTTTTACCTCTGTGTGAAACTATCACCATACGATGCTCAAGTGAGATTAATGTATCTTAATGAGGATTTTTTTTATAGAGAATTTTCAAGTTAGGTCACCTAATTACAAAAATCATTGCCTCTAGGAAAGGGATCAACCATTTTTAGTAAAATATAAGGTTTGAAGAAAACGAAGAGAAGATTAAAAGGGAATAAGGATTATGGAAAGGGAAAGATGTTACTATAAAAGAAAGAAAAAAAGTCGAAAAGTTGCATGTTTTCAAAGTAAATCGTGCCCCTAGAGAAGTCAAATCAACATTATGACGCATCGAATTTTGGCGGCATAAATACAATTTTAGCCATCCACGCGGCAAAAAGCTACACACTATGATAAAACATTTAAAATGTAGTGGAAAAATGGATCCCGATGACAAATGACTTGAGATCAACGCCAAAGGATGTCAAGACCCGAGATTTGACGAATAACGAGACACAAAGCATCCATAAATACCCAATCTCCTTGGATCATTAACGAGACCTAAGAAAGACCAGGGAGAAATTGGTAGACATAAAAACATAATATGACTACTTAGCATGCTAGCTAAAATTATACATATTAAAGTGTCATCTGTAATAGGCTATCGAAGAAAAACTGGGCCCATCTTAGATGACGTTCCACAATCACCTCTAAAAACGCATTATTTTAGACGCGTATTTTGTCACATGTCAATATTATACAGTCATGTATCGGTATAAATAAAGTCAGCTATGAGTCAATATACTCATCATCTGTCTAGTACATCATACTGAAGAGTACATCGTCTTTTTGTCTTTTTCCATCTAAAGCTACTTCATCTTCAGAAAAATACGATCATCCAAATACCGAGTTACTATACAATCAATCTTTGTTTGGATAATCTGGTGAAGTTTATTGCTTCATCAGTTAGAGATAGATAAAAGAAATAAGTACATTTTATTATTAAACATGAATGATTATAATGAGTACGACGATAAGTATAATTACACTGCCAATGGAAACCCTAATCCGGTTAACCATCACTATAAAGCTATTTTTAAAAAAGAATTGCTTAAAATAATTAAATAACTTACTGAACTAATAAGTAGTTTAATTTGTTCCACTACACGCGGGAGAAAGTAAAATACCTTCACAAAGACAGACCGTAAATGAACTGAGTTTTCACCAGAAATCACTATCAACGAATTAAATTCACCACTGCTCATGCTTTAGAAAGTAACAATAAAAAACTTATCATGTCACAGATCCTAAATAAGTTTTTCCCTTCCCATATATTTATTTCCCTTTTTCAGTATAGAAACTAAAGTGAAAACAAAGTAGTTGGGTTACAAGGACAAAGTAAAACTGGAACATCAAGCAAAAGACAAAAGTCACAAAATCTTAACGTCTTAAAAAGCACAATATTCCAGTCCCAAATGTTTATTATTGTACATCCATGCTGTTTATTAATGTGCACGTATGTTTAAAAATATGAAATACTGAAATGTAACTTAAATAAGGCGAAATACTTTCCAGATGACTCAGTTGTCGGGGGATATGCGTATTCTATACATACCTCTTTTGAGAGTACAAATCTTCTACCCCCTATTCTCTACCCCCTTCGGTGCCCCCTTGCTTATTTTCACTCAAATTTTAAATTTTCACAACTTATAACGCAACTTTATAAACTTTTATATTATATTGTATTCAAATTTTAAAACATTTGAACATAATATTGTTTTAGACAATTTTTTTAATATTCAATGTTTAATTTACACTAATTTATACATTTATTCCAAAATAAATTTTGTGCGGATTTTCTTTTAAAAATAATTATTGAAATGTATTGATACATGTATTATAGTAATTGTACAATTTTTTTCAAGTTTTTTAGAATTTTTTTTTGGATAAAATAAGCAAGGGGGCACCGAAGGGGGTAGAGAATAGGGGGTAGAAGATTTGGACTCCAATTTCATTAGTGTCTTCGGTTATAAGTGAGGTTTTATACATGATGTACTTATTGATCACTGAGGGATTAAAATTAAATGTGTGACCCCTACAAAAAAACCCTTCCAAACATTTCATGCTTGGGATCAAACACACATGAACTTATATTAGCATAAATTCCTCTCACAAGTTCATCATAGTACATGGTGGGGTAGATGATAGTTTTCTCCAAGTCAATAACTTTTAAAACCTTAAAAGTATGAGTTTTAATTTCAGAAACATTATCCAAATCTCTTATTTTAAAAAACAGGGGCTTGCTTTTGAGATTAATGTAATTATCCAAAACTTTTTGGCATGAAACCTACTATTAGTTTTTCTAAACTCATATCATAAAAGCAGTGGCGGAGCCAGGGGTTTGTGCCAGCGGGGGAAAAATTTCAACTTAAAATAAACCAAGGCGACATAGAATCAATCAAAGGTTCGAAAACATATAGCGATAGATAGACCAACACTATGAATACGATATAATCAATTTAAGCATAAGTGACATATTTGGACTTCCAAGTCATTTTTATGGTTACACTTTTTTTTATAGATACAGTATAATCAATTTTATCATGTTCTTTTTTGTATTTCTATTTTTAGTTTTACAAAAGTAGCCCCTACCATTTAAGAACATTACAGTTTCGTCATCCACTGTATAATCAATAAAATTACAGTTTTGTCATCCATTGTATAATCAATAAACTACATCCATTTAAGGACATTACAGTTTTGTCATCCACTGTAAAATTACAGTATCTATAACATTTTTTTTATAGATACAATATAATCAATTTTATCATGTACATTGATGTCAAAATTGATTATAGTGTATCTATAAAAAAAATGTTATAGATACTGTAATTTTACATTGGACAACTGACCCTTGTCTTTTCAATCGAGCATGCTTGGCGAGCATTACGCTCCCCATGATTCCTTGGCTGACGGGACGACTGACCCTTGTCTCGGTTCCCATATTGTGGATGTGGTCCACGAACAGCATAAGAATCAGGCATTGAAATTGCCTTTATCCCAGTAGGACGAGAGTTACTGTTTCTCATTAAAATGAGACTGTTTTTCTCATCCAATAATAGCTGGGTGATGAGCTCGGGAAACTTAGTAAATTTCGACTGACGGTATTGTTTTTGGAGAAAATTGTCAGAGGTAGAAAATGTGGTGTAAGTCTTTTCTAATAAATCATTGTCGGTTAATGTTTCACCACAGTATTGGAGAAGAGCACGAATCCTGCATACTTCAGCGTTATACTTGGTAACGGTTTTGAAGTCTTGAAAACGCAGATTCAGACAATCATGACGGGCTTCAGGAACCCATATGGTCTTTTTATGGTCAAAACGCTCTCTAAGAGAGTCCCATAACATCTTTGGTGAGGTGATTGCTACAAATTCAGACTTCATTGCGTCTGACAAGTGTCGGCAGAACAGAATCATCGGCTTAGCATTCATTTCACGAGTAACTTCGACTTCACATTCATCCTCGGCATAGATGACATCCAATAGGCCTTGGACGTCTAGATACTTTTGGATATATTGGGTCCAATCCCAATAGTTCTTGCCAGCGGCATCCAAGATCGGAAAATCAAGTTTGATCAACATTTTTCTACAACGGGAGAAAAATACTTGATTAGTCATCATATAAAATGACAGGTTTATATGTGCATGGTTTGTATAAGCACAAACTTTGTCTCGAAACGATAGGTTCGAAAGACATAAGTTTTGCTTTTGTGTATAGGTTCTCATTGATCGAACGACATGTCGATACCGAAACACCGATTCGGCAAAAATACACCTGTATAAACACACTCGGGGAACTTATTATTTACTCAACCCCTTTCGATAACTCTACTTGAACACGACCAGGAAAGACGGTGAGGGAGGTGGGCACGAATACCACTTAAAAACCGACCTCATTAAGAGAGCGACTTCCGTCTTTATCTTTCCTAGACATCGTATCCAAATAGGTGAGCCTATTTGAGGAAGATTCATAATTATTTCAACTTAAATATGAATACATATACCGGATTTTGTAAATTTTCAACTCAAAAGCTACATCTAAATGTTTAAGCTTGAGGAAAAAATTTACTCAAAAAAGATACATTGTAAAATGTTTAAATTCGAAGCAATTTATAAGATCACGTAACATATAAATATTTATGATATTTTATGTGACAAGATCAAATAGCCTTCAACAAAATATAAAGGCATGACATACTCATGTAAACTAGTCCTAATCATGGAGTAGTAATATTAAACCACATGAATTATTATTTAATCCAATACTAAAGTGTGACTTGTAGCATTTTCTATGGTAATTAATACATCGCATAGGTTATATCAATTCATATGCAATAAATGGTGGCATGCTAAGAGACTAAATTTAGTTAATGTCACACAAGCAATAAATATTATCATGCAAGAGGTATTTTCTACAAGATTTCTATAAATTGTAGAAGTTGTAGCAATTAAATCTTATATCATTTGCATGTAAATAAATATTTTCGGTCTAAACATTTGGTAAACTCGTACATATATACTATTCTGTGTATAAAGAGTAACTACAGGGACTACAAGTGTAAATACAGGAAACTATATGAATTTTAAGGGTAATTACAGCTCTGGTCCTATAGTTTCAGGAGTTTTACAGAGAGAGCCTAAAGTTTCAATTAGTTACAGATTAGTATTCCAATGTTCTAAAAGTGACAGTTTAGGTCCGACAGTTTATTATGTCTAACTATACAAGTTATAACTCGTTTTATAAGTGACATACATGGGTTTCAATAGCAATTTTTCATCAAAAAAAAGCATCCATCATGTGATATAAATCTTAAAAATGAGATTTCCGGTTCTATTATTGATTAATCATGCAATTTCTATGTTTTATTACAAGTAGAAATTGTGTACCTTAATTCGATAATACGAAACGATGATCGATATGTGATCTAACAACCCAATAAACCATTTTCCTAACTTTTCAAGCAAGAAATATATCCGTATAACTATCTAGCGATTTCTTGACTCCGTATTTAAGCAAAGTGTTGATAACGTGTTGTGTGACAACTATTAGCAAACTATCAACATAACAAGAAATGTATGGAGAGAGATGAAAGTATTCTTATTCAAGTATGAATGTGTATAAAACTATGAAACTTCAACTCTTTTATATAGTGGAGTGGTGAAACAAGATACATGTATATGAGTGAAGATAGAAAGTCATAAGTTTTAAAAGTAACCTATACATAAATATGGACAATCAACAAAAAAAATCAAATTGAATCTAGTTTAATGTGTAAAAATAATTTAACCTAAATAAATTTATATCTAATTTATGAGTATTTTGTACACAGCTATCCTATTTTTCAGAAAATCTGATTAGTTTTGTTTACTTGTTCAAAAATCCATAACTCTCTAATAAAGTCTCCGAAACTCGTAAAAAAAAGTATTTGAAGATATGTTTAAGTTTAATTTAACATATAAATTAACCAAGTAGTTTGAGTTACTAAATAATTTCAAAAAATTCTAAATGTATCATGTGTTTTATTAAAACAACAAGAACAACTTATATGAATTCAACTATTTCAGTTCGATAAAAAATAAAATAAAATGTGGAGTATCTCCTAGAACGTGATAGGATATTATGCAAACTTCTTATCTTGGAAGATTCGACCCAGGACATCCCTTTTTATATACTTCTCTAACCCAAGTTACGAATCTTTTTTTTTTACTAAGTATATTCTTTTCTCATCTCATAGAGTGTTTTTATCTAAATTATAATCATTCCTCTCTAATATTTTCTTTAATTGTTCAAACTACGTGAATGCTACTCCTATTTATAGTGAGCTAAGTTGATTAATAAGGTGATAACATAGTATATGAGTTGTCATAATTTTTACATACTAAGTGGCACTTGCTTAATACTTGTCATGTATATTACAAAAGTTGGACAACAATGCATAAATGTTGGCAAAATATTTTCATGCAAAGTGTCACCTATAAGCACATATGTTTTTATGGAAATTATTGATTCGGGAAGTAATAAATTAAATAACATGTACTGAAATGTAAATAACGCAAAGTAACGGATATCACAATTGTTTTTCACTGAAATAATTTGACTCACTACAAGATTACGACACTAACAGAATTTAAATTGCAATAATTAAATTCAAAACAGATTTAATATAAGTTATTAAATTGCTGGACTGAATAGTAATTTACTGAAACAGTCAGACATAATAGTATAATTACTAAACTGCTGGACTGTCTGTAATTAAAAAAAACTGTCAGACAGAATAGTATAATTAATAAACTGTTAGACTGTTCTGTAAATAAAGAAAATTACAATACTTAAATGGAAATTATAGAATATTAAATTACATAACTGAAATAAAACTAAACTATTGTGCTGGAAAATAAACTATAGAAAAGGAAATGACTGATAAGTAATTACAGGAAAAAATAAAGGACTGAAATGTAAATACTAGAAAAATAAATTACATATTAATAAATGGACTGAAAAGTAAATGCAGGAAAGGTAAGGACTGAAAAAATAAAAACGAGCTTACTGTTAGACAGTAACCCTTAAACAGTATTTTTTCGGCCACCTTTCGGTTTCTGGCTATGGACACTCCGTTCCCAAGGTACAACGCTTATCTCAGAGTGTCTCGACGGAAACGGCACCGAACCACATGCCGAGTTGTTCGTGGTGTGATTCTCTCGCTAATATGCTACGTATGCAAGTGAAATATGAATGTTGTGAGGAGAGAGCCTCTTTGGAGCAGTCAGTGCTTTTGACTGTTATCCAAACCATCGAGATCTACGGCTAGATTAGAGTTTTAAAAATTAGCTGTTAGATTTAAAATTAGGGCTTTCAAAAATAATTAACAGATGAAATTACCGAAAAGGGTTTATTGAATTATATTTAAAAAATTCGTCAAATGTAAAATGACAAGAAAATCATACGGTTTTAAATTGATACAACTAACACTCTAATTGATTCAATACTTAATTATTTAAATTAAAATCCAAACAATTAAGTAATTACAATTCATAGAGATCAAACTCAAATCAATTAAACCTAAAATATATTAATAAAATTAGGGATTAGGGTTCTTAAAAGCCAATTTATACATATTTTACACAACTTATTCCTTTAAATTAAACCCAAACAAAATAAATAAAATTGGGGATTAGGATTCTTACAAAAACAATTCGAATAGTTTTTGAACAACTTATTCTTTCACATTAAACCATTGGGATTAGAATTCTTCAAAATTCAATTCGTAAATTAAACTCAAATCAATGAAACTCAATCCAAATAATGAAATTGGGAATTAGGGTTATTACAATACCAATTCCTATAAATATTGAACAATTTATTCGTTCAAATTAAACACAAATCTATTGATTAAATTAGGGATTATGGTTCTTAAACACAAATTATTTTTTACTTTAACGCTTAAAATATAATACTAAAATGCAAGTGAGTAGAATCGAACTCTCATAAAGAACTCGTTGTCGTGTAAGTGTTAGAGAATAAAATAGAGAGAGACATCATATAGTCAATAATCGTATACATAAACTCGTTACAGGAATTATTTCAAGATTATAAAAATATCTACTCAGATATAAGTCTATTTGCAAAACATGATATGCCATCATAGTAAACAATTATTTTATAGAAAAACATCATAAATATAACTCTAATATCAACTCTACTTTAATACCGTTAAAAGAATTAATTTTGAATCGTGTTTCTCAGTTAATGTGTTCGATGAAGTTATAATTTGATTTCCCGAACGAAAAATTATTCAAAATGATGGGCGATAAATAAATAACTAATAGTCCTTGGAGCTGAATGTTGTGTTTTATACGACAAATAAAAAATACTGAATCAAACAAGTTGAGTAAATATTGCATATGATAATAATAATGATTGTAGTAAAAATAAAAAGTACAAGAAGTAAAAGAATATTATAACCTGGTGGATGGAAACGAATTTTGTACATATGTATCAATAGATCCCACTAGGGGTGGCTTAGTGTCCGGACCCGACCCGTAGACACTCAACCCGTATCACGTTCCGAGTAGTTTTGAAAGTGAGACAAATCATGATCCGTAGTTTTGAAAGTGAGACAAATCATGATCCCGACCCGACAAATCCTTTTTATTTTCCGACAAGATCATTTGAAAATTAATAATTTCTCATGCTTATTTAAAAATGTTACTAATAAGAACAATAACGATAGTTTGCAAAAAAAACCCTGCTAACAATTGCAAAAAGAAATTAACATTTAGTATAAAAAAAAATGTGAAACTACAAATAATGAATTATATTATAACAATTGATACGTTTTTTTATCAGATTTCTTAGTATTTAGTTTTATTCATACAAGCAACATTTATCATACTAAATGAGATACATTGTCCTTATAATTTTTATAATCGAAAAATGTTGACCATTTATTATTTTTGAAATAACAATATAATTTTAGTAGTCTCATATATTCAAAAATACAAAACTATATTATACTTATCTAAATATAACTAATATATGTAGCAAAAAGGGTTGTAGCCCATATGGTAAATTGATCACATTACATTTCAGATGTTGTGGGTTCGATTCCACTCGGCTCCATTTTAAGTATTACATTTTAATTGTTAAAGTGAAAAAGATATATAAATTATAATAAAAAAATTCGGGATTAAAATAAAAAATAAACAAAAAAACCCGGGGACATTTTCAATCCGAACCCTAATACTCAAATTACAAATATACAAACCATAATCTAGTTAATTTATGTTTAAGAACCCTAATCACCAATTTAATAAATAAATTTGTGTTTAATTTGAACGAATAAGTTGTTCAATATGATTGGTATTGTAATAAGTATTTGAGTTTAATTTACGAATTAGTTTTTAAGAACCTTAATCCCCAATTTTATTAATTGGTTTGGGTCTAGTTGTTTGTGTTTATTTTGAACGAATAACTTGTTTATTTTGTATCCAAATCACCAATTTCGTTAATTGGAGTAAGTTTAATTGATTTGGTTTTAATTTAAAATTTAGTTTTTTAACAATCCTAATCCCCAATTTTATTAATTGGTTTGGGTTTAGTTGTTTGTGTTTATTTTGAACGAATAAGTTGTTTATTTTGTATTCAAATCCCCAATTTCATTAATTGGATTGAGTTTAATTGATTTGAGTTTAATTTACGAATTGGTTTTTTAAGAACTCTAATCCCAATTTTATTAATTGGTTTGGGTCTAGTTGTTTGTGTTTGTTTTAAATGAATAAATTGTTTATTTTGTATTCAAATCCCCAATTTCATTAATTGGATTGAGTTTAATTGATTTGGTTTTAATTTACAAATTGGTTTGTTAAGAACCCTAAATTGGTTTGCAATACTATTGATTCGATTACGGTGTTAGTTGTAACATTTTCAGTTTCATTGGTTTTTTGGTCATTTTGTATTTACCGAATTTTTAAAATACAATTTAAATTGTAAGGTTAATTACGGTATTTCATCTTTTAATGATGTAATTCGGTGTAATTAAACTAATATGAAACTTAAGTTGATCTGATGGTCAATATTTAAATATTTAAAATTAAGTTAATCAAACGGGTAAGATGACGACGGTTTGGGTAGCAGCCAAAATCACTGACTGTTCCATAGAGTTTCCATGTGAGAAGAGATGGTGTGTGTGGCTTCCTTTTATAAGCTCTAAGGAGACCACAGGCATAAATTTGGTTAATGTGGGATTAAAAACTCTATGTTTTCCCAACTCTCCAACAAAGTTGCATCAACTTTAAAGCCAATTTACATTCACACCAACTCATCGTTTATGTCAAGTGTATATACAGTTATGAAGCTTGTCACACAACCTTTTCAAATAAATTGAGAACGGTATAAAAACTAGTGCTAAGCACTTATTATTTTGGTTTAAAAGTCGGTCATTGACCGTTTTTTCTCACGAATGTATATGTAAAAATACTAATAAGACAAGTTTCTTTTTATCATATTAGAGAGAAAATAAAATAGAGTAAGAATAACAGAAAATATAATTAGTGGACTAGGTAGCAATATGTGTATATTTGTATTTTTTTCATTTTCATTTTTAGTAATAATCACCTAATTTTTTCATTTTTTTGAAG
The DNA here is from genome assembly GCA_963920805.1 of Primula vulgaris. Taxonomy (NCBI): domain Eukaryota; kingdom Viridiplantae; phylum Streptophyta; class Magnoliopsida; order Ericales; family Primulaceae; genus Primula; species Primula vulgaris. The sequence continues at coordinate 30,910,659 of OY987219.1, read as the reverse complement.
GATACAGTTTTGAGGATGTTACAGTACCGGTGATTGAGCTTGAATGTTGAATACACTGCTTTCCATACTATTAGAATAGCAAGAGGCCAAGAGGATGCACGTTTTTACTGGATGAGGCACAAACATCCCTTTTTTTGCAAATTGGCATCAAGCTTCTCACGCAAGTCCGATGTTGTGTCTCTTCCTTTACGTTTTTCACTTTTTTCTTTCTTCCGGACCTCGATTTTGTTCGGCAAAAGCTTCTCTTTAGTGGATATTGACCATGGTTTTGTTCCAAGAAAATTGTGACCTGTTCCCGTAGATTGGTTCTTTTTTTCCGCTCAAAGTTGACTCTAGTATGTGGTATCTCTTCTTCATCTTCTTCTTCATGTATCTCATTGGCACCAGTGAAGTGAAACCTTTCATTAGTTGCTTCTCGTTACGCTTCTACTTATTTGTTGAGTTTCCAGAGGGTTAGGGTTGGTCAACGAGAAAGCCTATCGAATCTTGGTTCATTGAACTGAAATTTCAACAAAACAACCGAATCTTAGTAGTTCTTACTGCATTTTCAGATATGACTCCTAGATGGCACCGCCTTATAAGAAAAATAAGTCAATTGGAGGATTCACAATTGTTGAGAGGATTTCGTCCATCCAACACTTTGGTCGGGCATGGTCTTTACTTTTGTCCCCACGACCGAGCCGTATCTTAAACTTTTAAGTCTTGTACTTTTCTCTCCAATTCGAGCCTAACCTACAAACTGTTGGTCTTGCGTCCGGGACTTTGACCGACCGACCATCCTCTGATGGTCTGCAAGTTAAGAATGAAAGATATAGAAAGAAAGTACTCTAAGAATAAGTTATTATATGTGAATAGTGATTGTTGAATGGAAATCTCTTATATGACGGTCAACTTAAGAATGTGGTTTTGTGACATATCGAAACAACAACTTAACTCGACTGAGGGACCGTTTTTCTTATATAAAAAAAAACAAAAACAAAATGGTGGGTTTTTTTTTTGTCCAATAAACATGTAAGAATGAAAATCTTTGGTCCGAACTAAAGTGTCGAGGATTTTTGGGTCGTCACTAGCTAGGTATATATAATGTAAGCATCTCGTGCAGCATGTAAACTAATGAAAAAAAGTAAAACGACACTTGGTATATATAATGCACAAACTTATCATGCATTTATCTATGTTCATATCCGTGTGTGTGGCATTAGGTTTTGATAGACTCATCTACGGATATGAATGTGAGCGTTAGTCGCTTCTTGATGTTTATTGATTTCCAGTCTTGCGGGGTTGATACACGGTTATGTGCTGAAAAAGGCACAAACTTTATACGATGTGCATATGTATATAGTCTGTGACATCAGGTTTATTAGAATAACTCAATTTCAAACTATAGCATTGACATGTTCACTTAATGTTGCGGTCGTGAAAAGTTCCTTGTTTATAGTTTAGAAATTCTGACATGTATATTCTTCAGAACAATATCTACACAAAAATACGATTTTGTCTCGTAAGTATAAAAGAGTATAGTTTCTCTTTTGCATACCGCAGTGAAATTGGAACTAACATTCTAACGTCTTTGGTTGCAAACAAAACAAACCCATTTACTGAACCTTGACCAAGTACAGTACATGCAACATATATATATTGGAACTAAAAGGTTAGCAGCAGCAACCACAATGCCAGTCAAAATGAGCTAATCCATTGGGCTATACAGTCTAAGAAGGCAATAGAATGTACTCCCTCTGTTCTCATTTAATTATCCACTACGAAACTACGTGCAATTTTGACCGGGCAAGAACTTGTATCAAAATTGCCGGAATGAAAATTTTCAAAAGTTGATCATATAATTTAAATATTTTATGATTAGATTTAAAAAAAATTCATTTCAACAATTTTGATACAAGTTATAAGTCGGTCAAAATTGCACGTAATTTCGTAGTGGACAATTAAATAGAAACGGAGAGAGTACTAATTAACAAGAATTCAATACTTTATAAATTTATTATTTGGTTTTTAAAATATACAAACCAAAACACCCAAATTAACAATTAACTTTTTTTAAAGTGTTCAACAGAAGACACATAGGAATGTGACTATAAAAATCACTAACCTGACAGATCTTAATTTGTAATTACGTTTACAGAGCTTGATGGGATATATTTTTCGTCAACCGAACCAAAAACGTAGCCAGGAAAGTTTCGAAAGAAGGAAAGTAGACATAGGTAATATTTGTTAGTAAATAGAAGTCAGTTTCCATTTGCCCACTAAAACACGAAATAAGGTATTAAGTGAGTTTACAAAAAGAATTCAAATATGAAGGATAAGCGGTTTAGAGATAACAGTGGAAGGCAGATGGCTCCATCCTTAAAAAACTCTTGAACTGTATGAACTAAAATAAACTTTTGAAAGAAGGAAAGCAAATAGGTAATACTTGTTGGAAAATAGAAGTCAATTTATATTTTCCCACCAAAAGGCAAAATAAGGTATTAAGTGAGTTGACAGAATAAAAGTCAAATATGAAGGATATACGGTCTAAAGATAGTGGAGAAAGGTATGCTCCATCTTTAAAGACTCTTAACAATATCAGATTGATTTCAGCAAGAAACATTTCTAAGGGAAAGAATGAAATATAATTAACATAGAAAGTTTACTGTTTAAAAAAAGTACGTTATCAGGCTCTATTTGGCTTGTCCTTTATAACTGTAAGAAACTATTAAGCTCTCAAAAGTACTTTTTTGGTCTAGTTGACCTACCCCTCGTAACCCGGGGGGGGGGGGATCACTTCTCTTAATTGATTTTAAAAGGATTATATAAGTGACATGGCAAAAAGACTGAGAAGTGAGAAGTCATAGACATACAAACACGAGATGTGATGAACCAATGGCTTACCTAAAATAAGCAACAATTGTCATAGGCAGCACACGTCCGGATAATCTGAGCCAGCCAATCACCAATCCTATCACTGATAAGTAATTAAAAAGCATACTGACCACAAGTACAAAATGATGAACACGTGATAATTTGACTAGCATAATATAATTACTCGACTAGTAGATGACTGCATCCGGAATATAGAACTAAAAGAGTAACCAATCAAATAAGAGCAGTACTTTCACTGATATGCCAAGAGAATTAAAAGGGCAACTAATCAAATATCTGTAATGTTCAGAATCTTGCAGTGACCAACCAATGCTTCACCAATGCAAATACTAACATTTCTATTTCCTACAAACAAAATGTCATCGAAATTAACACAGAACATTATAAAAAAATGTTTTCTCAATGAAAATCAAGAATCACACTAGAAAACTACACATCCACAACTGAAACACTATCAGGTCCAGATCAGCTACATATATGTACCGATTGGAATCTAATAATTGATGGCTTGTTGAATTATGCAAGTGCACCAAAACTTCATAGCTAAAAAGCAAAGACTACTTGTTAGATCTCAGTCAGAAACAAGTTTCAGAATAAAAACTAATGTATTCACAATCATCTCTACTTTTTATCATTTGTGACTGAAACAAAGGTAACTAACGGAAGACATGAATAAGGGACAATAATGAGTCATGATCATGGCATCTGTGCCAAATGATATACTAAAAGTGAGTAGCTTTAGCTGATAGTAATAGAAGTGAGCAACAGATAACAACTGTTTGATCAGGGCGTCTGTGCCAAATGATATACTATAAGTGAGCAGCTTTAGCTGATAACAATAGAAGTGAACAACAAATAACAAATGTTTGCTCATTTGGACTACCAGCTACAGACTGTACAGAGAATCTTACGAAGTAATAGTTTTCCTAGTAAATATACAATATAAATCAGATGTTTGTTTAAAGCATGATTTTTGAAATAGATATGGTTTAGACTTACAAGAACACTCGTCGTGTCATTCAATTCACGCTAGATTAGCCAGGCATGAAAAAGAAAAGAACAGAAAAATATGAATACACGAGCAATTATACAACTCAATGTTATACTTCTAACGATAAGCAGGCATGATCGAATTAGAAGAGTAGCAGAAAAATTAAGGGGGAAACAAGATATTCTAAGGCAAAAAGAATCTAAAATACAAATAAAGATGAAACATATCAAACGAGAAAAATGACGGGAAAAAAAAGTATCGACTCAAATGACGAAATAAGATTAAACTATCATGAGGTTTTCCTCTTCTTAACCCATCAAAACGAATACTAACAACACGCAATTTGTATGGGAAAAGAAAACTTACCAATCTTTAATCAAATCAAAACAAAGAAAGAGGATACTCAGAACAATCAACACACACTATATACCTCCAGCTTTAGTGCCTTCAAAAAATGGGTATGCCCACTTCATTGGGAGCATTCTCTTGTGGACCTCGAAAAAGAATAAGGAAAAAATCAAAAGTGATAAACAAGGAATAAACTCCACACACATAAAAGAGTAAAATTATATATATAAAATGAGGGGAAGCGTGGAATACATATTAAGAAGCATGACGGCATAAGGATTAGTACACAATTATAGCGTAATAATAAAATGGAGAAATCAGTGCACAAAGCTTGCACATTTCTGAGTTTAAAAAGGATCAGACATATCATGCACCAAGAGACTAGCCCCAGACAAAGTAGATAACAACCAAATAAAATAAAGTGTGCGATCTTAAAATATATATTTCATACATATTCTTTTTGAAAATAATGGAGATGGATATATAACCCAGTCAGCCCACATATATGACACACAACCATAACAAATTAGAATAATGAGTTGTCCCAAAGGAGTCTACAAGAGTGATAGGATGCTAAAAACTTAAATAATTAAATCAATGAGTAAAAGCGCCAGCACGTGCACAACTACAAGCCTTGCGCATGCTACAGATCTATTAAATGTAGACTTAAGAACTAAATGATATATCATATAGAACTCAGTTAACACACCATTACAACATAACAATCTAGCATTAGAAAAGGGAATATTGTTTTGATTAAGAAACCAAATTAAAGACTTTTTATAACTCTGCATTAACCCCCAACTCATAGAACATGCATGTAAAAGAGCTAGCACGTGCACAACTACAAGCCTTGCGCGCGCTACTTATCTATTAAATGTAGACCTAAACGATATATCATATAGAACTTAGTTAACACCATTACAACATAAAAATCTAGGATTATAAAGGGGAATACTGGTTTGATTAAGAAACCAAATTAAAGGCTTTTATAACTCTGCATTAACCACCAACTCATAGAACATATATGTAAAGTTGAACCCTAAATTAGATAATGAACTCATTTTGATAGGGTATAATAGAAATATATATAAGAATATATCATTAAATTATAAAACTCAGACAACACAGATGGTCACAAAACTATCCTTAAACCAGACGACGAACAACTACTTAAATTTAGGATTTGACTATTTACCAAATTAAAGGCTTTTTAGTTATCTATGCATAACGAAGAATAGTCACGCTCAAGCTCAACTAACTGAACAAACATTTCAAATTAGACCCTATATTATATCTGACACATCCTAAGATATCCAACTTATTTTATTTGGGTAGATTCATAAATTAGATTAACCTAAATAAAACCTAGAACGAGAAGAATAACCTAGGAATATTATCCCTCAAATATTATCCCTCAAATAAATGAAAGGGAAGTCAACACAAATATTATCCCTCAAACCAGAACCAACAAGTCTACATGAACATAAAGCATATATGTGAGATTAAACCCTAATCTATCTAACTCATTTCATTTGGGTAGAATAGTGAATTAAAGTAAACTAAATCATAAACCTGGAACAAGAGGAAGAAAAACATAAAAAACTAGTGAAAAGAAAGATGATTACGAAATAAGTCTAGCACTTGTTTATCAACAAAATTAAAAGGTTTGGTTATCTTTGCATAGATCGGAACAATCAGATAAAAAAATACAACCCATATCATAGAACATACATGTGAGACTAAACCCTACTCTATCACATCCTGGATTAGATATCTAACTCATTTTATTGAGTAAAATTGTGAAGTAAATCAAATTAAAGTATAAACCTGGAACAAAAGAAAGAATTAACATAAAAACTAGGGGTTATTTTAATAGACAGTTCTTTAAAAATGCAACCCTGCAGTAAAGTAAATGTTGGGTGAGCAATTCGTACAATTATAGTCATATCAGAAGCAAAAGGCTAAAAAGCGAAATCACAAGCTACTTGTGACTGAAACAAACCTGTATTCCGAATCAAGTATCAAAGGGAAATCTCCAATGGGGAACTACTTCACCTGTCTGGAAATCACAAGCTACGCAATAGGCAATGAACTCAACAGATTTCAATTTAAAAAGAATTTAAAGAATAAACATTTCAAATACTGAAATACATAACTACAAGGCAAGAGCCAATGAACTCAACATATTTCTTTAACAAATATAAATTTGTCTAGACACATATTCCAACCGAAAAATAATATGCTAGTAAAAAGATTTGTCATTTCTATCCAATGCTTATTCAAGTACACATATCACAGACTATTTGTAAAAACAAATGGCAAATCTTTGTAAAAATATTTCTACTGCATTACTCTTAACTATACTTTACTAGAAAGGACGACACTTTCTCAATGAATAAAATATTAGAACTTGTCATGCATGTAAGCGTACATCTAAAGATACCCAATTTCGAAATTTTGGCCTGACATTCTCTAACCCCCTCACATATCTAACTTGAATAGAACACACTTCAAGAAATGGAAGTAGAGTGACAATTTAAGACATGTAGGCAAGAAAAGATATAAACCCAGGTAATGTGTGGTAGATATGTAACTTCTAATTTCTATTGTCCTATGAGCTTGTTCAAAGTAGTATACTTTATCATGCATTAAATTCTACGTTTTAAGTGACAATGCTCATATGTCAATTAGTTATTATAAAATAATGGCGCTACACAAAAGAGATGTATGGATATTTGAAGCATTCAAAAGGGTCAGAAATTAAGCATTCAAATAAAATTAAGCGTTCACAGTTTAAATATACACTACTGAAACATAAAAACAAATTACATATGAAGAACAAAGAAAAGTGCTACTTTTTCGGAAATAGAGGGAAAGAACTCCGATATCAGAAATCACAATCACATTACAATTTGGAAAAGTACATTCCCATGCAATAAAGTAATAGTGGATAAAAACAGAAAATACTTTTACCTGTATTCCGAATCAAATATCAAAGGAAGATCTCCGATCAGGACCTTCAACTGTCTCGAAATTACGAGTTCCATGACTACAAAAAATTGTGTAAAATAAAAAAAACAATCGGAATCAACATCGCGATAGAATCAGAATATTATATAAGCGATATATCCATTTTTTGGCCCACATCTTTTTAAGTAAGAAACTTCTATCAAAAAATAGCTTTTAGAGGGGGTAAAAGGCAAAATTTTGAAGGAGAATCACATTTCTATATTCGGTTTCCATGTTAGAAGAAAGACGATGATATAAGTTTTGAGATCAGCTAATGCCTTTTCTTTATTCCTGAAAATGATGAATAAAACCCTGTTGTTCCCGCAAATATACTAAAAGTCAGTTCTTCAAAAATGCAATCGTGCAGTAAAGAAAATGGTGGACTAGCAATTCGTACAATTAGGGTCATATCAGAAGCAAAAGGCTAAAAAGTAATGGGTACAAGATATTAAAATGATAGTAAGCGAGGATACTTTCTACCTGTGACTGAAACAAATCCGTATTCCAAAACAAATATCAAAGGGAGATCTCTAATGGGGACCACTTCACCTGTCTGGAAATCACGAGATAACAAGGCAAGACGCAATGAACTCAACATATTTCAATTTAAAAAGACTTTTAAGGAAAAAAATACATTTCAAATACATAACAGCTACAAGGCAACAGCCAATGAACTCAACAAATTTCTTTAACGAATATAAATTTGTCTAGACATATTCCAACCGAAAAAATAATTTTTTTTTGTAAAAAGATTTGTCATTTCTTTACTTTTCTATCCAATGCGTATTCAAGTACACATCACATTCTATTTGTAAGAAGAAATGACAAATCTCTATAAATTACTACCAAAGGAGAACTCTTTTTCGATGAATAAAATATTAGAACTTGACATGCATGAAAACGTAAATCTAAATATAGTAAATTTGGAAATATAGGCCTGGCTTTCTCTTACCCCCTCACATATCTGACTTTAATAGAACACAATTCAAGATATGGAATGCGACAGTTTATGACATGTAGGCAAGAAAAGATATAAACCCAGGTAACGGGTGCTGGATATGTAACTTCTAATTTCTATTGCCCTATCAGATTCTTGAAAGTATATTTTATAAAACAACATCATGCAGCCAATTCTACGTTTTAAGTGACAATGCCGAAAGAGAGATGCACTTACAATTCGTCTATGTCAAGTTCTTATTATAAACTCTATACAAAAGAGAGGCATGCATGGATATTTAAAGCATTCAAAAGGTTAAACAAATAACTTTACAACAAAAGCACACCGAGAAGTCATATTCTCCAACATCTCTTTGACCGAAGTTGACCTTGGTTTCCAAATAATCTGAAATGAGAGAACCTCTTCTGCCATGAGCTACAAGGGTATTACGAAGCTTTACAAAAGATGATAAAGATGGATCATGTTTACCTATAAGTTCTGCCTGATTTCTTTTCACCAAACAAAACAACAATTATTAGCGACCATTGAAACCAAATATTGAAGAGAGTTATTACGAGTCCCAACTTATATTTTGTTTAAGTTGTAAAAGCACACAGAACTTCATAACTAGAGACCACAGAGACCACTTCTGAGGAATAATATTTTATGCAAGACTCACGACGTCGCAATCCGCGACAACCATAAAAAAAAAATCATGTCAGAAAACACATACACATCACAACATGAAGAGGTTAAATAATTTAATAGCATTCAAATTATATCATCCACCAGGAGAAGAAAGTAAACTTAAGAAACATTAAATCAGGTTAGTGTATCACCTTATAACTCATAAGGATCTTTTGTGGCTAGCGCTGACAGAATTTTTCAAAAGAATGACTCACAGCTAAGACTCGCATATAATACTCTGCAATTAAAGGTTGTGTAAGTGACTATAGGTAGTGGAGATTTTAGCACAGTTATATAAATATTAGACAATAATGAAATCAAATTTATTGTTCAGCAGCCAGCCACCTTATACAACTTTCACTCATTTAGTTAATTCTAGGTTTTAAAGTGAGGGCGCTTTAAGGACTAGCACATACTTATTTTCAATAATATGTCAAGAGTTCCCCAATATAAATACAGAAACAATAAAAACAAGTATCATACACTGTCAAAAGACAAAAAAAAAATGTAAGAATCGAAGTGAAAGAACTTTAGTTGCTATAAATGACGTGACAATGATATTATAAACCTCAAACGTAGATACAAAGGCCTTTCAACATACTTGACTGTACAACAGTAAGCTATTGTCACCTAAATGAATATATGCATTAGTCAATACAAGATATGTTTATATAGGGAAACACAAACACTAATTAGGAGACCACATACCTCTAAAGGAACAAGTAAAACATTCATCAGATTCGCAATCACAGTTTTATGATTTTAAACCATGAATGAACAAAGGGACAAACTCCAATCTTAGCTCAAATCATGATTTAAGGATTGTACAACAGTAAGTTATTGTCACCTAAATGAATATATGCATAAGGCAATACAAGATATGTTTATATAGCGAAACACAAACGCTAATTAGGAGACCGCATACCTCTAAAGGGACAAGTAAAACATTCATCAGATTCACAATTACAGTTTTGTGATTTTAAACCATGAATGAACAAAGGGAAAAACTCCAATCCTAGCTCAAATCATGATGTAAGGATTGGAAATTTTTAGTAGAATGACTTCAAACATCAAATAAGAATCAGGAGACTTACAAAAATCTTTTTGAAGTAAAACATTCATCAGATTCGCAATTACAGTTTTGTGATTTTAAACCATGAATGAACAAAGGGAAAAACTCCAATCTTAGCTCAAATCATGATGTAAGGATTGGAAATTTTTAGTAGAATGACTTCAAACATCAAATAAGAATCAGGAGACTTACAAAAATCTTTTTAGTAGAATGACTTCAAACATGAAATAAGAATTAGGAGACTTACAAACATCTCCCCAAACTCTTTCCCGTGTACTGAACCTGGATAGCCAATTAGAAACTACATTGGTAGAACAAAAGATACAAAGACTAGCAGAGAGAAAGTGACTTGTCCGGCAAAATATGATTTCGGAATAAGAAATATGCAAATATATCAAATAATGCCTACATGGTCTTATTTTATCAAACCTATGTAGATTACACCTGGCAATTATAGCGAGTAGTGGAGACTGTAACGTCAAAATCAATTTTCGCCCTTTTGTTATGTGATTACAACAAAACAGCCACTCAGTGATGTATTATCATACCGTATCATCACAAATCAAATAATATTGATGCAATGAAATCGGGACATACCAGCGTCTTGATTTTCCGTTTTTCTAAAAGTATAAGAAATGTAAAAATTTCATGTACTTCTAACTGTGAGTACGAAAAATTACGGTTTTAAAAAAAGTTAAAACAATGACTAGATTATTATTTGACACTGAATAAAACCTACTATGAGCAACCAATGAAAATAAGAGACAGTGACTAATTAGGTTATAATTATTTGAGATAAGGTTCAGTTAAGAGTTCATGTAATCGGGACTCTAAAAGATGAAGACTTATTGTTTCAATGAAAGCATGGGTTCTAGAACTCAGACATTATAACATCAAACATTACCAAAAAATGATCAAAAAATAAAACTGAAGGACAAACAAAACCTAGTAGTAAAAGATTCACCATACAAAAAGGATGATTTCCTGGAGAGTGAGATAAAATTGCTTTGCCGACTCCCTAGCCGATCATTGACTATACAATCTACAAACAGAAAGGCAACATAAGGAAACGATGATCGAAGGTATCCAAACTTCTTATACCAGAATTCCATGAATAAGGCATTTATTACAGAAACATGAGGATCTGAGGTCTGAGCCTTCTAAATCTCATTGGAAACAAGTGGATTATCTCTCAAGGACTTTAGTGAAAAAATGCATATTCATTAATTAAAATACTATTACTCATTTTAAATATACACAAAAATCTGGTTCGGACAAACAATTTACATATGAAAAACAAAGAAAAGCGCTATTTTTTGGAAATAGAGGGAAAAAACTCCAATATCAGAAATTGCTACCACATTAAAATTTGAAAAAGTAAAATCCCATGCAAAAAAGTGATGGTGCATAAAACAGAAGATACTTTTACCCGTATTCCGAATCAAATATCAATGGGAGATCCCCAATGATTCACCTGCCTCGAAATTATGAGTTCTGTGACTACAAAAAATTGTGTAAAGAAAAAAACAACAATCGGCATCGACGTGGCGATAGTATCCGAATATTATAAAAGCGATAAATCTATTGTTCAGTCCACAGCTTTTTAAGTAAATAAACTTCTATCCAAAAACAGCTTCTAAAGAGAAAGGTAAGAGGTAAAATATTGAAGGGAAATCTCTATGCCAAATGGTATGATGATGGTATGGGTTTAAGATCATACAGAAAAACCCTAGCGGAACATTTAATGGGAGCAAATTTTCTCTTTGAACTTAAGCAAACTACTAAAGAATTCGCAGGACGGAATTAATTGCTTTTCTAGGCTCGTTTTCAAAATTGCAGACCATTTAAATACATATGTTAGCTATATCTGAAAAAGATGGCACGCTTTGGTATTATGTTTTATTGCTTCATTCGTGACTCTATTTGGAAAAAAAAATGATCCAGCAATGCATCAGTCAAACAGGTACGGACTACCGGTTTGAATAGCATATACTAAATTGGTTGGAATAAAATAAAGGTCCAATCAAATTACCTTTCTGCCTATGTTTTCCCAGCGAAACCATATCTAAAAAAGATAGTACGCTTTGGTATTATGTTTTATTGCTTCATTCGTGACACTATTTGGAAAAAAAATTATCGAGCAATGCATTAGTCAAACAAGTACATATGTTAGCTATATCTGAAAAGGATGGTGCGCTTTGGTATTATGTTTTATTGCTTCATTCATGACTCTATTTGGAAAAAAAAATGATCCAGCAATGCATCAGTCAAACAGGTACGGACTACAGGTTTGAATAGCATATACTAAATTGGTTGGAATAAAATAAAGGTCCAATCACATTACCTTTCTGCCTATGTTTTACCAGCGAAACCATATCTAAAAAAGATGGTGTGCTTTGGTATTATGTTTTATTGCTTCATTTCATTCGTGGCACTATTTGGAAAAAAACTGATCGAGCAATGCATCAGTCAAACAGGTACGGACAGCAAAAAGACCAGGCGTTGTTATGCTTTTATGTACACAATTAACTACTTTACAGACAGCAAAAAGAAAAAAACACAACCCCTAAAATACAAAAATGTCTATTCTTTATTCCTGAAAATGATGAATAAAACTCTGTTGTTCCCCCCGCAAATATAGCAAGAGACAGTTCTTTAAAAATGCAACCCGGCAGATGCAGCAAATTTTGGACTAGAAATTCATACAATTAGGGTCATCATATCAGAAAGCAATGGGTACAAGATATTAAAATGGTACTAAGAGGATACTTCTACCTGTGACCGTATTCCAAATCAAATATCAAAGGAAGATATCTCCAATGGGGAACTTCACCTGTCTGGAAATTACAGGTTACTACAAAAAATTGTGTAAAGGCAATCAAACTTTTGAAGAGAGAATTTCAAATTAAAAAGGCGTCAAAGAAAAAAAAAATCAAATACATAACAGCTACACGTCAACAGCCAAATGAAGTTAACAGATTTCTTTAACTAGTTTAAATTTGTCTAGACACATTCCAACGCGGAAAAAAAAAAAGATATTATGAAAAATTTGTGATTTCTTTCCTATCCAATGCTTATTCAAGTAAATATATCACATTAAATCGCTCAAATTTATGTTGATTCTACTCTAAGAAACATTTCTTCAGACAGTTAATGGGGATGTTTGTATTTAAGTAAGGGCAACGAGATGCATAAAGAGAAATTCACTTACAAATATCAGTTCTTTCTTCAGTTGAGTTACAGTTTCATGACCAGCTTTTCGTCCCTATGATTGCTCTCACCCTTGATTCCTGCAATCTTTGACATTTCTTACATACATCCCCACTCTATATATACCCCACAAGCCTAATGTAGAGTTGGAAGTTTCTAAAAGGTAAATGGACCAACAATGTAAAATGTGAAACACACAAGTAATTTAAGCATTAGCTGAATAAGACCTACATGCAAGCAAAAGGAGAACAAAACGTTTGCTCAATTCTTCCTATTATCTTTCCAGATTTCCCTTCTATCTTATTCTCTTACATACCCTAATATGGAGACTATGAAAGCAGAACAAAAAATAACATGGAGGGACGGAGGGGATGGAAAGAGGCATGACAAAAAGATGAGAAAGCATATGTAAAAATTTCATATACGAGAAAAATGCAGATACGAAAAATTAAGGTTTTAAAAACAAGTAAAACAACGACTAGACTATTATTTGACACGGAATAAAATCCTACCATGAGCAACCAATGAAAATAAGAGAATAACTGATCAGGTTATAAATATATAGGATAAAGTTCAGTTAAGACTGCACGTCATCGGGACTCTAAAATGAGTAACACGCAAGTAATTTAAGCATTTAGCTGAATAAGACCTACATGCAAGCAAATGGAGAACAAAACGCTTGCTCAATTCTTCCTATTATCTTTCCAGATTCCCCTCTATCTTATTCTCTTACATACCCTAATATGGAGACTATGAAAGCAGAACAAAAAATAACATGGAGGGACGGAGGGGATGGAAAGAGGCATGACAAAAAGATGAGAAAGCATATGTAAAAATTTCATGTACGAGAAAACTGCAGATACGAAAAATTTTGGTTTTAAAAACTAGTAAAACAACGACGAGACTATTATTTGACACGGAATAAAATCTTAACATGAGCAACCAAAGAAAATAAGAGAATAACTGATCAGTTTATAAATATTTAGGATAAAGTTCAGTTAAGACTGCATGTAATCGGGACTCTAAAAGATGTAGACTTATTGATTCAATGAAGGTATGGGGTTCTAGAACTCAGACATTATAACATGAAATATTTGGAAGTATACATTACCAAGAAATAATCAAAAATAAAACTAAAGGACAAACAAAACCTAATAGTAAAAGATTCACCATACCAGAAGGAAGATTACCTGGAGAGGAGGGAGATGAACTTGCTTTGCCGATTCCCTATTCAATCATTGAGCACACACAATCTACCAACAGAAAAGCAACATAAGGAAATGATGATCCAAAGTATCCAAATTTCCTATACAAGAATTCCATTAATTAAACACTTATTACAGAAACATGAGGATTCGAGGTCTGAGCCTTCTAAATCTCATTGGAAACAAGTGGATTATCTCTCCAGGACTTGAGTCAAAGAAAATGAGCACATAAACAGCTATATATGATATATGTATCTTCATTGATGTCTCAAGGTATGTATGTCATAATAGATTGTACTGACCATAATAGTCAAGTGAAGGAGTGTCATACGAGGAGAATTTCATTTTGGAAAAAAAATCAAGCATATACACCAGCAAAATACTACTTCTGTCTATGATATTTTTAGCAGGACTTTTAAGGGTATCCCATAAAAAGAAAAAGGAAGAGGTTATCCCATAACTCTTAGGCAGAGTATACCATCTAGTAATATGGATTTTATACGGTTTCAAAATAAAAATCAAAGATGCAGCTCCATATATTCAGCTAAAGCATAAAACCGAAATTCAGAAAATAACACAAACACTTGCTTAGCATACTCTTAACATTACAAAGAAGAATTCAAACAAATGAACAACAACAAAACAATTCACAAAGAAATCCCAGAAGCAGAAAAGAGAAATAAAACAATTTTCTATTGCAACCAAACACCTAATCTTGTTTTAACAGTAAAAATTAACCAAATTAACAAGAACATGTGTCATGTGCTCTAAAAAATCAACTACCTAGTTCCTACATGATGGCCGCTACCACCAAGCTGCATATTGCGTCCTTCTTTAATAAATTTGTTATACTTTTTCTTCTAAGTTGGCTTATTCCTTGTATTTGGTCAAAATAAGCTAGAAGTTAAAAAATCACTAAACTTTATTCCAAAACCATAGAGAAAACTACCTGCTAGCTTCAAACTAAAACCAAACACCGAGTCTTTTTGGTCTCTCGTCATATATTTTCAAATGCATAAGGTCTTGTGTATATAGCTCTAGTTTGAAAAAAGCTCGCATCCAAAGCTCAAAAAACTTGTTCTTACTTGTTTACGCAAAAACAAACTTCTCTGGAAAGCGATCAAGGAAACTTCGGGTTCTAACTTTCTCTGAAGCTTGTTCTTTCTGCTTTCATAGCCATAATCTCGAGTTTTAATACACCGATATATAGTAGCAGAAAAATATAAGGGTCTGACTGTGGTACCTTCTTATATAATTAACATCGTATGTTTGCTTAGCAGACTCGGTGTGCATGTCAGACTCGAGTATGTGCATGCAGAACCATCAACTGATGAAAGATTGTTCTCATTTCATTTCTCAACCCATATATAGTAGCAGAAAAATATAAGGGTCTAATTGTGGTACCTTCTTATATAATTAACATCGTATGTTTGCTTAGCAGACTCGGTGTGCATGTCAGACTCGAGTATGTGCATGCAGAACCATCAACTGATGAAAGATTGTTCTCATTTCATTTCTCAACCCATATAATGGCAACCCTATCAAGCATATTGAGACGACATGTTACAATATAATCAAAAGAACCAACAACCTTTTGGGTAACACCAAAAACACCACAGCCAATTTATATCAAGAAAAGGGAAAAATTATAGCTAAGAGACTTGTGAAAAGAAAATTGATTACGAAATAAGTCTAGCACTTGTTTATCAACAAAATTAAAAGGTTTGGTTACCTCTGCATAGATAGGAATAATCAGATAAAAAAATAAAGCCCAGATCATAGAACATACATGTGAGACTAAACCTTACTCTATCACATCCTAGATTAGATATCTAACTCATTTTATTGAGTAAAATTATGAAGTAAATTAAATTAAAGTATAAACCTGGAACAAAAGAAAGAATAACATAAAAACTAGGGGTTATTTTTTAATAGACAGTTCTCTAAAAATGCAACTCTGCAGTAAAGTAAATGTTGGGCGAGCAATTCGTACAATTATAGTCATACCAGAAGCAAAAGGCTAAAAAGCGATGGTACAAGATATTAAAATGGTAGTAAGAGAGGATACTTCTACTTGTGACTGAAACAAACCCGTATTTCCAAATCAAATATCAAAGGGAAATCTCCAATGGGGAACTACTTCACCTGTTTGGAAATCACAAGCTACAACTCAAGACGCAATGAACTCAGCAGATTTCAATTTAAAAAGACTTGAAAGAAAAAACATTTCAAATACTGAAATACATAACAGCTACAAGGCAACAACAGCCAATGAACTCAGATTTCTTTAACAAATATAAATTTGTTTAGACACATTCCAACCGAAAAATAATATTTTAGTAAAAAGATTTGTCATTTCTATGCGATGCTTATTCAAGTACACATATCACAGACTATTTGTAAAAAGAAATGACAAATCTTTGTATATAAATTTGTCTAGACACATTCCAACCGAAAAATAATATTTTAGTAAAAAGATTTGTCATTTCTATCCAATGCTTATTCAAGTACACATATCACAGACTATTTGTAAAAAGAAATGGCAAATCTTTGTAAAAATATTTCTACTGCATTACTCTTAACTATACTTTACTAGAAAGGACGACACTTTCTCAATGAATAAAATATTAGAACTTGTCATGCATGTAAGCGTACATCTAAAGATACCCAATTTCGAAATTTTGGCCTGACATTCTCTAACCCCCTCACATATCTAACTTGAATAGAACACACTACAAGAAATGGAAGTAGAGTGACAATTTAAGACTAGGCAAGAAAAGATATAAACCCAGGTAATGTGTGGTAGATATGGAACTTCTAATTTCTATTGCCCTATGAGCTTGTTCAAAGTAGTATACTTTATCATGCATTAAATTCTACGTTTTAAGTGACAATGCTCATATGTCAATTTCTTATTATAAAATAACGGCTTTATAGAAAAAAGATGCATGCATGGATATTTGAAGCATTCAAAAGGGTTCAGAAATTAAACATTCAAAAAAAGATATAAACCCAGGTAATGTGTGGTAGATATGTAACTTCTAATTTCTATTGCCCTATGAGCTTGTTCAAAGTAGTATACTTTATCATGCAGCAAATTCTACGTTTTAAGTGACAATGCTCATATGTCAATTTCTTATTATAAAATAACGGCTCTATACAAAAGAGATGCATGCATGGATATTTGAAGCATTCAAAAGGGTTCAGAAATTAAGCATTCAAGAAAAGATATAAACCCAGGTAATGTGTGGTAGATATGTAACTTCTAATTTCTATTGCCCTATGAGCTTGTTCAAAGTAATGTACTTTATCATGCAACAAATTCTACGTTTTAAGTGACAATAATCATGTCAATTTCTTATTATAAAATAACGGCTCTATACAAAAGAGATGATGCATGGATATTTGAAGCATTCAAAAGGGTTCATAAATTAAGCGTTCACAATTTAAGCATTCGAAATATTGGCCTGACGTTCTCTTACCCCCTCACATATCTAACTTGAATAGAACACATTTCTTGAAATGGAAGTAGAGTGACAATTTAAGACATGTAGGCAAGAAAATATATAAACCCAGGTAATGTGTGGTAGATATGTAACTTCTAATTTCTATTGCCCTATGAGCTTGTTCAAAGTAGTATACTTTATCATGCAACAAATTCTACGTTTTAAGTGATAATGCTCATATGTCAATTTCTTATTATAAAATAACGGCTCTATACAAAAGAAATGCATGCATGGATATTTGAAGCATTCAAAAGGGTTCAGAAATTAAGCATTCAAATAAAATTAAGCGTTCACAGTTTAAATATACACTACTGAAACAGAAAAACAAATTACATATGATGAACAAAGAAAAGTACTACTTTTTTGGAAACAGAGGGAAAGAACAACAATATCAGAAATAACAATCACATATGATGCATGGATATTTGAAGCATTCAAAAGGGTTCATAAATTAAGCGTTCACAGTTTAAGCATTCGAAATATTGGCCTGACGTTCTCTTACCCCCTCACATATCTAACTTGAATAGAACACATTTCTTGAAATGGAAGTAGAGTGACAATTTAAGACATGTCGGCAAGAAAATATATAACCCCCGGTAATGTGTGGTAGATATGTAACTTCTAATTTCTATTGCCCTATGAGCTTGTTCAAAGTAGTATACTTTATCATGCAACAAATTCTACGTTTTAAGTGATAATGCTCATATGTCAATTTCTTATTATAAAATAACGGCTCTATACAAAAGAAATGCATGCATGGATATTTGAAGCATTCAAAAGGGTTCAGAAATTAAGCATTCAAATAAAATTAAGCGTTCACAGTTTAAATATACACTACTGAAACAGAAAAACAAATTACATATGATGAACAAAGAAAAGTACTACTTTTTTGGAAACAGAGGGAAAGAACAACAATATCAGAAATAACAATCACATATGATGCATGGATATTTGAAGCATTCAAAAGGGTTCATAAATTAAGCGTTCACAGTTTAAGCATTCGAAATATTGGCCTGACGTTCTCTTACCCCCTCACATATCTAACTTGAATAGAACACATTTCTTGAAATGGAAGTAGAGTGACAATTTAAGACATGTAGGCAAGAAAATATATAAACCCAGGTAATGTGTGGTAGATATGTAACTTCTAATTTCTATTGCCCTATGAGCTTGTTCAAAGTAGTATACTTTATTATGCAACAAATTCTACGTTTTAAGTGATAATGCTCATATGTCAATTTCTTATTATAAAATAACGGCTCTATACAAAAGAGATGCATGCATGGATATTTGAAACATTCAAAAGGGTTCAGAAATTAAGCATTCAAATAAAATTAAGCGTTCACAGTTTAAATATACACTACTGAAACAGAAAAACAAATTACATATGATGAACAAAGAAAAGTACTACTTTTTTGGAAACAGAGGGAAAGAACAACAATATCAGAAATAACAATCACATTACAATTTGGAAAAGAACATTCCCATGCAACGAAGTAATAGTGGATAAAAACAGAAAATACTTTTACCTGTATTTCGAATCAAATATCAAACGAAAATCTCTGATTAGGACCTTCACAACTGCTTTGAAATTACGAGTTCCATTACTATAAAAAATTGTGTAAAATAAAAAAAAACAATCGGAATCAACATCGCGATAGAATCGGAATATTATATAAGCGATCCATTTTTTGGACCACATCTTTTTTAAGTAAGAAACTTATATCAAAAAAGCTTTTAGAGAGAGAGAGAGGAGTAAAAGGCTAAATTTTGAAGGAGAATCACATTTCTATTCGGTTTCCACGTTAGAAGAAAAACGATGATATAAGTTTTGAGATCAACAAATGCTTTCATGTACTTCATTAACTACTCTACAGACAGCAAAAAGAAAAAACATAAGCCAAGAAAAAACAAATCTGTCTTTTCTTTATTGCTGAAAATGATGAATAAAACCCTGTTGTTCCCACAAATATACCAAAAGTCAGTTCTTTAAAAATGCAATCCTTCAGTAAAGCAAATGTTGGACTATCAAATTCATACAATTAGGGTCATATAAGAAAGCAAAAGGCTAAAGTGATGGGTACAAGATATTAAAATGGTAGTAAGAGAGGATACTTCTACCTGTGACCGAAACAAACCCGTATTCCAAAACAAATATCAAAGGGAGATCTCCAATTGGGACCACTTCACCTGTCTGGAAATTACGAGATACAAGACAGGACGCAATGAACTCAACATATTTCAATTTAAAAAGACTTTTAAGGAAAAAAAATTACATTTCAAATACATAAGAGCTACAAGGCAACAGCCAATGAACTCAACAAATTACTTTAACGAATATAAATTTGTCTAGACACGTATTCCCGCTACAAGGCAACAGCTACAAGGCTTTATTTTTTTATCTGATTGTTCCTATCAATGCAGATCATTTAAATACGAATGTTAGCTATATCTGAAAAAGATGGTGCGCTTTGGTATTATGTTTCATTGCTTCGTTCGTAACTCTATTTGGAAAAAAAATGATCCAGCAATGCATCAGTCAAACAGGTATGGACTACCGGTTTGAATAACATATACTAAATTGGTTGGGATAAAATAAAAGTCCAAGCAAATTACCTTTCAGCCTATGTTTTACCATCGAAACCATATCTAAAAAAGATGGTGCGATTTGGAAAAAAAAATGATCCACCAATGCATCAGTCAAACAGGTAGGTACGGACTACCAGTTTGAATAGCATATACTAAATTGGTGGGGATAAAATACAGGTCCAAGCGAATTACCTTTCTGCCTATGTTTTCCCAGCAAAACCAAGACCAGACATAATGCTTTTATGTACTCAATTAACTACTCTACAGACAGCAAAAAGAAAAAAACAGAAGCCCTAACTAAAATACATATAAGTCTATTCTTTATTCCTGGAAATGATGAATAAAACCCTGCTGTTCCCCCCGCAAATATAGCAAGAGACAGTTCTTTAAAAATGCAACCCGGCAGATGCAGCAAATTGTAGACTAGCAATTCGTACAATTAGGGTCATCATATCAGAAAGCAAAAGGCTTAAAAAGCAATGGGTACAAGAGATTAAAATGGTATTAAGAGAGGATACTTCTACCTGTGACCGAAACAAAACCCGTATTCTAATGGGGAACTTCATCTGTCTAGAAATTACAGGTTCCATGACTACAAAAAAATTGTGTAAAGGCATTAAGCAATAGCAATCAAACTTTTGAAGAAAAATTTCAAATTAAAAAGGCGTCAAAGAAAAAAAAAATTCAAATACATAACAGCTACACGGCAACAGCCAATAAACTTAACAGATTTCTTTTACAACTGTAAATTTGTCTAGACACATATTCCAACACGGAAAAAGAATATATTATGAAAGACTTGTCATTTCTTTCCATTTCTATCCAATGCATACTCAAGTACACATCACATTAAATTGCTCAAAATTATGTTGATTCTGCTCTAAGAAACATTTCTTCAGGCAGTTAATGGGCATGTTTGTATTTAAGTAAGGGAAACGAGATGCATAAAGAGAAATTCACTTACCAATATCGGTTCTCTCTTCATTTGAGTTACAGTTGCATTACTATCCAATGCATACTCAAGTACACATATCACATTAAATTGCTCAAAATTATGTTGATTCTGCTCTAAGAAACATTTCTTCAGGCAGTTAATGGGCCTGTTTGTATTTTAAGTAAGGGAAACGAGATGCATAAAGAGAAATTTACTTACCAATATCGGTTCTCTCTTCAGTTGAGTTACAGTTACATTACCAGCTTTTCGTCCCTATGATCTCGCTCACCCTTGATTCCTGCAATCTTCGACATTTGTTACATCCCCACTCTGCCTAATGTAGAGTTGGAAGTTTCTAAAAGGTAAATAGACCAACAATGTAAAATGTGTAACACGCAAGTAATTTAAGCATTAGCTGAGCTACACTTACATTACTATCCAATGCATACTCAAGTACACATCACATTAAATCGCTCAAAATTATGTTGATTCTGCTCTAAGAAACATTTCTTCAGGCAGTTAATGGGCCTCTTTGTATTTAAGGGAAAAGAGATGCAAAAAGAGAAATTCACTTACCAATATCGGTTCTCTCTTCAGTTGAGTTACAGTTACATAACCAGT
Organism: Primula vulgaris; assembly: GCA_963920805.1. NCBI lineage: Eukaryota > Viridiplantae > Streptophyta > Magnoliopsida > Ericales > Primulaceae > Primula > Primula vulgaris. The sequence continues at coordinate 30,888,673 of OY987219.1, read as the reverse complement.
TTTTCGTCCCTATGATCGCTCACCCTTGATTCCTGCAATCTTCGACATTTGTTACATCCCCACTCTGCCTAATGTAGAGTTGGAAGTTTCTAAAAGGTAAATGGACCAACAATGTAAAATGTGTAACACGCAAGTAATTTAAGTATTAGCCAAAGGTAAATGGACCAACAATGTAAAATGTGTAACACGCAAGTAATTTAAGCATTAGCTGAATAAGTCCTACATGGAAGCAAATGGAGAACAAAACGTTTGCTCAATTCTTCCTCATATCTTTCCAGATTTCCTTCTATCTTATTCTCTTATATACTCTAATATGGAGACTATGAAAGCAGAACAAAAAATAACATGGAGGGACGGAGGGGATGGAAAGAGGCATGACAAAAAGATGAGAAAGCATATGTAAAAATTTCATGTACGAGAAAACTGGAGATACGAAAAATTAAGGTTTTAAAAACAAGTAAAACAACGACGAGACTATTATTTGACACGAAATAAAATCTTACCATGAGCAGCCAATGAAAATAAGAGAATAACTTATCAGTTTATAAATATTTAGGATAAAGTTCAGTTAAGACTGCATGTAATCGGGGACTCTAAAAGATGTAGACTTATTGATTCAATGAAGGTATGGGGTTCTAGAGCTCAGACATTATAACATCAAATATTTGGAAGTATACATTACCAAGAAATAATCAAAAATAAAACTAAAGGACAAACAAAACCTAATAGTAAAAGATTTCACCATACCAGAAGGAAGATTACCTGGAGAGGAGGGAGATGAACTTGCTTTGCCGATTCCCTATTCAATCATTGAGCACACACAATCTACCAACAGAAAGGCAACATAAGGAAATGATGATCCAAAGTATCCAAATTTCCTATACAAGAATTCCATTAATTAAACACTTATTACAGAAACATGAGGATTCGAGGTCTGAGCCTTCTAAATCTCATTGGAAACAAGTGGATTATCTCTCAAGGACTTGAGTCAAAGAAAATGAGCACATAAACAGCTATATATGATATATGTATCTTCATTGATATGTCTCAAGGTATGTATGTCATAATAGATTGTACTGACCATAATTATTTGAACTTCAAACAGACATTGAAAAAAACTCAAAATAACATATCAAATAAATAGTCAAGTGAAGGAGTATCATACGAGGAGAATTTCATTTTGGAAAAAAAATCAAGCATACACGAGCAAAATACTACTTTTGTCTATGATATTCTTAGCAGGACTTTTAAGGGTATCCCATAAAAAGAAAAAGGAAAAGGTTATCCCATAACTCTTGGGCCAGAGTATACCATCTAGTAATATGGATTTTATACAGTTTCAAAATAAAAATCAAAGATGCAGCTCCATATATTCAGCTAAAGCATAAAACCGAAATTCAGAAAATAACACAAAAACACTTGCTTAGCATACTCTTAACATTACAAAGAAGAATTCAAACAAATGAACAACAACAAAACAATTCACAAAGAAATCCCAGAAGCAGAAAAGAGAAATAAAACAATTTTCTATTGCAACCAAACACCTAATCTTGTTTTAACTAGTAAAAATTAACCAAATTAACAAGAACATGTGTCATGTGCTCTAAAAAATCAACTACCTAGTTCCTACATGATGACCGCTACCACCAAGCTGCATATTGCGTCCTTCTTTGATAAATTTGTTATACTTTTTCTTCTAAGTTGGCTTATTCCTTGTATTTGGTCAAAATAAGCTAGAAGTTAAAAAATCACTAAACTTTATTCCAAAACCATAGAGAAAACTACCTGCTAGCTTCAAACACCAAGTCTTTTTGGTCTCTCGTCATATATTTTCAAATGCATAAGGTCTTGTGTATATAGCTCTAGTTTGAAAAAAGCTCGCATCCAAAGCTCAAAAAACTCGTTCTTACTTGTTTACGCAAGAACAAACTTCTCTGGAAAGCGCTCAAGGAAACTTCGGGTTCTAACTTTCTCTGAAGCTTGTTCTTTCTGCTTTCGTAGGCATGATCTCGAGTTTTAATACACTGATATATAGAAGCAGAAAAATATAAGGGTCTGATTGTGGTACCTTCTTATATAATTAACATCGTATGTTTGCTTAGCAGACTCGGTGTGCATGTCAGACTCGAGTATGTGCATGCAGAACCATCAACTGATGAAAGATTGTTCTCATTTCATTTCTCAACCCATATAATGGCAACCCTATCAAGCATATTGAGATGACATGTTACAATATAATCAAAAGAACCAACATAACCTTTTGGGTAAGACCAAAAACACCACAGCCAAGTTATATCAAGAAAAGTGAAAAATTATAGCTAAGAGACTTGTGAAAAGAAAATTGATTACGAAATAAGTCTAGCACTTGTTTATCAACAAAATTAAAAGGTTTAGTTATCTCTGCATAGATAGGAACAATCAAATAAAAAAATAAAGGCCAGATCATAGAACATACATGTGAGACTAAACCTTACTCTATCACATCCTAGATTAGATATCTAACTCATTTTATTGAGTAAAATTGTGAAGTAAATTAAACTAAAGTATAAACCTGGAACAAAAGAAAGAATAACATAAAAACTAAGGGTTATTTTTTAATACAGTTCTCTAAAAATGCAACCCTGCAGTAAAGTAAATGTTGGGCGAGCAATTCGTACAATTATAGTCATACCAGAAGCAAAAGTCTAAAAAGAGATGGTACAAGATATTAAAATGGTAGTAAGAGAGGATACTTCTACTTGTGACTGAAACAAACCCGTATTTCCAAATCAAACATCAAAGAGAAATCTCCAATGGGGAACTACTTCACCTGTCTGGAAATCACAAGCTACAACGCAAGACGGAATGAACTCAGCAGATTTCAATTTAAAAAGACTTGAAAGAAAAAACATTTCAAATACTGAAATACATAACAGCTGCAAGGCAACAACAGCCAATGAACTCTTAACAGATTTCTTTAGCAAATATTAACTTGTTTAGACACATATTCCTACCGAAAAATAATATTTTAGTAAAAAGATTTGTCATTTCTATGCAATGCTTATTCAAGTACACATATCACAGACTATTTTTAAAAAGAAATGACAAATCTTTGTATATAAATTTGTCGACACATATTCCAACCGAAAAATAATATTTTAGTAAAAAGATTTGTCATTTCTATCCAATGTTTATTCAAGTACACATATCACAGACTATTTGTAAAAAGAAATGACAAATCTTTGTAAAAATATTTCTACTGCATTACTTTTAACTATACTTTACTAGAAAGGATGACACTTTCTCAATGAATAAAATATATATCTAAAGATACCCAATTTCGAAATATTGGCATGACGTTCTCTTACCCCCTCACATATCTAACTTGAATATTACACATTTCAAGAAATGGAAGTAGAGTGACAATTTAAGACATGTAGGCAAGAAAAGATATAAAATATTAGAACTTGTCATGCATGTAAGCGTATATCTAAAGATACCCAATTTCGAAATATTGGCCTGACGTTCTCTTACCCCCTCACATATCTAACTTGAATAGAACACATTTCAAGAAATGGAAGTAGAGTGACAATTTGAGACATGTAGGCAAGAAAAGATATAAACCCAGGTAATGTGTGGTAGATATGTAACTTCTAATTTCTATTGCCCTATGAGCTTGTTCAAAGTAGTATACTTTATCATGCAGCAAATTCTACGTTTTAAGTGACAATGCTCATGTCAATTTCTTATTATAAAATAAAGGCTCTATACAAAAGAGATGCATGCATGGATATTTGAAGCATTCAAAAGGGTTCAGAAATTAAACATTCAAGAAAAGATATAAACCCACGTAATGTGTGGTAGATATGTAACTTCTAATTTCTATTGGCCTATGAGCTTGTTCAAAGTAGTATACTTTATCATGCAGCAAATTCTACGTTTTAAGTGACAATGCTCATATGTCAATTTCTTATTATAAAATAACGGCTCTATACAAAAGAGATGCATGCATGGGGATATTTGAAGCATTCAAAAGGGTACATAAATTAAGCATTCAAGAAAAGATATAAACCCAGGTAATGTGTGGTAGATATGTAACTTCTAATTTCTATTACCCTATGAGCTTGTTCAAAGTAATGTACTTTATCATGCAGCAAATTCTACGTTTTAAGTGACAATGCTCATATGTCAATTTCTTATTATAAAATAACGGCTCTATACAAAAGAGATGATGCATGGATATTTAAAGCATTCAAAAGGGTTCATAAATTAAGCGTTCACAGTTTAAGCATTCGAAATATTGGCATGTTCTCTTACCCCCTCACATATCTAACTTGAATAAAACACATTTCAAGAAATGGAAGTAGAGTGACAATTTAAGACTACAAGGCAAGAAAATATATAAACCCAGGTAATGTGTGGTAGATATGTAACTTCTAATTTCTATTGCCCTATGAGCTTGTTCAAAGTAGTATACTTTATCATGCAACAAATTCTACGTTTTAAGTGATAATGCTCATATGTCAATTTCTTATTATAAAATAACGGCTCTATACAAAAGAGATGCATGCATGGATATTTGAAGCATTCAAAAGGGTTCAGAAATTAAACATTCAAATAAAATTAAGCGTTCACAGTTTAAATATACACTACTGAAACAGAAAAACAAATTACATATGATGAACAAAGAAAAGTACTACGTTTTTGGAAACAGAGGGAAAGAACAACAATATCAGAAATAACAATCACATTACAATTTGGAAAAGAACATTCCCATGCAACGAAGTAATAGTGGATAAAAACAGAAAATACTTTACCTGTATTTCGAATCAAATATCAAACGAAGATCTATGATTAGGACCTTCACAACTGCTTCGAAATTACGAGTTCCATGACTATAAAAAATTGTGTAAAATAAAAAAAACAATCGGAATCAACATCGCGATAGAATCGGAATATTTGGCCCACATCTTTTTTAAGTAAGAAACTTCTATCAAAAAAGCTTTTAGAGAGAGAGAGGAGTAAAAGGTAAAATTTTGAAGGAGAATCACATTTCTATATTCGGTTTCCACGTTAGAAAAAAAACGATGATATAAGTTTTGAGATCAACAAATGCTTTCATGTACTTCATTAACTACTCTACAGACAGCAAAAAGAAAAAACATAAGCCAAGAAAAAACAAATCTGTCTTTTCTTTATTGCTGAAAATATGAATAAAATCCGTTGTTCCCACAAATATACCAAAAGTCAGTTCTTTAAAAATCCAATCCTGCAGTAAAGCAAATGTTGGACTATCAATTCATACAATTAGGGTCATATCAGAAGCAAAAGGCTAAAGTGATGGGTACAAGATATTAAAATGGTAGTAAGAGAGGATACTTCTACCTGTGACCGAAACAAACCCGTATTCCAAAACAAATATCAAAGGGAGATCTCCAATGGGGACCACTTCACCTGTCTGGAAATCACGAGATACAAGACAAGATGCAATGTACTCAACATATTTCAATTTAAAAATACTTTTAAGGAAAAAAAAATACATTTCAAATACATAACAGCTACAAGGCAACAGCCAATGAACTCAACAAATTTCTTTAACGAATATAAATTTGTCTAGACATGTATTCCAGCTACAAGGCTTTATTTTTTTATCTGATTGTTCCTATCTATGCAGATCATTTAAATACGAATGTTAGCTATATCTGAAAAAGATGGTGCGCTTTGGTATTATGTTTCATTGCTTCGTTCGTAACTCTATTTGGAAAAAAAATGATCCAGCAATACATCAGTCAAACAGGTACGGACTACCGGTTTGAATAACCTATACTAAATTGGTTGGGATAAAATAAAAGTCCAAGCAAATTACCTTTCTGCCTATGTTTTACCATCGAAACCATATCTAAAAAAGATGGTGCGATTTTATTATGTTTTATTGCTTCATGCGTGACTATTTGGAAAAAAAAAATGATCCAGCAATGCATCAGTCAAACAGGTAGGTATGGACTACCAGTTTGAATAGCATACACTAAATTGGTGGGGTTTAATAAAATACAGGTCCAAGCAAATTATCTTTCTACCTATGTTTTCCCAGCGAAACCAAGACAGCAAAAAGGAAAAAAACAGAAGCCCTAAAATACATGTCTATTCTTTATTCCTGGAAATGATGAATAAAACCCTGCTGTTCCCCCGCAAATATAGCAAGAGACAGTTCTTTAAAAATGCAACCCGGCAGATGCAACAAATTGTAGACTAGCAATTCGTACAATTAGGGTCATCATGTCAGAAAGCAAAAGGCTAAAAAGCAATAGGTACAAGAGATTAAAATGGTATTAAGAGAGGATACTTCTACCTGTGACGGAAACAAAACCCGTATTCCAAATCAAATATCGAAGGAAGATCTCTAATGGGGAACTTCACCTGTCTAGAAATTACAGGTTCCATGACTACAAAAAAATTGTGTAAAGGCATTAAGCAATAGCAATCAAACTTTTGAAGAGAAAATTTCAAATTAAAAAGGCGTCCAAGAAAAATTTTCAAATACATAACAGCTACACGTCAACAGCCAATAAACTTAACAGATTTCTTTAACAACTGTAAATTTGTCTAGACACATATTCCAACACGGAAAAAGAATATATTATGAAAGATTTGTCATTTCTTTCCATTTCTATCCAATGCATACTCAAGTACACATCACATTAAATCGCTCAAAATTATGTTGATTCTGCTCTAAGAAACATTTCTTCAGGCAGTTAATGGGCATGTTTGTATTTAAATAAGGGAAACGAGATGCATAAAGAGAAATTCACTTACCAATATCGGTTCTCTCTTCAGTTGAGTTACAGTTGCATTACTATCCAATGCATACTCAAGTACACATATCACATTAAATTGCTCAAAATTATGTTGATTCTGCTCTAAGAAACATTTCTTCAGGCAGTTAATGGGCATGTTTGTATTTAAGTAAGGGAAACGAGATGCATAAAGAGAAATTCACTTACCAATATCGGTTCTCTCTTCAGTTGAGTTGCAGTTGCATTACTATCCAATGCATACTCAAGTACACATATCACATTAAATTGCTCAAAATTATGTTGATTCTGCTCTAAGAAACATTTCTTCAGGCAGTTAATGGGCATGTTTGTATTTAAGTAAGGGAAACGAGATGCATAAAGAGAAATTCACTTACCAATATCGGTTCTCTCTTCAGTTGAGTTACAGTTACATTACTATCCAATGCATACTCAAGTACACATCACATTAAATTGCTCAAAATTATGTTGATTCTGCTCTAAGAAACATTTCTTCAGGCAGTTAATGGGCATGTTTGTATTTAAGTAAGGGAAACGAGATGCATAAAGAGAAATTCACTTACCAATATCGGTTCTCTCTTCAGTTGAGTTACAGTTACATTACTATCCAATGTATACTCAAGTACACATCACATTAAATTGCTCAAAATTATGTTGATTCTGCTCTAAGAAACATTTCTTCAGGCAGTTAATGGGCCTGTTTGTATTTAAGTAAGGGAAACGAGATGCATAAAGAGAAATTCACTTACCAATATCGGTTCTCTCTTCAGTTGAGTTACAGTTACATTACCAGCTTTTCGTCCCTATGATCGCTCACCCTTGATTCCTGCAATCTTCCACATTTGTTACATCCCCACTCTGCCTAATGTAGAGTTGGAAGTTTCTAAAAGGTAAATGGACCAACAATGTAAAATGTGTGTTACACGCAAGTAATTTAAGCATTAGCTGAATAAGTCCTACATGGAAGCAAAAGGAGAACAAAACGTTTGCTCAATTATTCCTCTTATCTTTCCAGATTCCCTTCTATCTTATTCTCTTATATACTCTAATATGGAGACTAAGAAAGCAGAACAAAAAATAACTTGGAGGGACGGAGAGGAGATGGAGAAGAGGTATGAGGAAAAATGAGAAACCATATGGAAAAATTTCATGTACGAGAAAACTGCAGATACGAAAAATTACGGTTTTAAAAACAAGTAAAACAACGACGAGACTATTATTTGACATGGAATAAAATCTTACCATGAGCAACCTATGAAAATAAGAGAATAACTGATCAGTTTATAAATATTTAGGATAAAGTTCAGTTAAGACTGCATGTAATCGGGACTCTAAAAGATGTAGACTTATTGATTCAATGAAGGTATGGGGTTCTAGAACTCAGACATTAACATCAAATATTTGGAAATATACATTACCAAGAAATAATCAAAAATAAAACTAAAGGACAAACAAAACCTAATAGTAAAAGATTCACCATACCAGAAGGAAGATTACCTGGAGAGGAGGGAGATGAACTTGCTTTGCCGATTCCCTATTCAATCATTGAGTACACAATCTACCAACAGAAAGGCAACATAAGGAAATGATGATCCAAAGTATCCAAATTTCCTATACAAGAATTCCATTAATTAAACACTTATTATAGAAACATGAGGATTCGAGGTCTGAGCCTTCTAAATCTCATTGGAAACAAGTGGATTATCTCTCAAGGACTTGAGACTAAAGAAAATGAGCACATAAACAGCTAGATATGATATATGTATTTTCATTGAAATGCCTCAAGGTATGTATGTCATAGATTGTGCTGCCCATAATTATTTGAACTTCAAACACCATAGACATTGAAAAAAACTCAAAATAACAAATCAAATAAATAATCAAGTGAAGGAGTATCATATGAGGAGAATTCCATTTCGTCAAAAAATACTATTTTGTCTCCTGAGTATAAAAGAGTATAATTTCTCTTTTGCATACCACAGTGCACATAATTTTTACTACAAAATACAAAAACAAACATTATAACGTCTTTAGTTGCAAACAAAACAAACCCATTTACTGAACCTTAACCAAATATAGATAACGGAACTAAAAGGTTAGCAGCAACCAGAATAGGAGTCAAAATGCGCTAATCCACTAGGCTATGCAGTCTTAGTAGGCAACAGAATATCAATAACAAGTACTAATTAACATGAATTCAATACTTTATAAATTTATTTTTTGGTTTTTAAAAATATACAAACCAAAACACCCAAATTAACACTTAACTTTTTCTAAGTGTTGAACAGAAGACACGGGAATGTGATTATAAAAATAGCTAACATGAAAGATCTAAATTTGTAATTACGTTTCCAGAGCTTGGTGGGATATATTTTTCGTCAACTGAACCCCAAAGGTAGCCAGCATCCTTTAGACTTTCATCAAGTAATTCATTGAAAATAAACACCGAATCAAGAATGTTTTAAAAGAAGGAAAGCAGAAATAGGTAACATTTGTTAATAAAATAGAAGTTTGTTTCCATTTGCCCACCAAAACACGAAATAAGGTATTAAATGAGTTACAAAAAGAATTCAAATATGAAGGATAAACGGTTTAGAGATAACAGTGGAAGGCGGATGTCTCCCTCCTTAAAAACTTTTGAACTATATGAACTAAAAGAAACATTTCTAAGGGAAAGAATGAAATATAGTTAACATAGAAAGTTTACTGTTTCAAAAAAGTTGGTTATTAGGATCTATTTGGCTTGTCCTTTATAACTGTAAGAATAAGGTGACATGGCGAAAAGAGGGGGAAGTGAGAAGTCGTAGACATACAAACACAAGATGTGTTGAACAATTGCGTACCTAAAATAACCAACAATCGTCATAGGCAGCAGAGCACACGTCCGGATAATCTGAGCCGGCCAATCACCAATCCTGTCACTGATAAGTAATTAAAAAACGTACTGACCACAAGGACAAAATGATGAACACGTGATAATTTGACTAGCATAATATAATTTACTCGACTAGCAGATGAATTTGCATCCGGAATGTAGAACTAAAAGAGCAGCCAATCAAATAAGAGCAGCACTTTCACTGATATGCCAAGAGAATTAAAGGGGCAACTTATCAAATATCTGTAATATTCAGAATCTTGCAATGACCTTACCAATGCTTCACCAATGCAAATACTAACATTTCTATTTCCTACAAACAAAATGTCATTGAAATTAACACAGAACGCTATAAAAATACTGTTTTTTAAATGAAAATCAAGAATCACACTAGAAAACTACACATCCACATCCACAACTGAAACACTATCAGGTCAGATCAACTACATAAATCTACCAATTGGAATCTAACAATTGATGGCTTGTTATTCAAGTGCACCAAAACTTCGTAGCTAAAAAGCAAAGACACAAACTTAACAGATCTCAATCAAAAACAAACTTCAGAATCAAAACTAACGGATTCACAATCATATCTACTTTTTTATCATTTGTGACTGAAACAAAGGTAACTGACGGAAGACATATATAAGGGACAATAATGAGTCATGACCAGGGCGTCGTGCCAAATCATATGCTATATGAGTGAGCAGCTTTAGCTAATAACAATAGAAGTGAGCAACAGATAACCACTTAAATAAGATATTTGTTTAAAGCATGATTTTTTGAAATAGATATGGTTTAGACTTACAAGAACACTCGTCGTATCATTCAATTCATGCTAGATTTCAAATTGTATCTTTAGCCAGATCGTGAAAAAGAAAAGAACAGAAAAATATGAATACACGAGCGATTATACAACTCAATGTTACTCTTCTAACCATGAGCAGGCATGGTCGAATTAGAAGAGTAGCAGAAAACTTGAGGGGAAAAGAAGATATGCTAAGGCAAAAATAATCTAAAATACAAAGAAAGATGACAATTAACAAACGAAAGATAACGAGAAAAAAAAAATGATTAATATGAGGAAATGAGGAAGATCAAACTATCAGGAGGTTTTCCTCTTCTTAATCCATCAAAACGATTACCAACACCACACAATTTGTATAGGATAAGGAAACTTACCAATCTTTAATCAAATCAAAACAAGGAAAGGGGATACTCACAACAATCAGCACACATATGACAGCTCTCAAACTCAAACTAAGTATGACAAATTTTGTAAAAAATTAGATTTGTATGCTTCTAGGCATCCCCTACTATATTCCTCCTGCCTCAGTGCCTTCGAAGACTGGGTATGCTAAACCACTTCATGGGGAGAGCATTCTCTAGTAGACCTCGAAAAAGAATTAAGGAAAAAAACATAAGTGATAAACAAGGAGTAAACTCCACCACACACAAAAAAGTATAATTATATATTTATAATGAGGGGAAGCGTGGAATACATATTAAGAAGCATGACGGGATGAGCATTAGTACACAATTATAGCGTAATAACCAAGAACAGTCGAAGAACAGAACAGATTAACGCTCAGCTCAACATACTGAACAAATATGTCAAATTAAACCCTCTATTAGATCTGACACATCCTACTCCAACTTATTTTATTTGGGTAGATTCATGAATTAGATTAACCTATTAAAACCCAGAAGCAGAAGAATGTATTAAGAATAAATGAAAGGGAGGTCTACACAAATACTATCCCCTCAAACCAGAACAAACAAGTCTACAAGAACATATGATTACCAAATCAGACTAGCGGGCATGTTTATCATCAGGCTTTGGGGGAAAGAATAACGCCCAGAACATAAAACATATATGTGAGATTAAATCCTAGCCTATCTAACTCATTTTATCTGGGTAGAATTGTGAATTAAATTCAACTAAATCATAAACTTTGGACAAAAGGAGGAAAAAAATAAAAACTTCTGAAAAGAAATATGATTACGAATCAGACTAAATGAAAGGGAACAATCAGATAAAAAAATAATACTCAGATCATAGAACATACATGTGAGATTAAACCCTAGTCTATCACATCCTAGATTAGATATCTAACTCATTTTATTTGAGTAAAATTATAAATTAAATTAAATCATAAACCTGGAACCAGAGAAAGGATAACATAAAAACTGTGGGGGGGGGGGGGGAAGAACCTCAACCCAAATATTATCCTCAAATTTTCAAACATAAAACTAGGGTTCCTTCATCCGCCTAATTAAAGTATGAATAGTAACATTCGGTTGGAAAATAATTTCACGCCCAAATAACAAATAATTACTTCAACACTTAATACCCCCTAAGTTAGATCTAAATCACATCCTAAATATATTATTTGATGAATAAAATTAAACAAATTTATAAAACCTGAACAACAAGAATAAATAACATACAAATCCCGAAAAGAAAAGAAACTCAAATATTATCCTAAAATCAAAAGAACAGGTAATTACAAGATAATAGGATTTTATTAACCGGATCAAAAAGGCTTTCATTAATTATGTAAATAGGAACAATCGGAGAATAATTTCATGCCCAAATAACAAATTATTACTTTGATATTTAAACCCTAAGTTAGATCTATATCAAATCCTAAATAGTATTTTATTTGATGAATAAAATACTATTTAGGATTTGATATAGATCTAACTTAGGGTTTAAATGAATAAAATTAAACAAATTCATAAAACCTGGAACAATAAGAATAAATAACATACAAATAGCGAAGAGAAACTCAACTCAAATATCATCCTAAAAAACAAAAGACACGTAATAACAAGATCATAGGATTTTACTAACAAGATTAAAAAAGCTTTCATATATTCTGTGTAAATAGGAACAATCGGAGAATAATTTCATCTCCAAATAACAAATTATTACTTTGATATTTAAACCCCAAATTAGATCTATCACATCCTAAATATTTTATTTGGTGAATAAAATTAAACAAATTCATAAAACAACAAGAATAACACACAAATAGCGGGAAAAAACCCAACTCAAATATTATCCTCTAAGCAAAAGAACACGTAATCACAAGATCATAGTATTTTATTAACCTGATTAAAAGGCTTTCATTAATTCTGTATAAATAGGAACAATTGGAGAATAATTTCACGCCCAAATAATCGGAGAACAAATTAACTCCCAAATTATAAGATCAGAAACTAAGGGAATTTTTTTCCGTGAGCGGAATATATAAACATATATTATAAATTATATAGGAGTATATAAATATGTAGAGAGAGAGAAATCTAATTAATGAAACTCTGGTGGTGAATATCTGTATATTTATAGAGGGGAATGCGATCCCTGCACTCGTGTAACGGCTATAATTTTACGTATTTTGTTTCTCCGGCATTGATGAAATTTAATCTCGTATTCTTACTTGATTTAAATTCATCTTAAATTTCTCAAAAATTCATTATATGATCCATCTTTTTAACCTATTTGTCCGTGTTTAATTATAAGTACAAATGAGAAAAAGGTTATTTATTCTATTATTCTATTGTTATATTATAACAAGTAAACCTAAATCAAATCACGGTCCAATTTAGCCTTTTTTTTTTTAAATATACCTATAACTTTATATTAATTACAATAATACCGTACTCACATAAAAATATAAAAAATAAAAACTAATAAAACTATTTATCACTGTTTAACAACCAAAAATTCTTTCAAATCTTAAATTATGTTTTTTTTTTATTATCATCCATAATTATAGTTTAAAGTAGGGCCGGAAAAAATCCCGAAATACCGATCCGACCCGCACCTGATCCGAAATTTTCCGACCCGAAAACGTCGGGTTTTGTCCCGACCCGACAAACTTCGGGATCGGGTGTCAATTTTGATTTCGTCGGCTGTCCCGACCCGACTTGATTTTTTAATTATTTTATATTTTATATTATATATTATATAACATGATTTTTTTTATTTCAACACTAAAATGTAAATTAATTTATATTAAATGCAAGTGATGAACAATCGAACCTTGTACCTACAATATGTAATGTAAGCACTCTATCATATGAGCTATATTTTGTTTTTATTGTATAAGTTGTATTTCTGATTTTGAACATCTTAAGTACCGTTCGGTGCTGAACTTTGTTTATTTTGTGGGATTTTCCCCCCATATTTTTATAAATAAATAAATAAAAATATGGATTTTCCCACCAAAAACAAAAACAAAAAAAATAAAAAAATATGAGATATAATTCTTTTTTCTTCATATATTAGTTATAATTATATAATTATAATATAGATTTTTAGTTTTGAATATATGAAACTATTAAAATAAAAAATATACTTAAATTAAAAAATTATATTGTTATTTCAAAAAATATAAATGATCAGTACTTTCCGATTATAAAAATTATAATGATAATGTACCTAATTTAGTATGATAATTGTTGTTTGTGTGAATAAAACCAAATACTAAAAGAATCTGATAAAAAATGTATCAATTTTTTTATCTACTCCATTATTTGTAGTTTCACACTATTTTTTCTACTACATGTTAATTTTTTTTTCATTTATTAGGAATGTTATTTTTAAACTATGATTATGTTTCGTGTTAATAACATATTTAGACTTATCAAATGAAAATTATTAATAAAAAATGACCTTGTCGTAAAATATAAAAAAATATGTCAGGAGATTCGGGATAAACTTATTCCGACCCTACGGGATCCCGAAAAGTCGGGTCGGGGTTGGGATTTTTTTTTCACTTTCAAAAGTAATCGGGTCGGGATACGAGTTGGGTGTTTACAAGTCGGGTTCTGACCCTAACCCACTATTGGTTTAAAGTTATATATTTTTTATTTTCTTTTTGGTCATTTTCACCCTCACAGCTCAAAGTTCCTACCATCATTAAAATTGCATAATTTCAAAGGTGAATTTATATAATCTATTCAAGTCCGGTGTGAAAATGATGTATAGTTAATTAAAGTAAATTAAGAAAATCATTAGTATAATTTGTACACAATCTATCAAAACTAAATCAAGTATCTAATGGTAAAGTAATGTTATCAGCCAACACAATTTGTTTGATTGATGAGTATCCATGAAGAATTTATAAGTAACTATTCCGATGTAGGCGAGCTAAAAGAACGAACTTCTATGTTGTAAGATAATAGGAAAAACATCTATGTAAGGCGTTTTTCATGTTTTACAAGTAAATATGCTAAAAAAACTATGAGAAGTTATGACTGTAAAAGAAAATTCGATGATGAAGTTTTTATCATTTAAATACGTCGAATTCAGAGAATGCATCTTGTATATAAATATTTGGGAGTTAAAAGTGTAAAAAAAATATGGGAATTTATGATTGTAAAAGAAAATTCGATGATTAAGTTTTTATCATTTAAATACATTGAATTCAGAGAATGCCTCTTGTATATAAGAATTTTGGAAGTTAAAGGTGTAACATGTTTTGACAGCAAATAGAAATTTTAACAATACTATTTAGTAAAACAAAAATATCTTTCATCTATAAAAACTGGTGAAGTGCAAGTAAGTGAGAAGTGAAGACTTATAGATATTTTAGATAAGAACTACGAGGACAAAAAGTATAATTCAGTCCAAATATATGGTACTAGTCTTGCAAATTAACAATCCATAAAGCGGCAAGCAGCTCTTTGACTGAGTTTCGGTTTGACTTTTTATATAATAGCAGGCTGATTTCAAATTACACTAACCGGTGGGGGTAAAAAAACGTCAAATTACACGAACAGACTTACTATGGAACAGTTAACTTTATATGACTGCTTCACAACCCGTTACTATAAAAAGGTGTCAAATGCATAAAAAAAATTAAACTTTGATTAATATTTAAGTTTATGGTAGGTCTCACTAGAGTTCTATATTTTTATTTGGGTTTTAGTTTGTTGTACAATTTGTTTTTTAATTTATCAAATTCAAATTTGTTGAAAATATAAAAAAATAAATTAATTATTGAAAAACATTATCTAACCATATATTTTTTAATTTAACGGTGGTTAAGGTGACTATTCTATAAACAGCCAAATAAAGTGACTGTTCTAAAGAAACAGTCGAACATATGGGTTGGGTTGGTCCTCTATATATATATATATATATATATACTAGTAATCATTGCTCACGCGTTACGTATACGATACGTACTGACATAGATATGATCCCGACAAATAAACTTAATATTTTTTTTAAAATTTAAATATTGAATGATTAAATATAATTAATTAACAATCGTATAAAGAATAACATAACGTTTTACTTTTATAAAAAATATACAAAGATTTTGTTTTGAATATAAATGTGTGAAAAATAACATTTTTTAAGTTATTTATGTATTTGAATTGAGTGATGGGATTTAAGAGTAATTATAATATTAGAGTGAGGGTATTTTTGAAAAATTTGGGCAAAATTGGACAGCCTCAAAATACTTGAGTTGACTTATATTAATAGTATGATACATGTGTATCCATTTTAACTTATAAAGTTATAATGGTAAATGTTGAAAATTATAAATTGTTATTATGGCCTTATAGGTTTGGGTTATGACTTAACTTATTAAAATATGGACTAAATTAACTCTTGAACTTTTCGATATATTCGAACCAAATCGGTATAGCCAAATACAACTTGTTTATAATTGGTGTTTAACTTAAAAAATTATAAGAGTCTCATGCAATCGATTTTTTTTTATACATACTAAATAAGAAATATATCGATGGGATAAGCTTATCATGGGTGATAAAAATTGTTATTATAGCCTTATAGGTTTGGGTTATGACTTAACTTATTAAAATATGGACTAAATTAACTCTTGTACTTTTCGATATATTCGAACCAAATCGGTATAGCCAAATACAACTTGTTTATAATTGGTGTTTAACTTAAAGAATTATAAGAGTCTCATGTAATCGATTTTTTTTTTATATACATACTAAATAAGAAATATATCGATGGGGTAAGCTTATCATGGGTGATAAACATATTCAAATGTTATATTATAAAATGAACAATTCTAAAATAAGTAACAATTTTAATTGTTATGTACAATTTTTTATTTAACTTGGTTAACTCGTTATTTAATATGATCAACATGTGTTCTCTGCATCCAAAATTTTGTTCTCATTATTTACATGTGTCATGAAGGTAAAAATTGCTTTTATGTGCACAATCATCATTTTCTTTATATAAACTTCATAAAATGGTTAACACCCGATTAGTAACATTTGGGTTGTGCGAGTAATGATTAATACACTCAGGTTTCACGAAAACTAATTTAGTACCTCAACATTGGCCAATTTTTGTCTAAATTGACTACGTCATCACTTCCACGCCATCAACTTCCATTAATCTCAAAAGTAGAAATGTCATTTCGTTAAATTATTTATTAAAAACTAAAAATAAAACAATATTATTGTTGTGGTATATTATTGAACTCTTGGGCTTGTACTTTATGGGCCCAAGTGGGCTTGTAACCCTACCCCTCTATCTATATAAAGAGGGTTAGGGGTCTTGTATTTCATATTCATTCATACACATTCTGATTAATAAAGACCATGTTGTTGTCTATATATATATATGTGTGTGTGTGTGTTAATATGTCACACAACACGTTATCGACACTTTGCTCGCGATCAGACTAAGATATACGCTCGCGGATATTGGAGATTTTTGGTAAACGCACGGATATTGGGTATCTATAAACCTTGAGGTTTATCCGAGTTTAATTGATTTATTACTATATCGACCTTTATTAAAATACGAGGAGTACGGTATATAAATATTTTTTCTACCCCTTACAAATAAAATATGAAATTGCATGTGCGTAACCACCTCTGTACTAAAATTTATTATTGCAATTAGACATGATATCGCATGATGACAAGTCTTAGGTTACAACATAATCAAATATCTATTGCATGTCTATTAAAATAAAATAGAAACTAATATTCCAAGTAGTCATTGAACTCAGTCATATTGGTGAATTATGTCTGTAATTAATGTGTTTGTTTGTTTGTTTATGTCATGGTTATTGATACTTGTATGTTATATAGAAAACAATTACTATGTATGCAACCATGTAACCAAACCAGCGTTAATTATTAACATTTATGGATTATATGCTACTTTGAAAAACACAGGTTAATTAACTTCTACCCCCATGCAATCTCTCTATCTACATACGGCCCAGTACAAGCCTAGAAACATTAGTTTGTAAAAATAATTTATAGTATAAAACAGGTAAGGTATTGTTCATAATTATACGTAATAAGAACAACTTTGTGAGAGGTTAATATTCGACGGCCAAAGCCGGAATGTACCTTAGGTTGATTTATTTTTAGGTCAGACACCACCATGTATATAAAAAGGAACACAAATGGTGTAATATGTAAATTACCATGAATAGTACTTACACTTAATCTTGTAAATTACCATGAATAAACTTACACATATAGCAATATAATAATAAAATATTGACTAAATCTTGCTAGTGTAAATTGGTAATTACTAATAAATTCTAGATTGATGATAATCTTGATTAATTTGATTTCCTTATTAGGAAATATATATTGCAATATATATGTTAATCATGCAAACAGGTACAATCTAAAATATTAGTTAATCGTGTAATATTTATTTACTGCCATGTGTAAAATATGATAATTTGCGAAATCATATATTTTCACATTTAAGTTGGAAAAATTATGAACCTTCCCCAACTAGGCTCACCTATTTGGATACGATGTCTAGGAAAGATATAGGCGGAAGTCGATATCCTAATGAGGTCGGGTTTTAAGTGGCATTCGTGCCCTCCACCCTCACCGTTTTTCCTGGTCGTTTTTCAAGTAGAGCTACCGAAAGGGGTTGACTAAATAATAATTTCCCCGAGTGTGTTTATATAGTGATATGTTTCGCCAAATTGGTGTTTCAGTATCGACCCGTCGTTCGATCAATGAGAACCGATTCACATGAGAAGCAAAACTAATGTTTTTGAACCTGTCGTTTCGAAAAAAAGTTTGTGCTTGTGCAAACCATAAACATATAAACCAGTAGTTTTATATGATAAATAATCCAGAACTCACAACACATGTTGATGCCATCTATGATGAGAAAAATCGTAAAACATACTTGCGAAATGACTGTTTAAACGCTCATTTTAATCCGTCGCCACATGTTACTCACCCTGATGTGTGAAAATGTGATGCCCAAATTTTTTTTTTGGATGCCATCTTTGATGAGTAAAACACGAGTTTGTTGTTACCCTCGAGATGAATGCTAAGGCGTTGATTTTATTCCGTCGCCACATTTGAGATGTGATGACGTCTATGGTGAACAAATGTCTAAAATTGACATATTGGAGCTATCCTTCACCAAAATACTAGCTTGGAAATTGTATTTCATAAGCAGTATCGTAAATTTATATTCACCATGTTCCTTTATCGCCCATCTGTTATTGGATAAGAAAATTACCCCAGTGAGTAATTTTAATCCTATTGGGTCAATGATGAATTGTTTGCCTGATATTAATGCTCTTCGTATACATTTTTTTCCATGAATCGAGAACCGAGACAAGTGTTATTTGTCTCGAACTGTCGCGATCCCGATGAATCGCCTAACCAAGCGAGATTTTAGACAATCGTCAAAATCGAAAACCTGTGGCTCCAAGACAGTAATTGAAAGTAACAATATGGCCCGTTGTCACAAAGCAAGAGATAATGCTCAATGAGGTAACTCTATGCTATAAAGACAAAGGTCATGCACGGTTACTCCTTAAATAGTTCAAAACTATTACAAAGATGTAAAAACCGATGCTAATGTGGTTAAAGCTAACTGAAAGGAAACTCTTGAGACCCCCGGTTTTGTGGCTCAAATGAGTTTGGGACATTTCTTTATTGATTTTGATAAATCATTGAGCCATTTTTTCGCTCATCTGTATTATGTTTTCCATTGGGATTATTAATTTTCCATTTGGACCATACTTTTGGATTATGGTTTGCCTGTTTACAAAATTTCTCAAAATAATTTAAAGTGTTTTGAGCAAATTCCTTTGACAAATTCTGACCAAACTTTAAATTATGAAATTTTAGGCAATACTTGTGGGGTAGTTGATTTTTTTTTGGAAATAGTGGGTAACAGTGTACCACATAATTTCACCAACTATTTGCCTAAAATAGTACTCAGTGACAACGATTCTGGACCTGTCATTCCAAAATCAAAATCTTTGGTAAAACCAAATTGATTTGTCAAATATGAGGTCTTATACTCATGTAGGTCCTGCCATACCTTGTTGAGTTATAAAATATTCGAGAAAACCAGTGTTATCTAGTAATAGCTCATGAAAGAATTAAAATTTCTTTATATAGCCTCCATTCAATACGATCAAAAACGTATTTTAGAGAAGTTGAATGTCTTTCAAGTGGTTTCTACCACAATTTTTAAAAGCATTTAAAGTTATCTTATCATTTCGCCTGTCGTCGAAATGATAAATGATTTAGATGCTAAGACATGATTGTCTATACTATCATTCGCCTGTCGTCGATTGATTAGAGCATTTTGATATTGTGGCATTGACCGGATGAGATATTCCCGGGTCAAAAGACGATGCTTGATTTATAATCGCATCGCATTTGGATTATCTCTGAGAATATATTTCATGATTAATCCGAAATTCATGTCATTAATACTCACTTTGAAAGACTAGTATGTGTAAAGATCACGAAATGGACTCGTAGAATTCTTGTAAAGAATTGAAGGACTTATTGTGAACTTATCCAACCATAAGACGGACCAAAAATATAAATAGTTATGGTTGATGCATCGACAATAAGGTCACATGATTATTGTTGTCCACATAAATGCAGCATTTCCCAAAATTTTAGCCCTATCATTAAGTTGATGGCTCATGATCCGGATTATCCTGAAAAGTCTAGTCGACTTGATAATTCCGAAGAGTAAGAACCGAAATTTCGATTTGAATTACATGAGTTTGGAAATTGAAATTGAACATCCTGTCGATTATGTTCAGACCCAAATGGACTCACGGAAAGTTTGATGATACGACTGCAAATGGTTGCACGCACTTCTTGGTCTTGCGTACCAAGATTTATATTTCTGTGTGGGGTCATGCTATTTTGCTGCATTGGTCCGTCTGAGGCCCATAGTCACTCAAAACACTAAATGCGTACCAGTTGGTTACTGGTTATGAGCCAAACGCCTCATATGAACGCGTGTTTGAGTGCTTAATATTTTGATTGAGCCCCTATAGCGTTCAAAATATGGACCTCTGAAGGGGACATAAGTCGATTATGAATCACATGCCTATCATTTGATAGAGTAACCTTGGCAAGCGATCTCTTTACCGCATGATATGCGAAAGTGACATCGCTAAGACTGTTCTCCCCGTCGTTAGGGGGAGATTTACACGTTACCATTGATAGAAAATGACATGAAGTAACGTGGCATAACCCACTCAGTCTTAGCTTGATCCCCAAAACTGCACTTAGTGATAAGTAAGTGCATAGACTCACTCAAGTCTAACTAAATGCCAGACGCATTTAATGACTTTATGAGATGTCACGAGATCATTTATACCTGCTGCAAAATGCTTACAAGGATAGACGTCCCTGTCGGACGCCGTGTTCCTGTCGTAACACGTTGTTTTGGCCGAACCCGCCAAGCAAAGAATGCTGCCGTCGGCCGTCAGTCTGTCGTCCTTCCCAAGATATGAGGAAGTTGACTGGTTCTTAATTCGTTCAGCTCCAGAGGTGGTGAACTGAAACTCGTTTGTCGCATGAGATTATAAAGGATCAAGAAGATGTGTGATTTCTTCCTCATCCTAAGAATCTCTAAATATCTATCGATCATGATATCTTAGATGATATTGAAGCGAAATGAGACTGTCATTGATTACTTGTTCATATATTCAGTGACGACTGATAATATGAACAAATTATGACAGGAAACCATGTACCGTTGCCTGAAGTCAACGTAGAATAGACTGGACTAATGGAAACTTGCAATCCAAGTAGACTCCTTAGCGAAAGTGTGTTCGGACCTGTAGCTCCAACACCACCAATGTTAAACGAGTTCGATTATTTGGTTATTCGTAAGGAAAAGTGATGAGAATAATGAGATTGTAGAATGCTCGCCTAGAAGCGCAAGGCTTCTCTCACACCTTGGAATTGATTACGAGATGGTTGATTTCCTCGTAATGGACATTATAACAGTCCCCTACTTTACCAGTTTAGTAATTTCCGAAAAACTGAGTATGCAGCCATGAATGTGGTCACCGTTTTATCTCTATGAGAATTTAGACAAGGAGATATAGATGAAGGTCCCTATGTGACTTCATATGCTTTAATCAAGTAGTTCCTGACCACAGAACACGATCTCAATTAAATAAGACGTTCACTATATGGATTAATATAATCTGAGCGGATGTGGTATACCCGCCTAAGTGAGTACTTGTTTAGCTTGGGATACTTGAACAAGTATTATGCCCTTGCGTGTTTTATTACGTGATCCATTTTTGGATTTGCCTTCGAGATGAAAAATCTTGGGAAGACACGGTAGTGACTTGGTCCGATGATCGAGTCCCGTAAAGATTGAATCTAAGTCCATGATTCAGACTACACCCAGAAGGTGTTATGACGTTTTAGTCATCATGACGCTAAGTCGTCAGATTCTCCCATGATCGTTCGATCACTAGACATTGATATAGACCCAGTCCGTCCCTGATGTGACGATGAAGAGATATTGAACCATGATGTTCATATCTAAGTACAATAAGCGCATTATTGTACTTGTTCTAATGTGTTAGGACAAACATCTCGTCTGTTGTGAATGGTATAGCTCGACACATCATCGCTCTAACACGCTGCCATTGAAATGTCATAAAAGAAATTTTCCCATTACCTTAAGGTAACTGTGGATGAGGGCTTATCTTATCCCATTTGTGTCATCGAGTGTACCTACCCCCTGCGGTACTCGAATTACTTTTTCAGTTATACCGATGCCGGTTACTTATCAGACCCGCATAAGGGATATTCCTAACATGGTATGTCTTTGCCATTAGGAATAAGGTGATATCTTGGAGGTTCTGGAATGACTCCAAACGAATCACTCTGATCTCGTGCTCTATGAGACGACTAGAGAGTGTATATGGCTTCGAGCTAGTAGTAGCCATATTTGAATTACATATGTTCTGTCTCACGATCCAAATAAAACACTTGTCATAGAAGACAACTTGTTGTTATCGATCAAGAGAGACATGACTACATTATGCTATTTAGCATTTATCGTCGAAATAAATCTTCACGTATGAAGTTTAAGAGCATCCTGTCGAATGCTCGTTTTATTCCACGTTATATTTTCTTGCATACAGTAATGTAAATGAGGCATCCAGTCGAATGCTCGTACACTTTATTGGAATATGAAATCTTTGCACCCAGTCGTGTGCAAGTGAGGGGGAGCATCCAGGTGAATGCTTATTGCACTAATTACTATTTAGTCGAAATCCTCGCACGCTGTCATGTGCAAGTGAGGGGGGACATCCAGTCGCATGCTCGTGTACTCTTTTTGTCCTTAGACCAAGGTTTTTTCCCACTGGGTTTTCCTTGGCAAGGTTTTTTAGCGAGACACGTTCCCATCATACCTCACTTAAGATTGCCGAAATTAGGGGGAGTATCCTGTTGTATACTTCTTACCACTGTGTACTCTTTTGTCCTTCCATTAGAGGTTTTTCCCACTGGGTTTACTCTAGTAAGGTTTTGATGAGGCAGCTGTTTTGTGGTCGATCCCTACTACTACCATTGTTGCACTCTTTTTCCTTCGATCAGAGATTTTCCCATTGGGTTTGCTTTGGCAAGGTTTTGATGAGGCACACTGTTTTGTGGTTAGTTAATTACATGGAATTTCGGCCTATATCATTCGGCTACACAGTTTCTCGTAGGTACCGGTTTTGTCTCACACTGGGTTTTTCGGCCCTAAGGTTTTTTATGTGTTTAGCACTACGAATGAACTTGACTCAGATCGACTGCATGAAGACGAAGAATTCAAGACGTCCAAAAGGGGAGTGTTGTAGGATATTATTGGACTCTTGGGCTTGTACTTAATGGGCCCAAGTGGGCTTGTAACCCTACCTCTCTATCTATATAAAGAGGGTTATGGGTCTTGTATTTCATATTCATTCATACACATTCTGATTAATAAAGACCCTGTTGTTGTCTCTCTCTATATTCTCTCTCTCTATATATATATGTGAGCTAATATGTCGCACAACAATTATACTTTTATGCATATATATATATATTGTTGAACTTAGAGTTCAATAATTGATTTTGATTATAACTTTGATTATGTTTTTAATGATTTTACGATTTCTCTATTTCGATGATATAATGCTTTGTCTTTTCCAAAAGTAGAAAATGTAAATTTCAGCCCGTCAGAAAGATAGAGCACAGAAAAACGAAGCCAACGGTTCAAGCGGAACCAGAATCGGAGCTAAAACAAAGGAGTTACAAGCACTCGAAGAATAAAGAGAAAACTAAGAAACTGCCAGAGAAAAACGACCGATCGAAATGGCAGAAACGACCGATCGTTTCTGGACCAAATTCTTCCAGTGAGGTCGTCTGAAAAACGACCGGTCGACTATAGAAAACGACCGATCGTTTTCTGCAGATTTCAAAAACGACCGGTCGACTGAAAAAACGACCGATCGTTTTTCAGCAGATTTCAAAAACAGTTTTTCAGCTTATTCTGGGAAATTGCTTAAAACCAATGGATAAAAGCTCTCAACCACTACCAACGGTTATAAAACACAAAACAGACCTTTTGGTCTATATAAACCACCCCAATCACTCTCCCAAACATACATATTCATCATCCTTCAAACCCTCTAAATCAAAACCCTAAAAATCACCATTTTGGTGAAATAATTCGAAAAAGAGGGAAATTGAAGAAAAAGCAATTCGAGCTCAAACAAAGATCAAAAATCATCAAAACCACAAATTAGCTTATTTAGAAGCAATCAAATTGTGGATGTTGTTTCAATTTCAATAAATGGTAAAGAGCATATTATAAGCTCATTTGTGAGTGAGTGTTTGGGTAGAAGCTTTTAAGCCAAAGTGTTGGTTAAAAGTTCTAGGTTAAATACTTGGGTACTCATAGATTGAGGGGGAGTCGTTGACTCGTAAAACGTGTTCGCTTGCACTTGTATCAAGATTAGGAATCTCGGGTAGAGGGTGAGTCAATCGATTGATTGAGCTCGATAGGATTTGTAATATCCGGAAGAAGATTTTTAGTGAAATACTCGGTAGTACCGAGGAGAGGACGTAGGCCGTTTGCCGAACCTCAATAAATCGCGGTGTCAATTTCTTTCCCTAAACTTTTACTTTCTGCAACTTATATTATTGCTTATTTTCTTGCTTGCGTTTAAGACTTTTAGCATTTCATTAACGCTATTAAACGCTTAAGCTTAGAATTGCAAAAAGTTGGGTTGTTAGTTGTCATTAGATTTTAATTAGGCGAAAAGCGCCAAAAACCTTATTCACCCCCCTCTAAGGTTTAGCCGCACGGGCCAACATATATATATATATATATATCATTCTGTTATAACAAGTCAACCCAAGTCAAATGAGTTTGTCCAATGTAGCCAATTTTTTTTAAAAATACCCCTATATTTTTTTATTAATTACCATATTAACTATTTTCATAAAAAAATAAAAAGTAATTACACTCTTTCTCTCTCTTTAATCATACAAAATTTCTTATATCCTATATTTTTTCTCTAAATATTTGTATCATCGTCACAATTTATATTTTTTTTCTTATATCCTTTTTTTTTACTCTACATTTGTATTATCGTTACAATTTATAGCGTCTCACACGCAACGCGTGTGTATCGTTTACTAGTAATAGATATATACATATGCACATGTCGTCCCCGCCCCGCCGCCACCACTGTCCACCACCACCCCTAATCAACGCCGACGCTAACCCATCCCCACTATCCACCCCCACCCCCACCCATCCATAGATATATATATACATACATATATATATCTATGTATATATACATATACATAGATATATGCATATACATACACCACTCACCCCTACTCCGGAGAGCCACAACTAGGGCTAAGCAAAAATTCATAAAACCAAACCGAACCGAAAAATCGAAACTTTTTCAGGTCGATTTCGGTTTACAATAAAATCGAACCGAAAAAAACCGAAAACCGAAAAACGAAAAATAAAACCGGAAAACCCGAAAAAAACCAAACCAGACCGAAAAACCGGTCCGGTTCGGTCCAAAAAATAAAAAGACCGAAACCGAAAAAAGACGAACCGAAAAATCTGCTCGGTTTCGGTTTTTCTAAAAATCGAACCGAATCGGATCCAGCCCTAACCACAACTATACATATACATATACATATACATATACATATACATATACATATACATATACATATACATATACATATACATATACATATACATATACATATACATATACATATACATATACATATACATATACATATACATATACATATACATATACATATACATATACATATACATATACATATACATGTACATGCATACATACATACATATACATGCATATATACATACATATAAATAATAAATACCCCCAGCCCCCCACTACAAAATAATTTTTGATTTAGTGAGAGTCAAAAGCTGTCACAAGCCTGTCGCTATTTTAAAAAATTATCACAAATCTGTCGTAAATTGACTAAACTGTCACAAAATTGTCACAAAAATCGTCGTTAATAAGCTCGTAACAAAAAATACCGTCACTAATCCCGTCGTTATTTGGATTTTTTTTGTAGTGCCCACCCAGTGGTCCCACTGTCGTAGTCCCCGCCCCCCACACCTCCGTCCAGACATACGTACGTATGTACCTACATGTATATACGTACATATGCACGCACGCACACACACATAGAGAGAGTGCATCCACAATAATTATGTTAATCTTTCATGTTACATACAAAAATTAATTAACAAATAATTTTTTCATGTGTAGCCATTAACTTTAATTTTGTTCAAAATATTGTTGGAGTTAACAAGTTTTTTAATGAATTATGTGGCATAAGCTTTTCAACCATCACCCGTAATTAACGCCCATTCAATATATTATGCTCATGCGACAACATTTTAACTAATTTATAGAAATTCATCTTAATTTTGACCATTGGATATTTTATCTTAAATTCTTAATGATGAAACAAAAAAATAGCTTTGTTAAAATTAAGCACTAATTACGTCTTAAATTCAACATACACATGTGTCATTTTAAAAAATATTTAATTGATGATGTGGCAATATTTACAATAAAATTTTAACAAAACTATTGTGAATGCTCTTATATTTCATAAGTTAATTACCTTTTAAAATGTTATATATATACATATGAATATATATATATATAAATTTATTTTAATAAAAAAAAGTAATCTCTTTTAAATTCATATAAACACTTAATTTTTTTTCATTTTGTAATATGATTATTTTTACATATATTTTATTAAATTTTTTGTAGATTTAAATGTAAACATGGAAATTCTGAAATTTAATTAATATATAAAGGGAAAATTACCAAAACATACAACTATTTTAAACTAATTACCAAAAAATTATACCCCAACACTTTATTCCCAAAACATACAACTAATTAAAATTATAAATAATAAATCATTGCTATTTTTTTTAACAGTCTCTCTCTCTCTGAAATCTTTTTCTTTCTTTATTTTTCTTTAAAAATAGTTCAATCTTCTTCTCGGATCAGTTCACAAGTCTCTATTCGAGTTCAATCTTCTTCTCCGGTCGGAAAGATATGTAGCCATGAAAGAGGGATTCCACTAATGGAAAAAAGACCTGTATATGGGATAGTAGATATTGACTAATTATATGAACTCAATATTTGCAGCAAAAGGAAGGAAAATCCATGGACCAACCCCATCATCTCCACCCCGTAGGAACTACGAGATCACCCCAAGGACGCCTTCGGCATCCAGGGGTCACAGACCGACCATAGAACCCTGCTCAATAAGTGGAACGCATTAGCTATCCGCTCTCAGGTTGGGCAGTAAGGGTCGGAGAAGGGCAATCACTCATTCTTAAAACCCGCGTTCTTAAAACTAAAGAGTCGGGCGGAAAAGGGGGGAAAGCTCTCCGTTCCTGGTTCTCCTGTAGCTGGATCCTCCGGAACCATAAGAATCCTTAGTTAGAATGGGATTCCAACTCAGTACCCCTTGAGTGAGATTTTGAGAAGAGTTGCTCTTTGGAGAGCACAGTACGATGAAAGTTGTAATCTGTGTTCGGGGGGGAGTTATTGTCTATCGTTGGCCTCTATGGTAGAATAAGTCGGGGGCAATATGTGTTATTTTTCGGTTATTTTGATCATCATCTTCAACAATTCACTGGGCAATATGTGTCCATTTTCTCGTCAATAGTCATAAGTTCATCCGTCAATTTTCGAGGTATTTTTTTATTTTTTACAAATTATTGTAATTAAATTTATATACTTAATAATAACTGTAATCATTGTTCATTATATAAACTTTAATACGGTGCATAAACTAGTTGAATTGCATATACAATAATTATTGTATGAATTATCACTATTATGTATCCACTTTTATCATTGATAGTGCTCTTTAATACACGCATACACAATACATTATTTATACACACTCTTTAATACATGCATACAAAATACATTTTGTATTCATTAACAATGCCCCTTCTTTGTATTTTTGTTATTATTCATACACAATATACTGTTTATACATACTTTTTAATACATGCATACACAATACATTGTTATACAAACTCTTTAATATAGTCATACATAGTACATTGAGTATCCATTGAGGCTGCACTTTTAATAATTGTGTATTTGTTTTATACATGTTCTTCAATACAGGCATACACAATACATTGTTTATCCATTTACACTTTTTGTGTGTTTTGTTTATGTTGTTCTGTAGTGCAATAGGCAGTATTTTGATGATGTGCAATCTAGATGTTGTCACGGTTGGTAGTTCTAAGATGTTATAATTGCAATTCAAATCGATATAAGTTTTGAAAATTTGGTGGCTAAAATTTGTGATATTTTTGGCCGCATTTGGATAAAAGTGATGTGTTGTTAACATATTCTATTACTCGATATGAAAAATGCCGATTAACTTGTCAATATAGTGTTTATACATGCTCTTTAATACAGTCATACACAATACATATTTTATACATGCTCTTTAATACAAGCATACACAATACATATTTTATACATGCTCTTTAATACAAGCATACACAATACACAGTACACAGTTTATACATGTTTTTTTAATACGGGCATACACAATACATTATTTATACATGCTCTTTAATACAGAAATACACAATACACAGTTTATACATGTTTTTTAATATGGGCATACACAATACACTATTTATACATGTTCTTTAATACAGGCATACACAATACATATTTTATACATGCTCTTTAATACATCCATACACAATACACAGTTTATGCATATATTTTTTTAATACGGACATACACAATACATTATTTATACATGCTCTTTAATACAGACTTACACAATACACAACTTATACATGTTTTTTAATACGGAGATACATAACACACTATTTATGCATGCTCTTTAATATAGGCATACACAATACATATTTTATACATGCTTTTTAATACAGGCATACACAATACACAGTTTATGCATATTTTTTTAATACGGGCATACACAATACATTATTTATACATGCTCTTTAATACATAAATGCACAATACACAGTTTATACATGTTTTTTAATATGGACATACACAATACACTATTTATACATGATCTTTAATACAGACATACATAATACATATTTTATACATGCTCTTTAATACAGACATACACAATACACAGTTTATGCATATTTTTTTAATACGGGCATACACAATACATTATTTATGCATGCTCTTTAATACAGACATACATAATACACAGCTTATACATGTTTTTTAATACGGACATACATAATACACTATTTATGCATGCTCTTTAATATAGTCATACACAATACATATTTTATACATCCTTTTTAATACAGACATACACACTACATTGTTTATACACGCTCTTTAATACAGTCATACACAATACATTCTGTATCCATTGACACTGTCTATTTTTTGTGTTTTTCTTATTATTCATACACTACACTTTTTATACATATTCTTTAATACAGGCATACACAATACATATTTTATACATGTTTTTTAATACGGGCATACACAATACATTATTTATACATGTTATTTAATACATGCATACACAACACATAATTTATACATGTTTTTTAATACGGGAATACGCAATACAGGCATACACAATACATTGCTATACATTGCACATAAAAAGTGATGATTTCATATTGCATACACAATGTAATTTTGCATACACAATACATTGTTCGACTTTTTAAAGGTTTTTTCAGCAATTTTTTGGTTTTTTCGGCTTCTCGACTTTTGTGAACTTTTTTCATTCTTTTTGTGATTTTTTTTTTTTTTTTTTACTTTTTTTAACCATTTTTTGGGCTTTTTCAGGTTCCCGACTTTTTAAAAGGTTTTTCCAGCCTTTTTTGGTTTTTTTCGGGTTCTCGACTTTTTTGAACTTTTTTCATTTTTCTGTGATTTTGGATATTTTTTGGGTTTTTTTACCAATTTTTTGGGTTTTTTCGGTTACCGACTTTTTTAAAAGTTTTTTCAGCATATTTTAGGTTTTTTTGAATTCTCGACTTTTTTGAAATTTTTTCATTTTTTTTTGTAATTTTGTAATTTTCTTGTTTTTTTTTTGTTTTTTACCATATTTTTGGGCTTTTTTCGGGTTCTCGATTTTTCTGAACTTTATTTTTATATATTTTTGTGAATTTGGATTTTTCTTGGTTTTTTTTTTTTTTTTTGCCACTTTGTTAGAGTTTTTTCGAGTTCCAGACTTTTTAAAGGTTTTTTCAGCACTTTTTTGGTTTTTTCGGGTTCTCGATTTTTGTGAAATTTTTTTCATTCTTTTTGTGATTTTGAATTTTTCTTTGTTTTTTTTTTTTTACTTTTTTTAACCATTTTTTGGGCTTTTTCGGGTTTCCGACTTTTTAAAAGGTTTTTCCAGTCTTTTTTGGGTTTTTTCGGATTCTCGACTTTTTTGAACTTTTTTCATTTTTTTTGTGAATTTGGATTTTTATTGGTTTTTTTTTATTTTTTAACATTTTTTTGGATTTTTTCGGGTTCCCGACTTTTTTAAAAGTTTTTTCAGCATTTTCTGGGTTTTTTTGGGTTCTCGACTTTTTTGAATTTTTTTTATTTTTTGTTGTAATTTTATTTTTTTCGGTTTAGAAGTCATTTTAACATTAAATAAGATAGTATTTTGTGGGAGAAAGATAAATTTTTTGGTAGGCGAGTAGAAATATATATTTTTTTCTATTTGGGTCAATTGTATATTTTGGGAATAATTTGTTTGAGTTTAATGTTTTGTAAATTGACTTTTTTTAATATATATATATATAACGCGGGTTGAAACGAATTAATAATATATAAAGGATTGGGAATGACGGTTTCAACAAACCTCAATCACGGCTTTGGTATATAAAAAATGTGTCGAGTTTTGTCGGGTCGGACAGCGATTGAGTGATACCGATAACATCTAACAAACAGTATCAACAAAAAAAAGAAACACATTAAATTGGGAACGTGAGAACATGTCTTCTCTGTGTGTCTCACCAACTAGTATTAGTATATCTTCTCTTCCTTATTTAACTCACCGGAGCGGTAGTAGTAGCATAGTACACCATCCAACTCTTTATTCTTATGGGTCTAGCAAAACCTCTCTTGTTGTTGTTCTTCTTCTAAATCCCCCAATAATACCAACAACAACAAGAATAAGAAGAAGAATAACAACAAGGCTCTTGTGGGCCCCACCCAACCACTCCACAATCGTCGACTCTTGCCAAGGTTGGGACTTTGTGCAATACAACAACAATAACAACAATAACAACAAAGGTCTCTCTGTTTTACTTTCTTACTTGTTTTCAATACTATATGATTTGACCTTGAAGTAGGGTAATAACTAGGTGGAGAAAGTCGAGAGAGAGGGGCTATGACCCTCATATTACGGAAAAATAAAACTCATATGTAGAATATCGGCCCTCCCTTTTGACAATCCTGGTTCCGTCACTGCCTAGAAGCTACCACCAAGCTCCAATAGGATGGATGAATTGATATTCTACCTTACCTTGTTTTGTTGCATCATTTCATACTCGGGATTGGACTTTTTGTCCGGTCGATCCCACAAATGCTATGTTTGGCAAGGCCATTGAACTCCGGACTATTTATCCTATCCGGACATCAAATTATGTTAAATTGGTGTGTTTCCAATAGCATTTGGGGATTACTTGTCCGACCTTCTTTTCAATGACAATCATAATCCCACCGGATTGTTAATACCGGGATTAATAATACCGCAACCAAACGAAGCCAGGGTTTTAAGGCAATCTTATTTCGTTCTTAGGGTTTTAAGGCAACCAAAAAAACAATCATACTAAGTGGGAGGGACACTAATTTTTATTGATTTTAATCAGAATACATTGATTTTTTATCAAAATAGGGCGGACTACAACCCCGACGTTCTCCACCTAGTTCTGATCGATGATGTGTAAA
Organism: Primula vulgaris; assembly: GCA_963920805.1. Lineage (NCBI taxonomy): Eukaryota > Viridiplantae > Streptophyta > Magnoliopsida > Ericales > Primulaceae > Primula > Primula vulgaris. The sequence continues at coordinate 30,856,208 of OY987219.1, read as the reverse complement.
TTACTTTAGGGTTTTAAGGCAATCTTATTTCGTTTTTAGGGAACAAATCATTTCGTAGTTCAAACTAGCACCAACGTTGATTTAGGGGCAGGGTGCTATTGCAACAGCACTAAAATTCCATCGGTTAAGCATGCTTCGGCGAGAGTAGTAACAAGAGTGCCTTTGAAAACCTGACCTGAGCTCAGGCCACTTAACTGAAATTGTTGTTACACTGTTTACACAACTCTACTGAAATTGCTCCATTTTTCATGATTCCTTCACCACAAGGCTATTTTTAGTTTGCTTTATTATATTAATTGCATCTCTGGTGCTTGAATAAATATAGTGTAGAATTTTGTTGGTACAACTAACAATACAAGATAATTGGTTCTGCAGGTTGGCGGAGTTTTCTGTTGGTGGGTTTTGGGACTTCAATTCTCATATTTCTTGCTATAATAGCTCATTCCTCTATCTCAACAAGAGGTCTCTTACTTTCAAAGTGACCGAATATAATTGTACTTGGATATTCTATGCAGCACATTCTGTAGCATTGTATCTGGGCTAAATGTTTCCCATTGGTTTTGTTAGGGGTATCTGTAAGACTCAGCACTCCATTGCATGCTTTACATGACATATTAAGTCCATCTGGAACTGTGAAGTCTGTTGAGACTGAAACTACTGCTAATGATGCGATGTTTAGAGATGCAAAGGATTCTGAGAAATATTTGGAGAGTATATCAGATGAGGAAGTCATGAATTCAGGTAATCCAAGTTGAACCTCTTACTCTGCAAGTATCACTTCTTCCCTTTTGTTGAAATACTACTTAAATTTAATGGAAAACACTTGCTTCGCTGTCGACTTCCTCTAATATTACCTTTACTCACTCCTCAATGGCCATATTTAATGGAGGAACATCATTAGTTCAATAAGTATTGATCAATGTTCTAATAAGCGAGTCTATACAAAAATCAGGAAGTATGAGGACATTTTCTAACATTGATAATTGAGGGATAACTTTGGTTACCCAAACCTGAGGAACCAATTTTATGAAATGAAAATTCATAAAACTGGTACTGAAGCTAATGGGAGAGGGCTTTTGTTCAGAATCCTTAAACTTGTGCTAATACTAATAGTTTATCTTCACAGCTGTAGTTGGTGTTCCAAGTTTGGATAAGACAAAAGTTACCTGATAAATTAGAAAAAGTGCATGCTTGCATTCTCTGTGCTACTTGTTTAGTGTTGATTGAGGTAATACATATATCCAAAAAAATTTTGTTGTTTTTCCATTTTTTTTGGAGTTATGTGCTGAGAAAGTCTGATATGGTGTGCACAAAATAGAATGAATGCCTTTGGAAGGATGTTCCATTAGCAAGTTTTCTAGTTGTTATACTCATTTCTTACAAGGCTTGTTTGGTACTTTTCCGGACTCGTATCAGGAAGAACTGTCTTTGTTTTCGTTTTCCTCATCGTGAAGCACCAAATGTTCGTTTTACATAGCCTACTTGATTGATTTGTTACCTAATAAGCTGGTAAAGATACATTTTGTAGCAATTAGTGGTATTGAGTTGTTTATATCCATGGAGACAATTTGAGTATTATATAAGCTCGGTATTTTAAAACATAGACGGAGGTCCCTCCCTCCCTCTCTCTCTCTCACACACACACACACCAGTTTAGTCGATTTGGATTCTCACCTTGAAGACTCTTATACTATGTCAGGAGTTAAATAAGCAAATTTTATTCAAACTTACTCGCTTCTTGTAAATAGTGTCTTCTGTTTAATGATATACCAGAAAAATAAATTTTGGTTTGTTGCTTTGTTAGAGAAAAGGTACTTTGAGAAGCAAGCAGGAAAGATTGGACGCATCTTTGTTCCAACTGCACTGGATTCTACTCAGCAAGAAGCTTTGTTGATCTTGAGAAGACTGAAGGTATGTCTGAGGCGCATTAACGTAGACAAAATTTAAAGTATGACATCCAGTGTATCTGTATGCTGTGTAAGATTCAATGTTTTGTTAGAAAGTGTTTAGATGAGGTATTAGTAGGAGGTATGTTGCTGCTAGTTGCTACATCTTAGGATTTGTTCCTTGGGTCTGTCTTTTATTGTTCTGTTTATTATTTTGGAATGCTTATTTGGTACTACTTCGTGCTTGGGTGGTTAGCGAACTGAGATTCCAATTCTTATCGTTAACTTTAGTCTTTTTGGAAACAACTAATGACATGTTTTTTTTTTCAGTGGATAACCTATATATCCATTAATTTTCCTAATTCATCGAAGTTGCTTCATTTTATTCACCTCAAAGTTCACTCTGTGAACATATGAAATTGTCATTGGCCTCTTTACCAAACACGCCAAGGTGGTTTGACTATTTCCTTGATCTTTATAAAAAATTAACAAAGTTCCTTGTTTTTGTTTTGTGAAGTTAGGACTATATTGTGCACAATGATTTTGTTGAAAAAACTCTCTTAATCTTTTAGTGTTATTACCGGACATTCTGGAAATCCGTTATCTTGTGTACATTAATGGAGCCTGTGAAATTCTATGTGAGGGGGTTCAGTTCTAAGTATGGCTTGCACAATTCTAATTAAGGTATGCAGATCATTGAGGAAGATATCAAAGCTGATGAGTTATGCACTAGGAGGGAATATGCAAGGTGGTTGGTTAAAGCAAATTCGCTATTGGAAAGGTAGTGGTAACTACTCCAGATTAATGACAGATGTTTTTGTTTAGTTTACGTGACATTCTATAATTGCTTATAGGAACCCAAAGCACCGTATTCTCTCACCTGCAGCAGTTCTAGGTTCCATATCTGCAGCATTTGATGATATTCCTGTGGAAGATCCTGATTTTGAGGCAATTCAGTGTAAGAATTGACTTTTAATTAATGCTCGTGAAGGTGTCTCACGGAGGAAGAAAATTCTTAATTTTACCCATTGGATTGTTTGTTCTTCAGCTTTAGCGGAGGCTGGCATTGTTCGCAGCAAGCTAGCAGGTATAAGTGTGGGGTCTTATGTTGATGATACCGATTATGACAGAGGCATATTCTTTTTTCCAGAAAGGTACATTGATAGTTACTCCTTGACCTCTCTTTATCTGCCTAGCTGATAGGAATGCAAATGAACCAAACCATTAACATATCGTGTTTGGTTTGTTAACAACCCAATTCGTGTTTGCTCGTTAAATAAACGAACCGAACATGAACAGAAATTTAACGTTTGTTAAGTAAACAAACCGAACGTGAACACAGTCGTTAAGAGCTCGGTCCCCAAGAGTTGGAAATTACGATATGTATTAGTATAAATAAAATAAAGCATGGTATAAATTTTACATGACAAAATCCACATCATGTGAAAATTTTCCGCACACGAACAATATTTACGAAGAAGCATCATTTGGATACTGAGCAAGTCCAAAACTTAATAATTTTAACACATGTTTAGGCACATATGAATATTGACGTTGTGGAAATAATATATAAAATTATGTATCCCGGTCTAAACTCAATTTCTAAGATTTATGTTGTTAACGAACCGTTCGTGAACAAATTGTGGTTAGTTTGTCAAACGTTCGGTTTGTGTTCGTTCGCCTATAAACGAACATGAACCAAACATGAACAATCATTTCGAGTTAACGAACGAACATGAACAGAGCTGTCGTTTGGTTCGTTATACACTCCTATCAGCTGATATCTACTTCATATTGGCAAGGGAAAACAAGAAAATATGAAAGCAATATTGAATTTAATTTATTAGTTTATCTGTTTCATTTGGTTCTTTTGAACATCTACAATGGTATTGCTAGTTTTTATTTGTTAAGTGTTGACAGATAAGCGAAAAAGTGTCTTTTAACTTACCCCATCGCATGTTAGAGTTAACTTGATTTTTGACATCACAATGGACATGTTAACTTTAGCTATAAAAACTATATAACTAAATAAAATATAAGTGATATATATTGAATAATACAACTATTTAAATTATTCAATAGCTCATGGCCCACATAGCAATGGTTAACTTCATTACTACATATAAAATAAACCTATACAGAGAGAATAAAAAGTTGACACATCATGGCTAACATAACCAATGTAGTGGTAAAAGTTACATTTTGCTAACTTATGACACTAAAATTATTTCTAACATATCCATTGGAGATGCTCTTAGGTTCTTAGCTCGCCAAGATCTGATAGATTGGAAAGCTCAGCTGGAGTATGAAGCTGTGCTTGGAATGAATGAGAAGGTAATTTGAAATCAAATTACTGTTATATCGCTTGTGTATACATTCCGAAGTTTGAGACACAAAATTAGGTATATATATTAATAATATTATTCATATCGTGTTCTGTGCCAAAATCTGCAATTGTCAGTAAATAATTCTTTTTCAAGAATCTGACTTATTAACAGTCCAGATATCAGGTTCCAGCTTGGGTTTCATGGACGTACGGGAAATCAACACAAATGCCTCGCCTAAACTTTTTGTAGATATGATGGCTGGTGACAGAAGCATTCTCAGAAAAGTTTTTGGTACCTTCAAACTTTCCATTTTCTCTCAATTTGATGTCAGCTGGTCATTTCTGTGGGAAATAGTGTTCCTGAGAGGTCGATAGGACACTAACCAATGATTTGTTTATCCTACTCTACAAAACTGATCTGTTACCTAGAGTGCATATTTATCTAGTGAATAGGTACATTCAATAAAGATAATGAATCTTACCTCGAATCCCTTAAAACGAATTAAGACAGTATTCACTATTTAAGTGAGTAGGGTCTCGTGATACTATTTAGATTGAGAGTACAGATTTCAGACTTGTACTGTAACATCCCTGACCTAATTTGGGAGTCACACGGCCGAATAACACGTGTGACGACACGTGCTAGACAAAGCCTAATTTACAAACATTCAGAAATAGTAGAATAATGAAATATACCCAAAATTTTGTACCTTCATTAATAACAATTTTAACTACGGTCCTTACCAAGTAATTAAACATCATATAAGCTAAAGAAAAATTAAATCGTAGCGGAAAATCTAGCTTAAACTTCTATAAAGTCTGTCTGGTCCCAACTAATCGACTTCAAATCTAAATAGCCGATCGCTTACCTGAAAAACATTTTAAAAGGGAGGGGTGAGCTAAACGAGCTCAATGAGAGATAATGGCTTACAATATAATATAAGGGACATAAATAAGATTTTTCCTTATCTTTTCTTTCAAATTAAATGCTTTATTTTAAGTAAAATTCCCAATGCAATTATTTAGAAATCACTTGAACAAATTGAATGAAATATAAATAATCTCTTTCTTCTTTCTTATTCTGATGTTCGCAAATATGAAAGTATTATGTTACGGTAACAAGCTCGATTGACTTACTCAATCTCTTTATCGTCGATCTTTTTCTCAGGTGTATAAACCATACGTGCACTACGTAATTAAGGTCACCACGGCATGACGGCTGAGTCTATTCCTTAAAACGTTCCGGTTGACGAAGCTATGTACAATCGTTAAGTCAACCGTTGAGAACTAAACTCATTTGTTTAGTTGCCAACGTCACCCCACTGATGGGCTTGGAGGAATCTCCGTTGGACTTCTCTCTCATGATACCAATACAAAATCATAAGCGCACCAAAAATAAAACTGTCTTTAATATAAACTTTCACTTCATAAAATTACATTTCTTTCTTTCTTTCAACATTTAATATAAATATAATTATATAATAATACTGTTTTGTGAATAATCACTGAAAATCTACAAATACTTTGTCGTAAAAATGCAATGGGATACTTGTAGTAGAAGACAAAACCCACTCACCTGACTCGGGTTGAAAAACCCGAAACACTTATACACCAAAATCATTAATGACCTGAAAATATCATATGGTATACTATTAATTACAAGTACAAGAGCTTTATAAAATCAACTACTATCACTAAACTGCTATCTTCGACAATCAAGGTACCACGTAGTTTATAGCTCTAGTTGCTACAGCCTAATCTCTTAAATAGAATGCTAACTAAAATACTCCAAGATAACTAGTTCTATGGCAAGGTCAAAACATCATATCACAAATACATGCTCCTCTTAGTTGAACCCTTCCTTTAATTAATCATTTGCTTTCCTTGTTTTTCAAATATAGTCTTATGAGTTTTGTAGCAAAATCAACACTTAAATGTTTACCTTTGTTTACTGTAGTGCAACCCATTACCCTGTTCTTAGATTGTTTAGGGTAGAAGCTTGTTTAAGGTAGAAGCGAAAACTTTCCCTTACCCTAAAATGAGTTGTTCTAAGGAAAAAGTGCCCGTAGATATTCCCAATGATACTTTCCTTAACCCTACCGCTCAATTTACATACTCCCGGATCAAAATCACAATAAAATTCGAACAACTAATTGGTTCTAACTTCTGTAACTCGTTAAGATTAAAATCATCAAACAACCAACTTGATCCTTTTACTGCAATTACAAGTATTCTAACATACACATGGATGGAATTAACATGCTAGAAATTGATAACAAGGTTATAGATTTACCTTTTTAACAGCATGATACCTAGCTTCTATGGTCCCGTCTTTCGGTCACCGCCCTCAGTCATCTTTCTTATCTATCAATCTCTCTCTTTCGACTTATCTGGATATATGTATATGTGTATGTGTATGTGTATGTGTGTGTGTGTGTGAGCATATATATATTCTTATCGGATGATATATGACTCTGCCTCTTATATGCTAATTTATATATATATATATGAAGACTAATTAATTCGAGCGTTTTCTTTCACAAGTTAATCATTCTACGTTAGAAAATCAAAGACAGACTTTTAAGTTCTTTGTATTTCTTCTAATTTAATTACTAGTCCATCCTTATTACAATTGTCTCTTAATAATTGTTAAATACTAAACCACCCCTCCACGTTACCAAAATATCAAAACAATCTAAAAATATTGAACATTAGTAACTAAATATAATAAAATAAAATACTGGATTTTACATGTACACCAGTTGGCTCTCGAGTATAGGGAAGCACGTAATCTATAGGATACCTACAGCTATATGATGCATCATTCGCTGCTTTTCTGTGTTTATTGTTAATATATGGATTCATTTTCTTCATCTCTCATTTGGTAGGACAAGGAAAACGGTTTCAGCCAAATAAACCTTCAACAAAGGCCCAAGCAGCTGTGGCACTGACAAGTGGTAGGATGGCAGAAGCAATTAATGCTGAAATCACAAGACTTGATGCTGAAAATATTTCAAGGAAAAGAGAAATGGAAGTAATTAAGTTTGAGCTCCTTGGGAATGGAGATATAAAGATATTATGGGACAGGAAGCTTGAAGGAGAAAAAATTCGGGCTTCTGAGGTTGGTAGAGTTTATTTTCAAGCTATGCATAATTTAGAACAAGAAAAAAATTCTCAAGAAAAAGCTCTTGCTGAGTATACGAAGCAACGCGCAGCTATGGATTGTCAGAGGCAGTTGCTTCTGAGTCTGAAAGAAGAAGTCGATGAAATGTCGAAAATGCTTACAGTTGAGAAAGTCAAATATGTAGATGAACAACGTATTGTGAAGGACATGATCAGCGGATCCCAGAGCAAATTTGAAAAAGCACATGACACGAAATCCGTACTTGAAGCTGAGATAGAATCGCTGCGAATTTTGAGGTGGACTTTCTATTTGCATTAATTTTATTTTCTGACCGAAACCAAGCGCAATTTTTGAAGCAGTGGCGGTTTTAATTTTTATTCATGGAAGGCTTTAGTGTGGAGTTTATTTTTTATGATTGGAACTTAGAATTCAATTATCTATTACAGAATGGAGACGCGTATTTTTTTTTAAATCTTTTTTGCTTAATTTTATTTAAGTTAATGATTGATTTTTTTTTAAATCTTTTTTGTTTAATTCAATGTTGATGATTGAATGATGCAGATCTTGGATTGAAGACGAAGCTATGAAAAGCCAAGCTCGTGTCAAGGTCCTTGAGGAGGTGGGACGAAGGTGGAAATGGGAAGATCGAGCATGATTTCCTCTTCCAATGATATAACTGATGTAGTGCAAGGAATATTTTGAAAATATCTGAAATTTAATTTGCATTTTGTATGTCTAATCGAGAGCCTCATTTCAATTTTCAGATACACATTTGCTTTGTTAAAGTGATGTGTCTTTAGTGTTTTCAGGGTCATGCAGACTTGCAGTGGAGGCCATTACATAACTTGTTATATATTGTTCTATATCAATTATTTTCTTTGTTGTTTCTGTAAGGTTTGCACAAGGTATCTAAAGTTCAGGTGCACGCAACGCAAACAATCCAGATATGAGGATTATCAAACTAACGCATACACGAGGGAAAGGGGAGCGTCATGCCATCAAACTATAGCTCAGATCTGTTAGGATTTTGTATTACTTCTAGAACTGGGTGCACTAAACTTATATACATAAGCTATACATAAGAACAGTGTATTAAAAAGCATACCTGAAGGCTCGTTGATGCTTGCTTTTAACTAAAGCTTAAAAAAATTGTACAGCTTAATTTGGTCAAAAAACTTAAATAAACATTGCTTTTAACCCCCTCAATGCTTCAAAAACACGCTCACAATCCAAAAAATTAAAGTTTTAAATTAACGACACAAAACTATGGTATTCTCATGAATTCATGATATGGAAATACAAGATATTTACAATATTCCTCTAGTCAAACTAAACAAAATTGGCAATCACGTATACTAAATTGCAAGTATATCTTTAACTGAAGGTATATGCATATATTTTTGATCATTATCACGCCCTCTCAAGCAAATAGGCAAATCTGCAACGTGAAGCTTGTCACATAAAAATTGGAACCGAGCTGACGAGAGAGGCTTGGTAAAAATGTCCGCAGTCTGATCCTTGGATGAGATAAAACGTATCCGAAGTGCTTTGGCAGCAACCCTTTTGCGAACAAAGTGAAAATCAAGCTCAGTATGTTTTGTATGTGCATGAAATATTGGATTAGCTGACAAATAGGTGGCCCCAATATTGTCACACCTGAGGAACAAAAATAGGAATGCTGAGATAACGACATAAAAAGAGCAACCAAATGAGCTCAGCAGAAGCAGCAACTGGCGCACAATATTTAGCCTCGGTGCTCAACCGAGCCATAGACTGTTTGTGTGCACCCTTTGAGAGACTGCATGAGCAAAAACTGGGCTTACAGTGGTATGTTTAACGATCGGGCTAAATGTCGATTATATTCTTAGAAGGAACCAACTCAAAATCTTCCTGTCTGCTTCACTAAACGCTAGATTGCAAATAAAATCCGTGTCATTATAACAAATTACCTTTTTCATTTCATAGTCCATTGTGATTTCATATTTGTCGACTGAAGAAACCCTAGTTTTCGTAATTTCATCCTCAACCCTAATGGTAATGTCGGGTTTGATTAGGGTTTAGCTTGTGTTGCCCCCATGCCCTTCCCCCCGTTATGGGTCCCGTCACCACATCCCTAGTCTGTGGTAGGCTTGGCCCTTCGCCCCTCGTGGATACATGCCCATCAATTTCCGCGTCCCTTGATAATTTGTTTGTGATATTCCGTGATATCCAAGATCGCGTCTTCCGCCTCCACAAAATAAACCTTTCGCCTAAGTTGGTTTTACGCTACCAATATTAGCTAGGAATCATTCACACACAAGTGTAGACTGAAGAGAAATAACATTGTTTTTATCATTGTTTTTTATTACCCTAATGAAAATCGTATCAATTTATCTAGATTGCAGTTACTTTGAAACTATGTGGGTCAGTTATGTAATATAGAAAATAGTTGGAGCAACTGATGACGTGACATAGTAATTACTCAAACATAATTGACTGAATTTTGGTAAACAAACCACTTTTCCATTCTAGAAAATAACTGACGTATACAAAACCGAGAGAAAAATGTAACGTTGGTGTAATAAATCAAAATTTTGAAATGTTGTATAACATCAGGAAAACTGCAATGGGTTGTATATGAGGGTGGGAAAAAAAACACGCAAACCCAACTCGTAAGTCGTAACGTAGCCTGTACGGATTGAGACAGATTGAGTGTCCAATAAATTTCAACCTAACCCGTTGGGCTAAGAGTTAGATTCACAAATCACGCGCTAACCTAACTCAACCCATTTCAATAAGTAATTTTATATTTGATGATAATATCAATTGGATTTAAGGTTTAAATTTGTATTTATTATTCATTTTGTTGATTTACACCCTTAAACAACTATATAATCCCGGTCAATGGTTTACATCCAGTGAATTATTGATTTAAATTTTTGTTATGTAGTCAAACTTGTGATTTGATTATGTTTTAATTTTGTTATATATTCGTCAATGTTTTAAAAATTGCTTTTAATGCATATTTCTTTTGAAAGATTCAAAAAATTTAATATTTAGTCTGATTATGTAATTTATAGAAAATTAAGTTCTAAAATAAAAATTAAAAAATCAAACTGACCAAAATTATGGTTAAAATTGACCAAAATTATGCAATCAAACTGACCAAAATTAAAAATCAAATTAACATTACTTGTACAGTATCGTAATATCAGTATATCAAACTTTTGATACCGACTTGATTGGTTTGGTTCGAAAAACGATTGATCAGTATAATTAGGTAAAAAAAATGTCACCTAGGCATACTACCTCAGTTATGGTTAAAATATTAAAAAGTCCCGGGTTCACTAAGCTACAATCCAACATGTAGCTGTTGAGGGTAAAGTAACCTTTTGACTCATATCTGGCCTTAGATCATAGATAAGCCAAAAGACCGATTCTTATGGCAAAGAGTTAAATCAGTTTCTCAATAAAGCTAAGTTTTACACTTCTTTTTCTCTTGGCTTATAATATCTCTCATTATTCCATTTAACCAAAATTCCAAATTTGCTAAATTAAATTTCAGCCTCATCCTTTCATCATATCTATCCTTTCTTTTTTTCAACCTCCTATTTTAACAAGCCAACATAAAATGCATTCCTTCTTTGTCTTTGCCTATTCAATGGGTCCACTTTGGTTCTTACAAAATGAACTTTGTTCTTTATAAAATCTAAAACATGCCTGTTTGGGAAACTAATTTCTTGGTATTCAGTTATCTTATCAAAGACCCACATGGTAAAAAAAAACTCTCAAAGTAACTTAACTTCATTTCTGGTGGTCCCTTTTAAGTTCGACTTATTTGTTTTTTTTACGGCATGTGGGGGAGTTTTAATAGTTCACAAGTTTTTAGATAAACAAATGATTATTTCAGTTAATTTTTGCATTCCATGACGGGACACAAATTTCTATTGGTTTGTACATCGTTATATATGTAATTAATTAAAAAGATTAAGGACAAACTATGTAAAAAAAAATTTCATTTGTTCATGAAATGCAAATAAGTAGTGCAAGTTGCAAGCACAAATATCATTACTGTCAGATAAACGAAACCGATTTTCCTTTTTTCATGCTTAAATAATGGCCTAAAACTTATTTTCTCAAAAGCTGCACAGTAGCAACCGTATCAGTTATCTTATATCACCAAGTTAACTTAAATATATAACTAATTTAACTTTAATATATCACTAATTTAACTTAAATATGAGAAGATTGTTCTAAAATTGTACACGAATCAGTTTACTTATCCATTACCTTAAATATAACTCAAATATCCCTCAAATATAAGGGATCAAGATGTTCCCTTATAATTAAAATAATAATTTATATTTCTTAATTTTCTCTTATTCTCTCTCATTTATTTATATTTTTCACATATAAATTAATAAAATAACAAAAAGATGAGTTGTATAGTTTTGATCGAGAAATTGATAAAAAAACTGATAATTTGTATAAACCAAAACGTTTAATTGAATTTTTTTTTATAGAAGTATATTAAAATATAGTAATATTTAGTTATGATAATAAATTTGATAGGAAAGCTAAAAAATGTATAAAGTTAAACTGTTATCCTAAAAGTATATAAGTGATCTAATTATATTAAATATGAGTAACAGTGTAAGGAAATGATGTTTGCTCTTAAATTCAACTTTAAAATTAGGAGCACTTACTTTTCAAGAACTAGAGATTATCAAGCAATTGTGGTCCAACTTGTTCCACTCTAAAAACAGGTTGAGCAATAACCTAATAAAACATTAGTGTACTTATACGCAGCTTATATAATTACAGTTGACAAGGTCTCTTTCAGTCTGTTATAAATGATTATCTAATTGAGCAGACTCAGACCAAGAATGAGTTAATAATAAGTAGGTACAACTTGTTTTGGTGTCTTGTGTTCCTCCTAGAATGACAGTTGGGACTTATTTTCATTTATTAGATAAACATTTATATATTTTCTGGATACACGCAAGCTCTATCCCATGAATGGCCTAAAACCTTGATAAGAGGATAATGCTAGTTTTGTAAAGAAACTTATTAGTATTTGTTTTTGTCTCTTGATACTCAAAAGACATTTATACCAAAACCATACTCATAAATATAGGGAAACAATAATCCAAGGGTTTATGGTTATGGGTTTTTTGTTTAGAAATGAATGGGTAAATTAAGTATATTGTATGATTAATCTTACATGATAGCTAGGTTGGGATTTGTGGTTGCTGCTTCTATTGCAGCTTTTGCAGTTAAGCAGCTAAATGTCAAAAGCTCAAAACCATCACCTGATCCTCTAGAGAAGCCTGAAGGTATTTTTTTAAAATATGTTTAGTATACTTGTCTACATTCAATAGGATTACTTGGGTAATCTTTATGGCTATGGGAAAAATACCAGTAACTATCGTCTTTGTTTGTTTGTATATTTTTATGCGAAGTGAGCTCGGAAAATGGAGATGTGTCCATCGAAGAGCCTCAAGAACCTGCTGTCAAGGAGGACAAGGAAGAGTTCACCTATTCTATTGATTTCCTCGATGAACTGGATGTAAGGATTGATTAGAAATCTTTCTATGATTGAAAATGTTTACTTTTCTGCCTTTTGTCTAGTTTTTTATTATTCATAATGTAATTTGATTGCTGTTGTAGGAGGAGGAGGAGGAGGAGGAGGAGGATAAAGAAGAGGTTAAATTAATTAGTGGCGAAATAAATCCCGTGGTGAGAAATTCACTCGATATAGACGATGAGATTTTACCCGAATTTGAAGATCTCTTATCCGGGGAGATTGATTTTCCATTACCAAGCGATATGTACTACGACACAGACAGCGCCCCCAAGGGTGAGAAAGACAGAGTTTACGAAGCCGAAATGGCTAATAATGCAAGTGAATTGGACAGGTTGCGTAATCTAGTCATGGAACTAGAGGAGAGAGAAGTGAAGCTTGAAGGTGAACTTCTCGAGTACTATGGTCTAAAAGAGCAAGAATCCGACGTTGTTGAACTGCAAAAGCAGCTCAAGATCAAGACGGTAGAGATTGATATGCTAAACATAACCATCAATTCGTTACAAGCCGAGAGAAAAAAGCTACAAGAGGAGATATCGAACGGAGCTTCTGTTCGTAAAGATCTGGAAACTGCTAGGAATAGGATAAAGGAACTTCAGAGGCAAATCCAGCTGGAGGCTAGTCAGACGAAAGGGCAGCTATTGTTGTTGAAACAGCAAGTGAGTGGTCTTCAATCGAAAGAGGAAGAAACTTTTAAAAAAGACGCGGATTTAGAGAGAAAGCTTAAAAGTTTGGCACAATTAGAGGTTGATGTTGTTGAGCTTAAGAGGAAGAATAGAGAGCTTCAACATGAGAAGAGAGAGTTGGCAGTTAAACTTGATGCAGCAGAGACCAGAATTGCATCGTTATCTAATATCACAGAGGTAAAGATACCTTAATTTTTTACTGCTCGAGTTTGAGTACAAAATATTAGTTTGTATTTGTGGTGTTGTTAGAATTGATAAATTAGTGATGCTTGTTTCGTTAGCTTGCGTGTTCATTTGACTATAATCGGCAGTGGGTTTAGATGGTCGGCCTAGAAGCTTAGCTTATTTTATTTCTGTCCTGAAACGAGTAATTTTAAGCTGGACAAACTCAACTTTTTCCTCAACCCCAAGTAAATCATCATATTTGCTTAAATATTGCAACCGTTTAAACAACAACTATGTTATCTGTGTTAGGGTGCCAAATTTGTAAACGTGATGGCGATCTTATTATCATGAACTTTTCCATTATGTATAGCAACATATAAGGAGAGATCACTGGTTGTTTGCCAAATGACACGGAGCCGGTTATAGCCTTCGGCATATTTTTTCTATTGGCCTTTTGGGCACTTATAAAGATCACACGTACCGCGGTTATAGCCTTCGGCATATTTTTTCTATTGGCCTTTTGGGCACTTATAAAGATCACACGTACCGTTGATTATAAGCTGTAACAAACCATCGTCTAATAGAATGTCTTTACAATTGAGCTTTGGAGTAAATTAAAAACTCTTCTGCCGAACAGTAACACAGGTTCTAGATACGAGTTCATGTAAATATGCTAAAAGGTAACAGTAAGTGTTTGGTGAAATGATGACCTATGGTACATTTGGGACATGAAAAAAAAACTTTTTTTTCACTGACATCCGCATAGGAAAGTTTTATTGAATGATGTGGCTGTTTATGAGCAAACTACTTAAAACATACAATCCCGCTAAGTTGTCTTATGATTATACATCTTCTTATTCTGCCTCGATTTTTTGATGAAATTGCACATTTTCATGGTAATAACCCTTGTTTTCATTCTGTTTGCAGACTGAAATGGTTGCCAAGGTTAGAGAAGAGGTTAATAATCTGAGGCACACAAATGAGGATCTCACGAAACAAGTCGAAGGGCTTCAAATGAACAGGTTCAGTGAAGTAGAAGAATTAGTTTACCTTCGTTGGGTAAATGCATGCCTAAGATTTGAGCTACGTAATAACCAAACCCCCGTCTCAGGAAAAGTCTCGGCTCGTGATTTAAGCAAGAGTTTGAGTCCAAGGTCTCAAGAGAAGGCTAAACAGCTCATGTTGGAGTATGCAGGATCTGAACGAGGACAAGGAGATACGGACCTTGAAAGCAATTTCTCTCATCCTTCATCTCCTGGTAGTGAAGATTTTGATAATGCCTCTATGGACAGTTCCTTCAGTAGATATAGCAGCGTAAGTAAAAAACCGAGCCTAATACAAAAGTTGAAGAAGTGGGGAAAGGTTAAAGATGAATTCTCGAGCGCTCTTTCATCACCAGCTAGGTCCATCAGTGGTTCAAGTCATAAACCTCGAGGCCCGCTGGAGGCCTTAATGTTGAGAAACGCGAGTGAAACTATGGCTATAACTACGTATGGGAAGCTAGAGCAAGAGGACTATAATTCTCCCGAAACTCCAAAAGTTTCCACTAGTGATGCTTTGAATTCGGTTGCTTCCTCTTTTAGTCTAATGTCGAAATCGGTTGAAGGGGTCTTGGACGAGAAGTACCCCGCTTATAAAGACCGGCATAAGATAGCAGTGGAGCGAGAGAAACATATCAAGGAGAAAGCGGAACAAGCGAGGGTAGCGAGATTTAGTGACGGTGTAAAGATGAGTCCTGGATTCGAGTCGAAAGGGAGGGTAGAGAGTTTTAGACCCCCAATGAGTTTGCCACCTAAGCTTTCTCTGATAAAGGAGAAACCAGTTATCGCATCTAACGACTCAGGTGAACAACCAGGTAATGGGAACGCAGGTGAGGCTCAATCGGTGAGTAAAATGCAATTGGCTCATATCGAGAAGAGAGCACCTCGAGTACCCAGGCCACCTCCTAAAGGAGCTGGAGCTGCTCAGACAAATGTTAATCCAACAAGTGAGATACCAAAAGGAGGCCCACCACCGCCACCTCCTCCACCAGGTGCTCCACCACCACCACCACCTCCACCTGGAGGGGCCCCTTGTCCACCTCCACCACCAGGGAGCTTACCGAGAGGGCCAGGGGGTGGTGACAAAGTTCACCGTGCTCCTGAGCTAGTTGAATTTTATCAGTCATTGATGAAAAGAGAGGCTAAGAAAGATGTACCATCTTTGGCATCTTCCACGTCCAATACGTTGGAAGCCCGTGGCAATATGATCGGAGAGATCGAGAACAGATCATCTTTCCTCTTAGCTGTATAATTCCGATGTTCTTCGTCTTTGTTATTTTAAGAAACTATTATTTTCGTATACTTTTCTGATATTTTTTTTGAAAGAACCCTTACTTCTAATGATCTACTCATAATATTTCGTAAAATTCATTTTCTTACCGAATTTAAAAACCATTAAAACAAAGGTACTTCAAGTAGGTTATTTGATATTTTAGCTTAAACCTATGAGAAACAAGGATTGAAAATAACTCCTTCAAGGACAGAACCAAATCTACCTGTAAGTTTATTTTGATCATCGCAAATTTTACTAAAATTGTGGTTCATTCATGATTCAGGTAAAAGCTGACGTGGAAACTCAAGGCGATTTTGTGCTGTCGCTTGCTTCTGAAGTCAGAGCAGCATCTTTTGCCAGCGTAAATGATCTAGTAACATTTGTCAACTGGCTGGATGAAGAGCTGTCTTTTTTGGTATGAAATACCTGTTTCCTTTAAGACTATATGATATTATTTCGTCATAAACTCACTCAGACAAAACTAAAGCAGGACTCTTCAGAAATCTCTGGTCTAATTAGTAACACACAAAAGAGTATCTAATTATAGTACCAATTTTCAGGTAAGAAGAAGTCTTAGTCTTAGACGTGTATTTCAGATATCGTTTAATTTGGTTCCCAGATTCAAGTTCCCATGACTTGGTTTTGGTAATAAACTTTGTTGGTTTGATATTACTCTTTTTGGGGTATTTTTTTTTCTATGAAGGATCAGTCAAGCACATCCATAAGGAGAAGAAATACACAAACACGCAAAAATGTCAATTTTAATCATTTAGCAATGGCAAAAGAAAGAGCTAAAACTCGGAATCATTTAGTATGAATAATTTTACCTGTCGTAATATTTCTTTCAATCATGTTGTTTTTTCTGCAAGGTTGATGAGAGAGCAGTTCTGAAGCACTTTGATTGGCCTGAAGGAAAAGCAGATGCACTCAGAGAGGCATCCTTTGAGTATCAAGACTTAATGAAGTTGGAGCAACAAGTTTCCTCTTTTATCGATGATCCCCAACTTTCCTGCGAAAACGCTTTAAAAAAAATGTACAAATTACTCGAAAAGTAAGTATGCTCTTTTAACAAGTTTTTTCCTTTAGTGCGTGTTTCGTGTGTGGACAAGGAGACCAAAAAACGGTGACTCTGGGAAATACTTTCTAGTTATAATAGCAACCTCGTACGTGTTTCATGCTTAAACTGTATTTTAGTCAGGTGTGTACCCTTTATTGTAATTAAGTGCATATGCTACATGCTAATATACTAATATGCTTTCTAGATATGATATCGAGTTTGAGTGTAATTCGATAGCACCTCTATATTGCATGTAGAATATCTTAATAACATATGCACTTACACTTGCAAGGAATTTTTGTACCACACACTAACTTACAAAATAACTGGTTTTTATGTACCCGGAATAAATTGACCATACTTTCTATTAATTTTAAATTGGTTTCCGACAAATGATTCTCATCATTTCTTTAGATACACGCAGTGATGACATTCTTTTCACAGTCGTTGTTCACTCTTCTATTATTTCAAGCTCCAAATGAGGTGTTAAGAGTTGTTGACAATTTGCTAATTCATATTCAGGGTTGAGAATAGTGTGTATGCACTCCTACGTACACGAGACATGGCTATTTCGAGATATAGAGAATTTGGAATACCTGTTGACTGGTTGCAAGATTCTGGTGTTGTTGGAAAGGTATATTCCATAATACCGAAAAACAACCGTCATAAAATATTTTAATGGGATTTACCATTATGCTTAGTAATTGTGGAATTTTGGCTTATATAGTAGTTTCCTCTGATATTTTACATGCTTCAATAGAAACAATAGTCTTTTTTATGTACTATGTTCCATGAACGATTGATCTAAAACAGTAGGGAAAATAGTAACTCAACTTATGGAAAGTCGAATCTCCATATCTTCTGAGTGTCTACAATGTTTCAAATAAATCTGTTTTTTTTTTTTCTGTTTCAGATCAAGTTATCATCTGTACAATTAGCCAGAAAGTATATGAAACGTGTTGCTTCGGAACTTGATGGGATGAGCGGACCTGAGAAGGAACCAAACAGGGAATTTCTGCTATTGCAAGGAGTGCGTTTTGCTTTCCGTGTTCATCAGGTAAAATCAAATTTGGCTTATTGTTCATGGTTCAGGGGGTTCCTCATAACTTTTTTCTTTCCTCATAAGTTGTGTTCTTTACTAGGTTGGTCGCTTCAGAAATTGAGTATTTACAGTTTCCGGTAAAGCTTGATATTGTTTTAAGGTCACCAAAATTTTGTTTTCTAAGAAATATCAAATACCCGAACTTATTTTCTTAAGTTGGAGCAGAACAGGGCACATCCTTTTTCGTAGACATTGAATTCCATCTTGTTCCAATCACTGATATTAAGTATTTCGCCTGTGTTTAGTTTGCGGGAGGTTTCGATGCCGAGAGTATGAAGGCTTTTGAAGAACTGAGAAACAGAATGGGTCAAACTGGTGAAGGCAATAAGTTGGAAGCATAATTTAATTTTTTTTCTTTTCCTTTTGATTATTCTGCATCATATTTTTACTTGTATACTTCAACATGAATCCCATATAGGTCTACGTCAAAACTATTGATTATGAAAGTTCACATTTATACGACCACTAAGTCTCATGTTCAAAAGTATATTTTGATGAATTTCATCATTGTACTTATTAGTCATACAAAATCCTCTTCTTTGCTTTCATTTTTCGGTCTAATGCTTATGCTACATATGTGCTATAGCTTACACCATTTTTTACCCCCAGAAAATGAAAATAAGTGCAAATAGCTTAAAGGTTTGGTACTGTAAAATCAAAGCTAGGCAAGGGTATGCCCTTTGTGACCTATGTAGGGTGGGAGATCATTGATCCTTTTATCCTAAATTCCACGTAACAAATTATTATCAATCATAGAAAATGAGAGCCGGTGGGCTGGTTGCTTCTTTTAAACAAATAACTTGGATGGTTTTTCGGGCAAGAAAACACCAGAATAGCTCAGCATAAAAACAAATAAATTAAAATACGAACTATTAGCATGAACAACCAACAATGCCATGGTTACCATAACATTAAACTTGAGATCTGATCCGGAAGCGGGACTGAGGTTTACCATGTGGCTCGGACCTAATGTGTACAGTCTGCACTAGCTCTTTTTATTAAACTAGCCAAACATTAAAATAGAACATTAAAATAAACATGTTTAGTTTAATCTGAAACTTTCATTAACCGTGTGTGTATATATATAAATATGATATACAATTGTTTAGAATAAGTTCGGTTTCACGTAACGAATTAATAAAAATGTAAAAAAGAAACAACGCATTAAAACTCGACTACCACAATTGTATTATTTAAAACTTTGCTAGCCCAATACAAGCACGGTTTAACTTATTTTAATTTCCGTAGTCTTTTATATAAACATATAAAAAGATGTAGAGTCGTTTAAAAAACAGTTAAATCTCTAATTGTATATTATTATTGGATTTTACATTAGTAAGAAATTTCAATCCTCATAGTTTATTACTATTGTTTCCTAATTTTAATGATTCTATAGGGGTGATATCGGTTCGGTACCGACTTTTTATTATATATCAATACCATACCAAGCTAGTTTGGTTTGAGAATTTGTATACCATTACCGAGCCAAAAAATTCGGTATACCGAACTTTCGGCATACCAAACTATTCGGTTGGTTCAGTTCGGTTTCGTTTTTATATCAAAGTTTAGAGTTTACAAGTGATGATAGAAAAATTAAGCGAAATGGGAAAAAAAACATAGTATAAAGTTTTAAAAGTAGCAGATTAAATATATATATATATATATATATATATATATTATTGTTACATTTTCTTGTTTTTTTGCATAAAAGAGTAAAAATTATTAGACCTTTCTAGTAAATGTTATAACTATTCACTAGAAAAAGTAATATAAGTATATTATAACAATGTTAATAATTAAGTGTAAATAAGTTTTTTTAGTTTATTTGTCTATACAGTATATTTTAATATTTCGGTTTGAATCGGTACCATACTGAACTCGACAAACGAATACCGAAACCGAACCGATTTTTAAAGATCGGTTCGGTTGTACCGTACCGTAATGTCAGCATACCAAACTTTTGGTACCGACTTAATTGGTTCGGTTCAAAAAACGATCGATTGATACAAATCGGTACAAAAAGTCACCCCTATACCCTATAGAAGTACAATTTGACTAATTTCAGTTTTCATAGTCTTTTATATGTCAATTTGACTATATTTAGTTTTGGTAGTCTTTTATATGTAGATTTGACTTAAATTTAGTTTTGCTGGTCTGTTATATGAAGATATACAAAGTAACAAAAATGGAGAGTCGATTAAAAAGGAGCTTATATGTCTAATTGTATATTGTTGATTGAATTTTACATAAGTTTTTGAATTTATTATGTTATTTCTTTAAATATTTCTTTCAAAAAGTCGCATGTGGTAACTTTTGGATTTTACATAAGTTTTCAAATTTATTATGTTATTTCTTTTAATTTTTCTTTTAAAAAGCCACATGTGGTAACTTTTGGTTAGGTTTGGCGAATACTTGTGGTTATAGAAACTATTATGACCAATTAAACATATAATGTAATCTATGGTAAGTAAATTTCAAGGGGTGATAATGCAATACTGAAGGGAGGAGAAGTGAAGCATTTATTATGTTGTCAGGTGCCACTTTTGAATAAAATTTATTTAGGTTATTTCTTTAAATATTTCTTTCAAAAAGCCACATGGGTTAACTTTTGGGTTAGGAGAATACAGTTATAGAAACTATTAGGACCAATTAAACACATAATGTAATCTAGCTACTATCCATTTAGCTAGTATTGTACTTAATACTAAAAATCTTAAACTATGATGACTACGTTGGTAAACAAAGGAAAGCAGTTCTTAATGTAAAATCTAAAACTATAAATATGAAATAGAATTGTAAGTAAACTTCAAGGGTTGATAATGCAATACTGAACGGAGGAGAACTGAAGCATATATGTCTTCCAACCGAATTCAAATTCGCTATAATTGAGAGTGCACTCACATTATCTACAGCTTCATGTAACGGATAAAATTAAAACAATTTAATGGTTTATATTTATACGTGAGTTTTGTAATTTTATTTTTATATAATTTTAATATGCAAAATAAGATATATTAAAATTATTGATCTTTTTTTACTATTTTTAAATAATATTTAAATTTAGATTTCTTTCAACTAGAGTTTTATAATTTTGTTTGACTTTTTATTGTATTGTAAAGTTAGTTTTTAATTTACAAAATCATAATTTATATTTTATATATTAAAATTATATAAAAATAAAATTACAAAACTCATGCATAAATTTACACCATTAAAATATTTTAATTTCCTCCGTTATATGAAAATTTAGACGATGTGAATACATTAAAACTCTAAATAATTTGAATACCTTCCAACCACCCATGTCACAACTCCCGCTTTTAATACAGCAGAAATGTATCATAAGAATAATAATATACTAATAATATAAACATTCATCATATGAATCTCCACTAGTCTAACCTAATTAATATCGAAAGTAATAAAGAATGTGGACAACATAGTAGAAATAATCTAGTGGGATAGAGCCGTATTATCAAATAAATTATTATGAAATCCGTTACTACTCTTTAATGTTACCAAAAAAATATGTGGACAACATCTAGCCGTTTGGACATGCATGTACACAATTTTTGTCATTCCCATGTGCATGTCTAACACTATTTTAATGCAAAAATTACCTTTCCTCTTTTTTGATTCATTTTTCACTCTGTCTTTCTCTCTAAAATGAAAAGTTACTCCCCCTCTTGGTTATTATGCAATTGAAACGATAAGATCTAAAAATTCCAATGATATTTGCACTCCTTGTTTACACTTCACAAATAAATGAAAAGTAAATTTTACATACTTGGTCTATAGGCTTGTTAATCATGTAAACATGTACAGTCAATTGAAATTTTCCATGTCAAAGAATACAAATAGAGAGCGTAAAACATTAAGTGTAACAATAATTTCTTCTTGTGATCTTTATCACACCTGGCCTTCGACTACGGTAATTCTCATTGTGATAAAAGTAAGATTTAACTGGGTTTGGGGTTCATCACAGTTAAAGTAGATGATAATAACGGTTCTTTTTACTATTTAGTTTAATTATTTGGACTGTCTCGTTATTTTATTATTGCACTGTTGGTTCTTTTTGAGGCCTATATGTAAAGAGCTCTCGCTCTCATTTTAATTATTAATTGATTAGTTATGAAAAAAAGCGTAATGCTGGTCTTTTATCTCTCCTAAATTCTCTGTTTCTCGTCTATATTTTCTCTGTTTACCGTCTAAATTTGTCCAACCCTTACGGGTTTTATCATTGGTATCTAGAGTATGTCTTTCCTACATCTCGTGAGAACCCTAGTTAATATTTTTTTCTCATCCAATTCTATCTAATATCTATGAAAAATATCAAAAATTATGAAAAAATTGAAGTCACTGCAGAACTGATTCGGATTGTGGTTATATATATCGTGGATGAAATTATTTGTGATATTACCACCATAATAGATGTTCTTAAGCGGCTAAGCGACCCCTTTTGGTGAATTTAAAGAACAAAAACGAGAAAGTAAGAGCTATCATTAGTGAGTGGGCAAATATCGAAGACAATGATGATGAGAAAGACATTGCATCAGAATCCGATTGTCAAAACGAGTTAGATGTAAACCCACATGAATACGAGAACTTGATCGATAATTGTTTATGGGATGCTTTTCGTCCAACGTTGCCACCACCATGTGCGGCGCCTCTCGTACTAGCACATCCGTCGCCAACAAAGCCACCTCCATCCCCGGAAAGTCCGAACGAGCTAGAAATTTTTGTAATTATAGGTGCATTTAAAGTGTTCGACAAACCCCGTAAGCTAAATGCTAAATCTTTTAGGTGTGAACTTACCGTTTTCCGCTGCCATAGGTACCTATATTTAATTAGCAATGGTCATATACTATTATTTGTGGATTTGTTATTTGAGAACTGGATGAATCGTGGATTAATTGGTATGAAATTATTTTATGGTCTAAACTCGACAAATTGGACTAGTATGAAATATTTTAATTATTGGTTGAGTCGAAAGTGTCTAAAAATTCTGATAATTGGCGAAAAGATAAATGAGACACACATAGAGGTTAGAAGATAAGATTCGCCTTGTTTGGATATACGGTTAATGAGATATGAATTTTTTAAGTCGACATTGTGGTTCAGATTTTTTTCTGCTTGGACACCTAAATAGCTGTTTGAAAAAAATAATTAATTGTTATAGCAAATAGATTTCAAATTGGTTGAAATTTTGTGGGTTGATAGAATACTGGTATATGGTCGCGTGGACATAAAAATCGATGCATATGGATCAATATCGACCGAGTTATGAACTTTTAAAGTTTGGGTTATGTGCACTTTTTTCTATTATGACACCTACGGCGTCGTTTAGAAAATTAATTGTTTGGCCTTGAAAATGGTACTGTATTCAGACAAGATTTGGTGAGAAGATAGACTATTTGTGTACAAACGTTTTCATGCTAAAATCGCAACATTTAGATAAAAAAAGGAATTAGTTATGAATTTTCAAATTTCAATGAACAGTACTATCCAAACTGGACAGAGTGGACCAGCCCGAGTAAAATAAATTTTTTATCGAGTAAAAAGTGTTCAAATTTTAAGAAACTTAGTGAGAATATACACGAGATAGTTACAGAGATTTTGACATAAAATTTACTACTTTCTAATGAACGACTGGTGAGGTATGATTTTCGGAGAATGAATAATTTTTTGTGTTCGGATGATTTTTATGCTCCTGATTTAATGGTTGACCTGGTTAAGGATGTGGATGTGAAACTGTTTTTATATTGGTTGTTTGCTGGATTATTTGAGTGTTTTGATTGATACTGTTAATGGAGTTACGACTTGTTCGAGTTTTCTTGAAATTTATTATCGTGGTTTGAATGGTTTTGCGGGTTTTGTGGGCAATCACAAAATCGGTTTGAAAACATATTTAGAGGGCAAAATTAGTTGGAAGATAATTGAGTATGTTCTTTTACTATTGATAGGCAATAATATTGATGGGGTATGTCATAGTCTTGTAAGCCATCGAATAATTATTTTTGATCCGTATTTGGATGGTACTTTTTATGAAGTTTCTGAAAGCCCGAATATTCAAGCGTATTCGAGTGTGGCAATTAATTGTACATGTGATACTTTCACGTACAATTGGGGCGTTCGGTTTTTCCGATTTGCTTGGGAGTGTGGTTTCGATAAATTATTTTGGGATTGTTGGTTTGATCGAATGACAAAAATTCGGAGGGACGGGTATTTGGTGGGTTGGAAGAGCTTGAATGGGTTCCTATTTGATTGTGGTAGGCTCTGCTTAAAATGATGGATGACTATTGTCGGGTTGCAGCCAGATCGAGGAAGAGTGTGCAGCCGTGCGCTTAACCACAACCTTGAGGACAAGGTTGTTCTTAAGGAGGGTGGAATGATAATAACGGTTCTTTTTACTATTTAGTTTAATTATTTTGACTGTCTCGTTATTTTATTATTGCACTGTCGGTCCTTTTTTAGGCCTATATGTAGAGAGTTTTCGCTCTCATTTTGATTATGAATTGACTAGTTATGAAAAATGGTGTAACACTAGTCTTTTATCTCTTCTAAATTCTCTGTTTCTCGTCTTAATTTTTCCAACCCTTACGGGTTTTATCAGTAGATAAGAACATTTTATGGAGGTGATCAAAGATCGATTTGGTTTATGACGAAAATACGAGCCAAACCAACTAAAATTATCCGGTTCGGATCGATTGAGACCAAATTAATAACCGCAAATAAACCAACCGAACTAAAATTAATCGGTTCGGTTCCCATATCTATACTATTTTGGATATGTAGAGCATTTAGTAGTGACCGATGTGAGTAGGGTTGCGAATGAGTCGAGTCTAACCATGTTCAAACTGGGCCCGTTTAATAAGCAAGATCTAAAATCTTGTTAACACTCGGCTCATTTATAGACAAGCTCGAGCCGAGCCGGTTGACGAGCCTGTCTGAACACATTTTCGACAAGTTTAGGCATCGTTTCGTTTTAAAAAAAATATTTTTATCACTTAGCTAAAATAAACATCGTTTCGCTTTAAAAATCAACGTTAAGATAAGTAATACAACACTTGATCATTGTGGTTTCGGTTTTAAATAGATTTAGTTTTAAAAATGAGTTTGTATATAGATTGAAAAGCATTTATCGACCATCAATATTATATCAGATAAATTTTATGTATTAAATAGGAATATATATGAAAAAAATACTAAAATAATTAAACGAGCTTGAAGCTGTGCACGAGCCTTACTTTTTTTGTTCAAGCTCGGATCATTAGTAAATGAACGGATACGAACAGAGCATTTAACAGGGCGAACACGAGCTCGTTCATGAAAGTCCCGCTGTTCATTTGCACCACAGATGGGAGTGCTCTGAGATGAAGAAGGAAAGTTTTGAAAATATATTATTTTCAGTCAGTTAGTACATATAAGAAATGTGTAGACGGATGTGCAACTTTGACGGTTAGTGTGCTATTAGTTTTTTCACTAGCTCTATCTACTATCGTCTTACCATAATAGAAATATTCAATTTAGGTTTTTGACGAATATTAAAAAATGTTAGTCCGGCGTAGTTGAAGTATGTGTAACCATTTTAAAATACACTCACAATATGGTAAGAAAATTTGATTTCCAAAGAACAATATTACTCATTGAAAAGGGTATAAGAAACTTAAAATTTTAAAATAAAATGTTCCCTGTTATTTTGTGTCCTAGTCAAAACTAACAACACTCCTTGTATGGGTTATCGGTCGGAGGGGAGTAAAGCAAACGAGCTCTCTGTAACATACGAAATATTAATGAACAAATCTTCACGCACACTAATGGGCGGAGGTAGAGTATATCAAAGGGTTGCACAAAGCACCCCCACAAAAGAAAAAAATTGTACAGGTTTTCAATTTTTTGTTGAATATATGACTTTTGCAACTTTTTAACCAAGTTAATAGCAACCCCACTTTTATTCTTAATTTTTTAATGTTTACCCATTAGAAGTTCCAACTAACACACAAATATTTGAAGATTTTCGTGATAAGAAGGACCGGGGAGTTCCATTTTGATACGTTTTTAGTGTTTCTCTTGACCTTATTTTAGCTTTAATAATTTCGAACTTAATTTTCTTGACTTTGTGTAAAACCGTGGGTAGATGAAAATACAATAGTTTACAAACTGTATACCAAGATATAAGATGCGTCTATCGGCTATCGCTAAATTCTGACTATTTTAATTTATTTGAATTCACGTTTTAAAGCATATAATTCTTTGTACTGTTGATGATGCATTTTTTTTTCGTAATTTATTTTAATGCTGCATTTGTTTTTGACATACAGTTAAACCTCGATAAATGAATGCTCTTGGGACCAGCAAAAAATATTCGTTTAGTGAGTTTATTTACTTATCAATAAATGAATATATTATTCATTTATCGATAAATGAATTTTTATTAATTTAGATAGTATTTTTACATTTTTGGTGGCGTCACACCAAATGTGACGCCAAATGTGTCATCAAAAGAAGCCTTTCAAGCAGTAATCATCCTACGAAACTATTTGATACAGCATGAGCAGAATATTCCAGAAGTTGTGTTTGCACTGAAAAAAGTCGCAGATGTGATGCATTTTGGTGGAAGGAAAAAACAAACAACTTTAGACGCTTTTTTTGTGAAGAAATGACTTCTTGTATGAACATTGTTGATTGGAAGAAATATTTTTGTTTTTAGGATAATATATATATATATATATATATATATATATATATATATCTTATGAATTTTAATTATTATTCATTTATATTTACATGGGGTCTTTAAGGATTCAAAAAAAGTTATTCGTTAATGCATTTAGCGAGGTTATTCATTTAGCCCATTTGCCCAAGTCGGGACCGGAGAAAATTATTCATTTGGCGAGGTTATTCGTTTATCGGACATTCATTTATCGAGGTTTAACTGTATCTGTATCTATTTTCACAACCCCGTTATATTTTGATCCTGCACACACTAAATCATAGGGGTAATAATTAATACATGAATAAACATTTTTGTAGCTTAATAATTAACCCTCTGATCCATCACCTTATTGCCGTGCCGTCACAAACACTCATGCTTAGTTTAAATTTTATTGTACATTACTCTTTACTACACTTCAAACAATTGTGGCTAGTTTTTTCAAAGAGTAATGCTGCCAAATTATTTTGCCCAAATAATACCCCGACGTTATTTCTAACACCGTGTTTACCTAAAATATAGTAGCGAACATGTCCACGCTACGCGTGGTGTAGCGCGTGAATTTGTGTAACGCTATAAAAATATGTAAAATAAGAAACAAATAATAACTCCATTGTATTAATTTGAACAATAAATCCAATGAATAAGATATACCAAGATTTGTAGTAAACAAAATCCAAAAAAGGAAAAGGAACAAACTGAAACTCACCATTTATAAAAATAATTTGATAACATTAGTGTACTTTCTCCACACAGCCGAATCCAATTTGAATCCTATGGTTTCTGATTGGTTATCAATATCGAATAAAAATCCGGAATACAATCTGAAATCCGATTCGGAAACCTGTTTTAAAAGAGCAATATATGTGATATGAATTTATTTTTATATAGGTTATAACTTAGTATAGAAAAAATTATAAATATTATGTCATATGTACTGCATTTTATACGAAATACATACATATATATATATATATATATATATATATATATATATATATTTAAAAAGTAGTGAATTAACAATTTAAGTATTTTTTTATGTACTAATCAATGATTCTCCCTTTATATAAATATTTTAAATAAGTAATAAAGAAAACGGGTGAAATATTATCCGATTCGGGAAAAAATCCAAAAAGGTCGGGTGCGGATCGGATCTAATATGCGGTTTTTTAAAAAATTCGATCCGAAATTAAAATTGCAAAAAGAAATCGGTCCAAAATTCCGAAAGTGGTTGGAATATTGGATCGGATTGGATTTAATCGAATTTTCTTCCACCGCTATACAACTAAATTGTGCGATATAATTATAGAATTTTTGAAACACGCTCTTGCAGACACTCACTGTTGTTCATTAATCTACTTTTTTATACATTAATCAAATAACTGTTAATGCGCCTCTATATGAGCATGTGTGACTGTGTCTAAAAGTATAAAATTTTGGATAATTACTTGGATGAACTAAAATATATTACAGGTTTGGTAGGAGTAAATTTAATTCTCTAATACTGTAATACATTAAAAACCATTTGCCACTCAAGTTTAATTAAATGCTTTGACGGACTATTAGGATTTAGGACTAAAGTTTTTCTTTTTCTTTTTCTTTTTGTAATCAATGTTATGGGTAAATGAATCATCGATTAAAATTAAATATGGCTTCTATGGCCCTATTACATATACACGTACAAAATCACATGATCAGGCAATATGACCCCATCACAGAATAACTAAATATGGTTAACAAAACAAAGACAAATGGATAAATTATACAAGTTATAACCATCATAAGAAATCTCTTACTGACCCATTTGTTTTGTTTTTGGGTAGTTATGATCGACTTCTATTGCATTTAGTGGTGCAACCTATTCGGACCGCTTGGAACCAGTCGTTTTTCTACACCGTAGAAGGGGTCAATCTCTCCCTTTGCCCAGTGGTCATGGCGGTGGCGGTAGTTTTTCATAAATGGAGTGAAGTCAAACTTGTTAGATAGAATTTTTCGGTTGATCGGATGGGATTGAGAAGAAGACAAAGCCGATAATGATCTCCTTGTTGCGGAGTTAGCCATGGCTTTCCAAGTGTATATTTCATGAAATAATAGTATGGAGATAAATAGCCAAAAGGTGATAAGGAGTACTAAACGAGATGATTTTAGAGACATTGGAGAGAGATAGAAGAGGAAACATGGAGAAAGAGTAGAAGATATGTATTTGAACTAAGAATAAGGAGTAAAAGAGGGGGATTTTAGTAGATTGAGAGAGATATTAAGGTGTTGACAGCTTTGAATGTAGGGGAAGAGTTGAATTATGGAGGGTCCTGTGCTTCCTTGTGAGACTAATGTACAAGTTAATTTGCATAATTTAATTAGAGAGGGTGGTAGTCCCTTCTCCCAATGAAAGTTCCTTAGAATTCAAGTAACAAAAAGGGTGATTATGTGGATTGTCAACCCTTGAAATATGTGTTACAATGCTTATTCTTTATCCTATATTAGTTTTATGACCATAGTGAAGTTGAACGTCTTGTGATTTGTAAATTCTTTATTTTTCTTCATGATTGGGTGATAGAGAAGCAACATTAGTGTTTGATTATATAATGGAAGTAATCAAGTCAAGGGGTGACAAAGAGGGAAATCCAGGAATTCTTATGGACAAATCAATGGATTCCCAGGAATTCTTATGGACAAATCAATGGATGCAATCTTTGTAATAGTGAATACGTATCATTACCACTTACTTTGGCTTAGCTTTACGCAAATGCTCGTGTATAGTCATAACTCATAAGTGTATGCTCTTTTTGTAAGAAATTAATCCGGAGAACAAATAACTTAATAACACATACATATTTGTTCTTGCCCAGTCACTAGTTACTAATTCTTGAAGACCTATACACATGCATCATGTATCCATTTAAGAATGTTGTGCGGAAGCATCCAACGTATACAAATAAACAATCGAACTAACTTGAAACCGAGACATCAAATTTACATGAAGATGATGGAGAGGGACATCCCGCTAGACCTGAACATAACGAAAGTGGCCGTCTCGTGACGCATCGTTGTTTATTTGCAGTTATAATTTAGACTAGTATTAGTATTTGATATCCCTTAATTGGTTTATGATTAGTATTTAGTTATTAGATTAGTTGGTTACTAATGGTTTATCATCCAACATTGGTTAGGAGGCTAACCCATGGGTTTGCCATGGTTATTTAAAAAGGCTTAGTCTCAAAATTACATTCATTCAAGAAATAACAATTGGTTTAATAACTTGTCCCTCTCTAATCTCTAAATCTTCTATGTTCTCTAGTTAATGTCTTCTCCGCAATACTTAGCGACCCTATCAACAAGGGGCTTCGACTCTCCACTACTATTCGGGAGGCCTAACCGGCCATTCATCAGAAGAATCACAAACAATTGTGATTCTTGACTAATTTACGAAAGACAGATCAATCTTTCATTATTTAAATATAAGTACAATCAATCAATTTGTACAATTAACTCGCCAATGTAATCTAGATCAACAACTTATATCATGTTCAAGATGTTACAAAATCCATCCAACTCTTAACCACATTTATATCTCACATTTTCTCTCTCTTTCTATCTCTCTCTCTTAAAAGCTACATGCATATCACGATCATTCTATTATAATAAGTCAACTCAAGACAAACGAGCCTGTCAAATTTAGCCACTTTTTTCCAAAAATACCCATATATTTATTTATTAATTACAATAATACCATTTTCACATAAAAAATAAAAAATATAAAAATAAAATAACAACTAATAACACTATGTGTCCCTCTTTAACAACCAAACATTCTTTTAAGTCTTATACTATTTTTTTTTTGTATTATCCACGTATTTGTATCATAACTACACTTATTTTTTATATTTTAATTGCATTGCGCGTCACACACGCATCGCGTGGGGCACGATTACTAGTTTATATATAGGCAATCAAGAGATTTAGTCCTAAACTGAAAAGTAAACATATCATATGTTTAGTTTTAATAGAATAGGAAATATATTCCCAGTTCTAATCTCATTAAAATTATGTAATACATGAAATTATAAATTCATAGAGTCTAAATATAAATATTATTAGTATGTCCACCGAATGGGTTAAACCATCTAATATTGCATAATACAATTTAATTCAAATCCCAATAAAGACACCAATTTCTTTCTCCACTGCAATAAAAAGTTCATTTAGCATCATAAAACTTTTTGAGTTATGTTGTTAAATTGGTTGTGCCTAAATTTTAGCAACAGTTTAACAACAAATAGCAACATAATTTGTTGCTAAACTGTTGCTAAAATTTAGCCACAACCACTTAAGCAAAATAACAAGAAAAAAATTATGATTCTAAATGAACTTTTTCTTATAGCGGTCTTTAAATGGTGTTTGGCCTCTGAAGGCGACATCTTGCCGATATTGTCATCTTAGAAGGGTGTAGTTTATACTTATCACTACAAAAAAATATACAAATAGCTACGAGAATTGTGACGGTTTTTTTTTGTGACGAGCTTAATAGCTACGGGAATTATGACGAGTTTGTGACATGACCATCAATTTGTGACAGATTTTGACTCTCACAAAATCTATATTATTTTGTAGTGTATATTATTCGATGAGTGTTCTAAATTGTAATCATTACAACTAATATTTACATATCCGGTACCTTTTTAACATTCTTATTAGGTTTTAGTATCCCCATTCTTTTATATTAATATAAGAAGCCTTTTAAAAAAAACTTAATTTGGTTTTAGAACTCCTACCTAAATATATATAGGGGTCCAACTCTATTTTACCCCATTACATTAGTTTTTCTCTTTAAAATTTAGATCTACTAAAATCGCAATTATTTTAACAAAAAAACCAACTCCATCATTGTCAGAGCTCCGGCTATACCCACATCCACTACATCGAGCGTTGCCATTTCCGTCGCAGCCTCCGATGCATATTTGTCTCCTTCCCGTCGTGATCAGAGTTGTGGTCACGATTCCCTCTCTTCTCTGTTCTCTCTCTCCTCTGTTCTATCTCTCATCTATCTTCTCTGCCGCGACCAGAAGAGAGAGAGTTGTGCATCGGACCTTCCTCATTGCACATCGCCGGACATGTGCCTCTTTCCATTAGTGACAGGGAGAAAGAGAGAAAAAAAGGGGGTGGGGGGGACCAATTCTATTTCACATAGACATATGTTGCGAATTTGAAAGAAAACAAGACCTAATTAGTTATTTGCTTAAATTTTGCCTTTTAACAATTAGGTCCTTAAAATTTAAAGTAGTGAATTTTGTAACTAGTTAATTCATAAACAAACCTATTTAACCCAGAAATTAAATATTTTACCACACATTTGTAATTTTAACTGTTCAAGTAAAATTGTTTACTTTTTAATTATTTTTATATCCTTTTTTCAATAGACTGTCTATCTAAAGCAGATTAATAAAAACAATTGTCTACTTTGAGTGATTTCTATGTTTTTTGTGTTCGTTAGATTGTTTTTATCTATTGTTGCGGGTATGTTGTTTCATTAACAAGCGTGTTAGATGGTCATTTATGTATTAAACTGTCAATTATGTAGTCATTAATGTATTATATTGTGTCTATTACTTTCATTAATGTATTAGACTAACATTAATTAGTGTATTAAACAATCCATTAAACTGTCATAAGGTATTAAACTTTTTATTAGAGTCTCATTTTTGTATTAGATTGTCTATTAGACTGTCATTAGTGTATTAGACTCTTATTAATCTATTAAACTAATGAAGACGGGACTCGTCGTGGTGAGCGGGTTCGGGTGCGACCAGGCCACCTGACTGACTATGTGACTAGCGGACGTGGCCAGTGAGCAGACATATTGTTTATTGTTTATATTTCCTTTTATATTATTTATTGCTTAGTTGGATCTTACCTCTTATTTGTGTTTTGGCCGTTAAGGATTCCAAATTGTTTAAGTATCATTAATAAGAAAAAAAATACTTTATCTCTTTACACTTATGTGTGTAGTGGATTCTTATCTAATTATTGGTAGTGTATAACCAATTATAGGTAAAGGGTTGTACCGTTGAACAATCCATGTGGTGGTCATTCCATCAATTGGTATCTAGAGCATTCCATCTAGAAGGGTCTAAAACTATTAATTACAAGACGACGGTATTTTGTCTATAGTTGATGGATGCTCACATACAATTGGTATCCTTTACCTATTGATGGAACCCTTAATGTTCGATCCCCACCATCGTATGTTCTTTCTGCCGAAAATGAGAAGTTGAAAAATATAATTTTTTGTATGTTTATTTCGCGGGAGAATCTATCTTTTACGAAAAAAAAATCAGAGTTGAAGAAAATGTTTCTGGAGCTAATGTGTAACCGTACAAAAAGTTAATTTATGGTGTAAATTAAAATGATAGGCAAAGTTAAATTAACTAATAATAATAATAATAAAGTATTTACAAGTTAAAAAAAATTAGTGAATTATGTTTAGAAATTATTTATAACTTAAAAGTAATTCAAAATTTAAGTTAGAAGTAACTTACAAGAAATAAGCAAATTACAGTTAATGGTTTTAACTTAACAAATAAATTATAAGTGAAAACTAACTAAAAATAAGTAAAAGACGATCCTTGGTGATAGTAAAAAGTTAAGTTATTTTGAGGGAGTATCAGTTTACTTAAAAAAATTACTTATAATATATATATGGGCAGTTCAAGTGACACTTCTTTTTGACACTCTTTTTGACACTCTCATGAAAAATACTTCAAATCAAGATTTAATTAATACAGATCTGCATTGTTTCACGACGGAAAGCTAAACATGGGTCCTTTTTTTCCCGAGATGTATAATTGCCGATATTGGAAATTAAGTTAAATTTTAAAATTCACTACATAAAACTATACATCTCGGAAAAAAAACGAGACACGTATTTGTCTTGCCGTCCTGAAACTGTTCAGATCTGCATTAATAAAATCTTTATTTTGAGTGTTTTTCATGAGAGTGTCAAAAATAGTATCAAAAAGTAGTGTCTCTTGAACCGTCCTCATATATATATATATATATGTGTGTGTGTGTTTTTTTAAAAAAATAATTGTTATAAGACATTAGCTCATCATAAACTTATTAGCAGATTAGTTATAATAAGTAAGTAACTTATTTACGATTTAAGTAACTCTTAAGATTAAAACAACTTATATATGTTAATTTAAAATTAACTTAGCAATAGTTAAATCTTATTAATAAGTTCAACAAAAATTACAAGTTAACTTTGCGAGTAACTTTTAAGTTCAACCCAACTTTTTTTTTATGCATAAGTTAAAACCAATAAATAAAATAATGTAAAAGCGAACTAAATATGTACAAAGAAAAAGTAATAAGTAAAAGGTAACTTATAATATATTTAATTACTTGGGAATAGAAAATATGTGTTGGTCTTGTGTGGTAAAATCTTAGAGGGGGTGAATAAGATTTCAAGTAGTTTTTCGCCTAGTTAAAACTTAAGTATAATTAATTAATAACCCAACTAATTCGATTTTCTATCTTAACAATGCAAATTGAGCGATAACTATAGATTAATAAGTTAGAACATGCACACAATTACAAGTATACATTGCAGAAAGTAAAGAGTAAGTAGGATAGATGATACCACGATTATAAATGTTTGACATTTCACCTGGTTGTCTCTTGATTCGCCTTCAAATGTGTATTATTTTGGCATATTCTAGTAGTAAATTATCCATCTCTAAATGCTATTGAGTTGTGTTCATTACATGTTTTGTGCATTTGGCCACTTTGACGAGAACTATGTGTTTTTACGTGTTTTAGGCCTTAAAAGGACGACAATGCAAGAATACGCTAAAATGAGGACTTAAAGTGATGATGGAGAAGCTTGGAGGACCTAAAAGAATGATTTTAGAAGTTTGCGTAAGAACATCGTTTAGCTACGGGGTTATAAATTAATTCATGATAATTTGGAAAATTTTACACGGTATCGTATCAATAACGTATGTTTTCTAAAAACTCGTTGAACTTAAAACCATTTTTGAGGATCTAGATTCTTAATGTTTGTGGGTAGCGTTTCGCGTAAACCCTCACGAGACTATAACTAGTCCTTTATGGACGTTTAAAGGTTTAAACGCATTTTGTATGAGCTAAGTGCAATCGTAACTTACACAACAATGAGATATCTTTTATTTATGTTTTAGGATTAGTAAACTCAGAAATGATCATAGCTTAACTTATTTATCGCTTTTGACACTCAAGGGCGAGTATTAGGGGGTGTGGTTCGCCTCCAAATGTGTATTATTTTGGCATATTGTAATAGTAAATTAAATATCTCTAAATGCTGTTGAGTTGTGTTTATTACATGGTTTGTGCATTTGGACACTTTGATGAGAACTATGTGTTTTTACGTGTTTTAGGCCTTAAAAGGACGACAATGCATGAATATGCTAAAACGAGGACTTAAAGTGATGATGGAGAAGCTTGGAGGACCTAAACGAATGATTTTAGAAGTTTATCTTCGGCCCCAAGTAAAGATCAAAGAGAAGATTTGAAGAAATCGCCAAAAAAGGAAGAAAATATGATTCCCGACTTTGATCTGGATTAGCTTGATTTTGATCCGGATCAGCTCGATTTTGATCCAGATCAACATCTGACTCCCCAAAAATCTGACGGCGTGTAAGTTTCTGATTGGAATTTTAGGGTTTAGTGTTTTTTAGGGTTTAGTTTATGGAATTTTTCGAGTTGAACACTATAAATATGTAGAGTTTAAATGAATTATCATACCATTAGCCTCCGAGCAGAAACCTTTTTAATATATATTTTCTCTCTCTTTCTTTTTCTTTTCTTTTTCTTTTTTTCCCTTTCTTCTACCTATTCTATACGCCGCTCCATAGTAAGAGCTCTTTGTAGAAGAGACGCTGATATCAAGTGCCACTTTTCTCCCTTAGGCCACTCACGCGTATGTATCTCGCTAAGCACAAGTCTTCTTATCCATATTCTTTTAATTTTACGCTTTTAATTATTGTTCTTTATTATTATTGTAACATCCTAAACCTAAATATGATGTCACACGACAGAATAACACGTGACTTGACACGTGCTAGACTAATCCAAATAAACTAGAAACTGAATGACCAACATTGTAATTCAAAAACGATAAAATAAAAGCTTGAATGATAATATTCAATAACTCTGTAAAGCGATAACAATTCAAAGAAATTCAAAACTCAACCTCAACTTATAATTGTCTAAACAAGAACTATAACAAAAATGTCTGGAATCCTAACTTGGTTTATAAACTTTATTAGCAGCGGAAAAATAAATAAACTCCTATGAGGTTGGTTGTTCCTGACTAACTCTAGTCCAACTCTAAAAATATGTCTGATTACCTGAAAATATTATAAAGACGAGGGTAAGCTAAACAAGCTTAGTGAGTGACAAGTTTTACAATAGTAATATGGGTTGAAAATAGGTTTCATTCCTTCTAATTTTTTTGAAAACAAGGTTTTTGATTTATATAAAATTTTCCATCAGACAAGGTAAAATTCTTAAAACAATTGCAAGAAAAATGATAATCTCTTTTTTTTCTTACTATGATAAAAGTAAGTATGATAGTATTAATATCTTAGGGTACCAACCCCGATTGACTTCTTCAATCTCTTTACTGTCGATCTTTTTCTCAGGTGTATAAACCATACGTGCACTACGTAATTAAGGTCACAGCATTACGGCTGGGTCTATTCCTTAAAATGTTCCGGTTGACGAAACTATGTACAATCATTAAGTTAATTGTTGAGAACTGAACTCATTCATTTAGTTGTCAACGTCACCCCACTTCTCCTTATAAGGGGATTCTCCGTTGTACTTTTCCTCATGGTCCTAATACAATCAAAAGAAATTAACATAAAATATCGATCACACTTTATACAGGATATGTAATAATCACTTATGTATCATTTTTCTGTTTCACAACTGATATGAAAAACCATTCTTTTACATATATAGATATTACTGAAAATAATGCCAACGACCTGCAATTTCTGTCAAATACAAATGGGATTTTATACTAGTAAGAAAAGACCACTCAGCTGACCGTCGGCTTATAAGTTACCCGAATAACTTGCTATAACCTGAAACATCATGTGATGTACTATAAATAATTTGAAAACTAAACTACGACAAGCTTTATACAACATCGGTACACTACTTCAAAAGCCAATTTGCCAAACAAAATACTCTAGCTCATTAGTTGCCTGCTATTATACTTATTACTACTGAACATGTACATTAAGATGATATAACAATTCTTTTTGCCTTCTTTACAACTCACCCTAATTGTTTGTACCTTAAGGACAATCGTCGAATATATATATGGACCGTTACTTCCCAAATCTAACTTTAGAGTACTCGACACCCTAACACTTCTTCAGGTACAACCGTTAACAAGGTTAAATTGGTCCTAAAACATCACAGCAACAAAAGGAAAATCCAAAATATTACCTAAATTCAATTGTGGGCAAATTTACAAATTACATCACTTACAATAGTTTACCTAAAATAAACTAACATATCCAAGTCACATGATCTTCCTGATGCATAAATGATACATAAATTGTACTGACTTAATTACACTATTATTATAATTATCATTAGTTTTCAATAAGTACTTCCGTAACCGATATGTATTCTAATAATCAAGTTAACAGTTTTTCATTTGATATAACAACCATAACCGTAACAAGCTAACGCTACTGTAATAATCTTATCCGCTATCATAGGTAACCAAACATCAAAGAAATCATACTTTTATACCCGTCTCACTCTTAACAATCTGGTTTGATATGTAATTAAATAATACATGTAATAGTCCAAATATCTAGTAGACTGTATACTAAAGTTATTTAGAATTGGCTTGTGTGAGCTTAAATCCTTTAACAATATCTCTACTTTATAATTCTGAATACAAACATCATGTTTACGCAAAATCAAGTTGATCTAACCTCGGTGTTTGGGACGTAAATCTGGAACCAATGGTGTTGGACTAGTTCTTTTTCTTTTTAAAGTCTAAGATGACAAGCTGCTTATTTGTGATCTTTTAACCTAAAATTCATGGGTTTTTAGTTCCATTTTGAAGATCTTTCAAACAATTGCCAGATTTCTTAAGGCACATCTAATCATAATATCATCCACACTCCACAATAGGTTATCAAATAATATACATAATGCTATAAGGTACGATTAAATCATCAACTTATATCAACCAACCATCAACACTATGCATGCTAAACAAAAGAAAACCATAAAAACATGTTGTTAGTACTTCAATTCGAATATTCAGACTTGTGTTATCAATTACCCAATCACCATATTATACTTAATAACAGCTAGAAATATGCACGAAAATATGATCAAGGTGTTACCTTGGTAAAGAGAAACAAGATAGTAATCGATCTTAACAGCTCTCCCTCTCTATCTTTTCTCTTCTAATGCTACATTTTTTTGTTTTTTTTTATGTGTCTTCCTATGTTCTCTCTTGTCTGAAGTTTATACAGGAAAATAAAAGAATGGACAAGTAACTGAAATCTCCAATTATAACTCTCAGTTTACGTTTAACAATTTAAGTTTTCAGTTTTTATTTTCTATTAAATCCTATACATAAAATTAGGATGAGAACTAGTTACTGAGGACTCATATTTTACATAGTTATACACTACTAATATTTTACTAATATTTGCTACAATAGTTATTTGCCCCCTAATATAAACTAAGTTAATAACTAGTACTTCTATTTAAATTATTATTAATTAAGTAAATAAATAAAAATACGGGTTCTTACAATTATCACGATTGGTGTTGCTTAGATAAGACGTGACAACTTTTTAAATAGCATTGATCTTGATTGCATGTTAGTTTAGGACAAAACAACAAATCCAAATAAAGTATAGCACAAGTTTAATCGATATAAAATAGAAAACTCGTGTTTAAATATAATATTTTTATTTTACATAATCTCATAAGAGTACTCGTACTTACCTACGATTTATAAATATTATTACCACAATCGGTACTCGTACTCTGCGAGGTAAAAAACTTTTAAAATATTAATTGCACACTTTTTAGCCGATCATCTCCTTAAAATTTAATTTACAGGTTATTATCACTATAATTTTTAACTCAAAATTACAAAGACTAAACCAATCTAATTAATTTGATTTTCTCCCTCTTTATCCGAGATTACATCTTGATGCAAGTGCAGGAGTATAAAAACCCGAACTTAAATGCTCTTCCTCAAACCTGAACTCAAAAGTTAACATAGAGTTTTATGTCATAAATTGACTTTTAAACTTTTACCCAATCACTCTCTCAAGTTTAATTTTATACTTTGCCCTTTAACAAATATTGTCAAAGGATGAAACAACAGTCACTATTTGATTACTTCTAATTAAATAATTTGTGAGATTTGATAATGTTTGATCTTTGATTAGACCTTAATTTATGCTCTAATGGAGATTTGGGTTTTTGTATAAGTGTTGGTTTGGTTGGAGAAAGAAAGAGAGATGGTTATATATGTGTTTTTTAGTTTATTTCCGTTGGTTGTGTTTCGTGAGAAAAAATAATGGATTTTCGATCGATTAGACCTAGCCGACTTGTCGGTGATGTTCTAGAATTGGCAAAAAAATCTTCCAGCGACCGCAAAAGACTCGGTCTGACTTATGTGTGTTTTTACGACCTTTTGAAATGCTTGATACTTGCTCGTTTAAGCTCTGAATTCACTTTGTTTTGAACCGTTGACTTTGTTATCCAATAATTTATCATTTTAAGGCCTGAAATATATATTTTCTATTTTCGGAAAAAAATCAAGCATTACATTATCGAATAGAGAAATTATAAAATCATTAACACGTTTTTAATCAAAATCAATAATTGATTACATGGTTCACCAATATGTAGGTAAAGTATATTGTATTTAAAATTCAAATTATTAACAACGAGAAAATTAATGGAATTTTTTTGTTTAGTATCATGTTCTACTAACTTTTACCAATTTAGTAGCTAACCTTTACATTTTATCAATTTGGACTTCATTTTATAAATTTTCGTCTAATTAAGAGTCCGACAAAATAAATTAGCAGTATTACAGTCATTCTATCTCACATTTGATAATATATTTTTAATGAATGTTGATGCAATTGCACTCGATATGTTATAGCTACAATTTCGTCATTTTTTTAACCACAAATGTACTAAATTGTTAGGTTGAGACCCAAATTGATAAAATTTAAAGGCTGAATACTAAATTATTAACAGTCAATAGTGCATGGTACTAAACAACTTTTTTTTCGAAAATTAATTTTCCACATAAAATATTTTCCGGTGACATAATTGATTTTAGAATGAAGAAAAGGTACCAAATAGGTAGTTGGTTGAAACTAGGAAAAATGACAATTTAGTACATATTTAGAAACTTATTTACAAAAAAACCCTGTTGTTTTGAACTTGATAACTCATTTACAAAAAATTACATATTTTGTGAACTTATTTACAAATAGTTACAAATGTCATTACAAAATCCAAAAAAAATCGAAAAAATATATAAAAATTAAAAACCAAAATAAAAAAAACCAAAATTTTAAAAAAAATACAGTTTTTATATAAAAAATATGCGTGATCCTGTCTAATCCTGTTCAATCTTATATGTCTAATCATGTTTGATCATGTCTAATCCTGTCCAATCTTGTATGTCTAATCCTGTTTAATTATATCTAATCATGTTCAATCATGTCTAATCATGTTTGATACTATATATAAATTTTTTGATTTTTTTAAATATTGTTTTTCAATTTTTTCAAATTTTTTCGAATTATTTATTTATTTTTTCGTTTATTTTGTTATTTTTTATGACATATTTATCTAGTTGTAAATAAGTATATGTAGCTAATTGTAAAAAAGTATAAATAAATGAATTTTTTATAATTAAATTAATTGATACATATTTATTTGTAATTTTCCATTAAAACTATAGGAACATTGTTGTCGACAAACCGCAATAAAACAAGTAAACTTATGGGTAAAATACAAATAACCCCTAGAACTATGGGTTATTTTCATGTAACCCATAGAAACTAAAAATTCTTTCAATTAACTCTATTAACTATCAAACTTTACAAATAACCTTAAAGTTTATCTTTAAAATGACATAATTTTATTTTGATTTGTCCATTTTACAAAATCATTGTTGGATATATGTAGTTTACCATTGCACACGAGTTAAGATTAGAATTACCCTAAAAAGATCATTACAAAAGGCTTTATTTAATAAATATATTATTTTAGTGAAAAAACCATTTGTTGTGTCTTTCTGTAAAAAAAAGTTCTTGACATGCATGAATGTCAAATAAATTGTTATAATAAATGAAAAATCAACCAAAACGTATCATCGAGCATAAAGTTATATTATTTTAAAGATGGCATCGAGGGTTATTTACAAAAGTTTGACAGTTTGGTGGGGTTAATTGCAAGAGTTGATAGATCCCGAGGCTATTTGAAAATGACACATAGTTTCAGGGTTATTTGCATTTTACCCTAAAATTATTGACAAACACACAGTAATATTAATAATAGAATAAAGAAAATGGATGAAATAGGTAGTTGGTTGAAACTATGGGGAGGATTTATGTTGACAAACAGCAATAAATTAAAACGAGTAAACTTATTTCACAAAACACATAAATACTAATAGTCTAATATTAATAATAGAAAAGCGGAGAATATATCATCGACATAATCGATAATTCGAGCCTTTTGACAAATCAGATCGATCATGGTATTATCTTAATCTTTATTCAATACCCTTTTTGTTTTTGTTTTTTGTTTTTTTGTTTGTTTTTGTTTTTTCGTTTGAAATTAGGGTTTGTTGATTTGCCCCAAATTCGATTTATTAGGTTTTTTTAACTATTAGGTTAATGAATTTTTCGCTTGCAAGTTACTTCTAGACTTTTGTTATTTAAGTTACTAATTATCCCATGAAATTACATATTTTGTGATAGATTTTTAAAATTTTGGAATCGTTTGAGAAATTCGAACTGAGAATTTGGTTGATTTTTTTATGTGGTGAAAAACATAAGGATCAAAAGAGATAGGGTTGTTTTGATCTGAGAATGAGTTAATTTTAATTTTTTTGGAAAAAATGTTTTTAAGAAATTAAGTTGACCTTTTTGAGGCTGACAATAAAGATACTTTTAATTAAGCTATATTCACTAAAGCTATTTTTCAAGCCAGATAATCAGTAAAATTCAGCTATTATGCTTTTTAGCGGGGGGGAAATGTGTTTAGTGTACCAATGGTTAACAATTTAGGTATTGGAGTATCACTTTTAACGATTGAGATACTGATCTACAGACTCTGTCACAATTGAGGACCTAAAGTTAAACAAAATGACAGAATTGCCCTCACGTTCTCTCACTTAACACATAGTGAGTGCAATTTTGCCAACATCGGTTAAAAATAGATCCCAAATTTGAGATATAGTGACTGAGAATTTATTGGTTTATGTTGTCAGACCCTTAATTGGACGATAATTTATAGATGATCATTAAAATTGGTACTCCAGTATCTAAAATTAACCACCGGTAGTACAATACATTAAACGTATTTTCTTTTGCTTTTTAGCTGGTGGAAAACACAACTTGTGAGGAAAATAAAAAAAGTAGCTCAGGTTTATGTTTTAATTTCTTTTGACTTTGTTACAACCTTCATCAAGGGAACGTTTCATGCTAACCATATCTGTCCTTATTAAACCCACCCTCCGGAAAAAAAAAACTGATTTCTTTTGCAGTAGTGTATACTAGTCCAACCACCTCGCTCAATATTTACATTGTCTATGCATACTATATTGCATTTGTGTTCATAAATGATCTGAAATATGCGACGGCTGAATGAAAATTTGAAGAACTTTAGATGTAAATTTTTGTTATCACTTTACGGTCAACCTCAAGAATAGATATTTTATCTGTTGGATTTTGAACTTTGAAGTTATTGCGACAAAATCTTGCTATTTATGTTACCACTTTCAATAACCTTGCTACTCTTTATCTATATGTGCTATTAGTTATACTTCCCCCTGTATTCTGCCTCCGTCATCGGTAGATATTTCTACACATTGTCATGTTTTTGTGCTATTATCCTGTTACATTAAAGTTATAAATCTGACTGAGAATGTTCTTTTGCTTGGTGCTTGTGCGTTAAGTTATTTTTTTCAGATTCCGCTTATCAGTTTTCTTTCTGTTTGTAGTGTCACCTTGTATATGTATTCCTTCAAGATATTCATGTTCTTTACGTTGTTTTTTTCTTCTTGCAGTCTACACTTGCCGCTGCAAGAGCAGACAATTTCTATTACCCACCAGAATGGACCCCAAAGCAGGTATGCTTGTCTACCATTTTTGCTAAACTAGTTCAATGCCCATGTTGCCTCCCGGTTTAGTGATTGGGAATCGTAAATAAGAAATAGTGGTTTTTGACTCTTGATTTTATCTTCAGGGTTCTTTGAACAAGTTCAATGGCCAACATCCCTTGAGGGAAAGGGCACGGAAATTAGACCAGGGAATTTTGGTTATAAGGTATTGCACCACGACATCTAATTATTTAATTTAACTTATTTGTTATCAAACGTATTTCTGTTTTGTGCAAGTATTTGCATTTCAGACTTTCAGTCAACTTACCAAAAAGGTGAAGCAACATCGAGTTAACTGTGGGTTGACTGTATTAGCACTTGTAGCTTACATGCATCTTGTTCTTGATTTTTTTGTTGATTCCGAGTTGTTCCTTTCTAACCTTGGATTCAAGTTGTCCCATTTCTCCCCTTTTAAGTTGCTGTGTTTTAGGTGGTGGTAGAAATATGTCTCTCGTTTATTGCGCTGCTGTAGTATAGTACGTGTATCGGTATTGCATTTTATGAAGTTTTCCTGGATTAAATGATACCTTACACATGGTAATCTTGATGAAAACCATCTTAGAACTCCAATTGTGAATCTTAGATTTGTGCTGGTGGAGCCCACTAAGTAGATTATGAATGTATGTTTAGATACATATGAAAACGTATCCCATTCAGTTATGTTTGCTGCTGCCACATACCTCACTTTGTACATAAATGCGCATAGGCGTGAATCTAAAGTTTTAAATGAATACACATGAAAACGCCCCCCATTTAGTTATGTATGCCTTTGCCACATATCTCACTTTTA
The DNA here is from genome assembly GCA_963920805.1 of Primula vulgaris. Classification (NCBI taxonomy): domain Eukaryota; kingdom Viridiplantae; phylum Streptophyta; class Magnoliopsida; order Ericales; family Primulaceae; genus Primula; species Primula vulgaris. The sequence continues at coordinate 30,812,036 of OY987219.1, read as the reverse complement.
ATAATATATAATGCTCATAGGGGCCCATGTTCCCAGCAGTGTCTATTTATTTTCCATAAGAAAATTTGCGTCTCAGTGGTATGTATTCGAAATGGCATTTAAATGTTCCATGCTTCTTGTTTAGGTTCGAGATGCCATATAATATTTGGTGTGGTGGATGCAACTCTATGATTGCGAAGGGGGTGAGGTTTAATGCAGAGAAGAAACAAGTTGGCAATTACTATACTACAAAGGTAAAAAAATTCACAATTACGTTTTCTGTTATTACCATGACCAATACAATCACGTCAAACCTGTCCTTAGTAAACCTGCTTTACTGTTCAAGCAATATTTACTTTCATTTAGGTGATGACTTACTAACCACCCCTAGGTGGCATATAGTTGTAAAAGCTTGAGGTTTGGTGTCTCTAGTATATAAGTGGAAGATCATGGAAGCGGGTAGTTGTCGTAGCCTTTCCTGGGAATAGTGTGGTACCCAATTACCAAATAAATATGTAATATCCTATTTTTTATCCATGCTCTATATGTTTCGCATTGTGATTTGCTAGTGGTAGACTTATGTTAGCCATTTCGATTTTAGAGGAATAAGATAGTTTTGATTCTAAGTACATTTTCAATAGAAAATTTGGGCATCTGTCTGTATAGCAAAAGACAATTCGTAAACCTTAGGCTGATTTTTTTTTTTATTAAATGAAAATTACACCCTAGTTTGAGAGCCCCATTATTTAGTCCTTTGGTAACTGAGACCGGTCTCTTCTGTTCTATCAATTTTTCCTTAATGAAGTACTCCAGTATTGATGTATCTTGTATTTAATGCTTTTCCTAGATATGGAGTTTTTCTATGAAAGCGGCTTGTTGCAAGCATCAGATTGTCATCCAGACTGATCCCCAGAATTGTGACTATGTAATCACTAGTGGAGCTCAGAAAAAAACTGTTGAGTACGATATTGAGGATGCTGAAACATTTGCCCTTCCAGTTGACGAAGGTACTTGTTTATAACCTACTTGTAAAGCACTTTTGGCATGAAATTATCGTATTTGATTGACAATTGACTAATTTCCTATGCTTTTATACTTATGATGTAGTATTATAGCTCGAATTTTGTTAGGTGTTTCCATTTTTTTTATTGTCGTTGGTAGATGATAAAAGAGGGTAAATGCTCCCTATAGATGAATTCTCAGATCGCAAACCCTTAAAAAGTATACTAACATCTGTTGTTTACTCTTTCCAGAAAGAAGCAAGCTTGCAGACCCTTTCTATCGTCTCGAACATCAAGAAGGGGATCTGAAGAAGAAGAAAGAAGCCGAGCCTGTATTAGTGCGTCTTCAACATGTATCTGACTCAAGGCACTCCGATAATTATAGCCTCAACAAGGCTCTCCGGGCCAGACTAAGGGTAAATTGGCTTAAACAAATTAACCATGTTTTTTGGGGTCTTCAAACACTGATTGTTTTTATGTGTACTGATATCTTGCTGATTCGTTATGTACTTGTCTCAGGGTCAAAAGAAGAGAGTTGCTGAGGAAGATGCCAGTTGTAGAGGAAAAGGCCTGGGTATGAGACTGCTCCCAGCAACTGAAGAAGATGCTGCGATGGCGTCACGTATTAAGTTCTCGTCTAAGTTTGAAAGAAATAGGAAAGAGAAAAGAGCGCTGATAAATTCCTCTTCGATTTTTCCCGAGTTATCTAGCTCTTCTGGTTCTAGTGCGAAAAGGCTTGAGCTTGATGCAAAAAGGAGAAAAATTAAGGCTGCAGCTGCATCTAATCTTCTGGTTGGGGGTTTTAAGCCCTCATCATGGTCCAAGAGTGCCGTGCCTTCTGCTAGACCAAAGAGGACATAAAAAGTGATGTATAAATATATAAATGTACCGATTGTATTTACAAGTGGTTGCTCTGTTTAAAATTTTAGCCCGTGCTTGGATAAAAACGGAAGAACGTTCCATTTCTTTGATCTTTTGTAATCTTTAGTGTTCAAACAAAGTTCTGTTGGTGAAGATGCTATGTTTAGTCTATTCAACAGCAGAATTCGAGAGTAGGATAGGACCTGGAAAACAGAATCGCAATTTATTTACTCCCTCCGTTCCCAATTAATTGTCCTCTACGAAATTAAGTGCAATTTTGACCGGCGTATTACGTGTAATTTTGACAGGCGTATAACATGTATTAAAATTGTAAAATTGAAAATTTTCAAACTTAAATTATATGATTTAATGTTTGAATTATATGATAACATTTGAAAATGTTTATTCCGACAATTTTGATAAAAGTTATTGGTCGGTCAAAATTATACGTAGTTTCGTAGTAGACAATTAATTGGAATCTGAGGGAGTAACATTTAATTAACCGAGTAACTTTAGAAGTTGATACCCCTATATTGTTGTTATTTAATAATGATTGACAAGCATTTCAAATATACTTATTTGGAAATGATACCCCTTACCCTTCTTTAACCACGATTATTTGCCGACACTTTTGACAAAAAAAATTGATTCACACCTTTGACCAAACAAAATTGACCAACAACATTGTCCTGTTCATTGATGGCTATTGTTGATTGGCCGGTGTTTACCGGAACTGAAAAGTATATTAAAAACACAAAATTCCAGCAAGATTCACAATGTAAATTGTGTTCATTGAAATGTCTACAAGGTAAACAGTCTCATGAACAAATAGTGATTCAAAATCTACCGTAACGAGCAGAAAATAAGCAAAATCATGGATGAAAAAAAGACTAATGAACACAAAATACATTAAAAAAACACAGCTATCCAATTGGAATGATTTTCTGTTGTAAAAAACGTGTATTTTAAAAAATACCAGTTTAACACAATTGCCTTAAAACGTATATTCGAGACTTTGTGATTTTTAAGTGTTGTTTTAAGTGTGGGCAGATCCATCCCATATATATATATATATTTAATTTATATACTAATATATGTTATATTAATTATAACCTACCCAATCTGCCACTTAATTGAGCTGGAAAGAAGTTCGAACCCCCCCTCCCCCCCCCCCCCCCCGCTCTCTCTCTTTAGTTTTTCCCTACTGACTAACAAGTATTACTAGAGCGAGTGCTCGATAATATTTTAAACCAAAATAGTTTAGAGTTAAAGATGCATGCACGTGGCAAAACTGAGTGAACACGCATTTAGACGAGGACACTACACATCCAAGCCATCTTTTCTTGTGGGAGGTTCTTTCAATAATTAATAATAATGTTTAGAATATATATATGTGTGTGTGTGCGCGCGCGCGCGTGTGCGTGTGTGTGTGCATGTGCGTGAGTGCGTATGTGCGTGTGTGTGTATGAGGACTATAGCAGTCCCCCATCAAACTCTATCTCTCTAACACTCTTCAAAACCTAAACCATCAATAGCCGCCACTTGCCTGGGGCAGGGGAGGCCCTCCCCCGCTCCTCCCACCCTCGTGACTTAACCACCATTATTTTCTCTCGCATTCGCGTTTATTATACTCCCCTCCCCCCCCCCTTTCTTCTCCCTCTCCCTTATCATTCCCGTCTCTGCCTCTCTCCTTCTCCATATCTGGCCTGGTTTGGCTAGATCTGCTCTTTCCTCTTTCTCTAACTCCACGCTTTCCGTTTTCATCTCCTTCCGCCTCTTAAATCCTTGTAAACAACCAATTTATCTGGGCTCTTCCTGTAACGACCCGGTCTTACGGACCGAACCGCCACGCCCGTATCAACAATATTGTCCGCTTTGGCACAACTTCCCATGGGGGTCACCCATCCTGGTACTACTCCAGGTTAAGCACGCTTAACCGTGGAGTTCCGTCCTCGCTATTGTGCCGCACGGCTTTAAAAGGCCTTGTTGATATGAAATGAATCTTTAAGCTCATATACCACACGAGTACTCTCTTATCTGGGCGATGTGGGACTGACGCACAACACCGCACCACAGAATTTCCTTCCTGAAAATCTGGGTCGTCACACTTCCTCACCTCCTTCGGCTTTGAACTTTCGTCTTTTTGATAGAATCGCTTACTATATCGCTTTGGTTTTTACTAATTCGTAGCGGAAATGTCCGATTGGTTCGTTTGTAGCTCCTTGGGTTGGGTTTGGTAAGTTTGGTTGCTCTTTTGGACCTTGTTTTTAGTAGGACGTTTAGATCGGGTTAAGGAGTCCCCGATAGAGCATATTGTGTCTTATTGAACGGAGACCTTTAAGGTCGTCCGAGTCCCTTTTCTAGCCAAAGTATTGTTTTATTGTTCTAGTCCTAGTTTTGGTTGTGAATCGTTGTTTCCTCCTTATTTGAGGTTATTTTTGGGAAATTAATTAGTTTGGGTAGTGAGGGTTTTGATAACTCATTTGGTTGTATTAATTTTGTGGACTCTTTTCATTTGTCTGTCTGAGTGATGGCGGAGTTTGTTTCGACGGTGCTTTTATTGGTGTTTCGTTTTACCGACTACAACTAGTCATTTTCAGGACATGATACTATAGTTGTGGACGTATAATTCTATTTCTTTCGTGGTATTGATTGGTTGGTTTTTGGTTGATGGTTGAGGGTCTTACTCGAACTATTGGTACTTAGATTGATGCTCTTTTTGTTCTGATACTCGTAGGCCTCTATACAGAGTGTGTTTTTGTATGTTGGCACTCCGAAAGTTTTTGCTTTGCCAGACTGAGTTATGGACTTTTAGGCTTTTCCAGGACTCGAGAATTGAGTTGTGACTTGTTCCATCACCATCATCTTTCCTCCCTTTGTCTCACCGGACTGGGCTATCCGCGTTGCAAATTTTCATCTTTTCATTTAGATATTTGATCTGAGTCTCTTTATTTTACTTGTTTTAGTTTTCTTAGCTTTATCTATCCCAAACTGGGATGGTTTAGTTAGAAGTTTTGAGTTGGAGGACGTTTGTGTCCCTTATCTTATTTGTCGATAGCCACTCGAAACTTGTTACATGAGCAAATTGAACTATGTATTAATGCACGTTATTATCAATAATAGTGGGCGATGATCTTGTTGTTAAAAAAAAGTGTGTGTGTGTGATCAATTAAGGAAGATAAAGATCAAATAAACGAAAAAAAGGTTGTTTTTAACTAAAAATCTATGAACTTACTCTAGAGAGTCGTAGGATTTAGTCTCTTTAACTAAATCTCCAAATGCGAAACTAGACACAACCAAAACCAATAGAAGAGACCATACCGAAAGCCGCACAAATCAATCGACAACAAATACAAAAAGAATATGACCACACAAAGAAAGATACTCGAACTTTCAATAAAAGTTGGGAGTTTCAAAGGAAATATCTAACAAGATAATAACTCGCCAAGAAAGTCATCAAAAACGTTGAAGAACCTTGGAAAAAGCTTCTGAAATCTACAGTCTTATAGTCTCAAACCTATTAATATGAGATGAGGTGGCTGAAACTTTCGGAAAATGTGTTAACTAAAGAATGAGTTATGGAAGAAGACATCGACAAATAATATTCACCTCTACCTCTACGTGATGGTTTTAAAAAAATTATTCATAAACACCACGAGTTATGCCAATAAATGGATGTGCTTACAAAGATTGGAATACAAAACTTGGAAACAAAAGCTAGCATAGAAAATGAAAAGTTATGCTAACATGCTTGTTTACCATTTTTGTCCTTAATCCAACAGTTTGTTCGAGAGCGCTTAACTTGACAAGGTTTTTTAGTTAGACATTTTTAAATCCCGTTCTCAATAGGGATTTTTTAAATCGGTGAGTATCCATTCATATAATTCTAATCAGCATGCATTCTTTTATCCTTCAATTTAAGGTTTTTTTATAATCCTCAATTTATTTGGACAAGGTTTTAAAGCGACAGTTCAAATGGGTCGGCAGAATCATTTGAGTTTTTTAACCAATGATTCTAACCATAATCCATTTTTGGGGCACAACACAACTTTGTATTTGAAAATTCTATTAGACGGATATGATGTCATTCTGAAAATTTGATTTTCGATATGAATAATATCTGCCCTCGAACATAAAGAAATAGTAAAATCTCATAATTTACGATCAGTTCATTCAATATTTTCTTTTTTGGAGGACAAATTTACTCTTCTATCTCGCTATTTCCTCCGCTACCATACTTATCATACATTATTCTTTTTCCCTTTGATCAAAATATTTTCCCATAAAGTTTTCTTTGGAAAGTTTTGACTGAGAGATAAGTTCCCTAATTAATTTCTACTCGCACTTATAATGTATAACGTTTTGACCTTCGTTATTTGGCATCATCATTTTTCTCCTGAACTATGATTTTCTCGCACATTTAATTTTAAGACTTAAAGTTTTATGTTTTGGCGTCTGCAAATGAACAACTCCTCAAATCGGCTCTATAAGTACGAAAACTCAAAATATAAGGGAGATTTTAGTAGGTTCATCTAGTGAATATTTTGGTTCTTACTCCAAGGTATTCTTATTCGCTAGTACAAAAATATTTCGACTGAAATTCAAGTTACTTTGATGTCAACCCCTAACAGAGATCTATTGTCTAATTATTCAATCAATAAACATCTTTTTACTTTTTGTCCCTCTATACTTCTCTCTAATTAATGTTAGCCTAATATAGTAATATGTTGTTGGGAAAACATGTGAAAAACATGGGTGTTTTCGAATGGTCGCTGGACCAACTTCGAGTCATTTTTTCATGCGACAGCGCTAAGTTGTTTATACCATACTCAACGTGGTTGAGTAGCCCGTGTGACAAGCTTCGCAACGGTATATCGCATGACCTATTTTGAGAATGGGTGTGAATACAAAGTGACTTCAAAATTGGTGCCTCGAAAGCTCAAATCTGGAAAAAACCGAAATGGTAAAGGAAAACCATTTAGTATAATCTCATATTGGAAGATTAAGAGTTAATTTTACAATATATATACCATAACAACTCATGTAGTTATTAAACTAACATGTCCACATACACCTAAGAGTATTAGTGTGTACCACACACGCGCGCTCGCTCGTGTCTCGTGTCTCGCGGGCACGGGCACGGGCGCGGGCGCGGGATTGGGATTGGGATTGGGATTTGAGAAATGTTTCGGGTCTCGGGTCTTGGGTCCAAACCCGAATAGGGAGTTTTGTATAAAATACAAAAGGAGTCCCTAGAGTTTCCAGCAACAGAAACGTCAGCAATGAATGAGATTAAATGTTGCGGTTTCAGAATTGATTGAGCGGATTCTGGGGGTGTAACTCCCAGAATTAAAGACCAACATTTATGGATGCGGTTTCATTAGAGCCTATAAAAGGCAGCCATCCCCTCTCATTTCAACACACCATCAAACACACAACTCACAGGATAAACATCATATAGAGAGAGAAAACCGTACCACCAACAGCTCGACATGTGGTTCGGTGCCGGTTTCCATACGAGCCACTCTGAGATAGAAGTTCTACCTTGAGAACAAAGTCCCGAAACCAGAAACTTTTAAAGGTGGTTCGGGAAATATTATTTAAGAGAAACTGCTCAGCAGTTGCCTCTTCTTTTATTTTTCCTGTTATTTACTTTTCAGTCATTTACTTTCTGTCAGTTTCATTTCTGTACTGTTTCTTTTCTGTATTTACATTTCAGTACTGTTTACTTTCAGTCTTTCGATTCTGTAATTTACTTTTCAGTTCTGTAATTTCCAGCATTTACAAAAACCAGTCCGGCAGTTTTTTATTTGTTAAAAACCAGTCCGGCAGTTTTTTATTTGTTAAAACCAGTCCGTAAGTTTGTTAAAAAACCAGTCCGGCAGTTTCTTATATTACAAAACAGTCCGGCAGTTTCTTTTATTACAAAACAGTCCGGCAGTTTCTTTTATTACAAAACAGTCCGGCAGTTTCTTAAAACCAGTCCGGCAGTTTCTTTTATTTAAAACCAGTCCGGCAGTTTTATTTAAAACCAGTCCGGCAGTTTGTTAAAACCAGTCCGACAGTTTATACAAAAACCAGTCCGGCAGTTTATGTGTTAAACCAGTTCGGCAGTTTCTTTATAACAGTCCAGCAGTTTTATTTATTTGTTGAGTCAAGAATTGTAATTTATATTCCAATTGTGAGAAATAAAATTGTTATTTCCATTCAGTCCTTTGTCTTTTACATTATTGTTTTTCAATTATTGTATTCGAAATAGTACCAAAACCTCTGTTTTAAAATTGGCGCTACATAGCGTTACGTAGCGCGAAATAGCGTTTTTTTGGTAAAAAACGCAACGAAAAATCACGATTTTGGGTGGAATTGCGCTAAAATCGCCCTATAGGGGACTAAAAGCGCAAAAATCACGAAATTCTGGACCAAAAGCGTAAATAGCGAGTTAAAAAAAACAGCGGATCTAAATAATTAATATATATTGTGTAATTTTCATAAAAGTGTTTGCAGTCCAAATGGTTGAGACAGCACTGTAATTTCCAGCAGACCCAAGTTTGAAACTCACCAACGACAATTTTTTTTTTGATTTTTTTTTATTACTATATAATATAACTATACATTTCTTTTTTTTTTGTTATATATTCTAAAGTTTAGTGCATATTTAGGCAAAAAAAAATACACCGCAAAGCGCTATATAGCAACGCTATTAGCGCTTTTAGCGTTTCTCTCGAAAAAACGCTACGATAGCGATAACGCTATTTAAAACACTGACCAAAACCAACAAATGTCACATATATAACAAGTATGAGGTTTATAAAAATTCATAAACTATTCATTACAGTGTATCATTAAAAATTTAAAATCAAACTTGTGAGTTATTAACCATACCGTATTGTACTATAACAAGTATGAGGTTCTCATAATTTTAACTATGGATGAAGATATTATATAAATATACATAAGTACAAAACAGACCCAACGTCATGACAGCGTGGGTTTGATATCATCATATACCTCACAAACTAATGCTAGTTTCTTTTGGAGTTTTCAGGGGTTTAGTGGGGTGGTGGAGCCATCATCAAACTTTGAAATGAAAATACTAAAATATGTAAACAAGGAAACATAATGGATTGCAAAAAGAAACGGGAAAAAAGTAGTCATGCGTGTGTCCACCAAAAGGGGGTCCAAAAAGAGCCTTCCCTACCATTTCATGCCCTAAGCAAAGACAATTGTACTACCAAAATGCACAGGGTCAGAATTGCCCACGGCTATAGAGAGGGAGAGGGAAAAAAGATGAGATTTTGTATCAACAAATGTAAAGGTAAGTGAAGAAATGACAACATGCGAAATAAACTTGTGCTCACGTAATTATTACTCATGAAGGACCATTTTAGACTTTTGTTGCAAGGTTTATTTTATCAGCTTATAAGGTTGCTTACAAATTAAACAACCAGAATGGGTGACAGTTTTCTCCTTTTAACAAGCACTTATGACCGAAGAAGAATCACGTTTCTAGTTTTAAATAACCCATTATTTGAAGATATTGAATAATTCACTTGTCATAGTTGCAACTGTTCGATATTTTTGTGAAAAATCATCTAACATATAATAATACGATCATCATGATCAAGTAATAAACTTGGGATGAGTAAGAAAAACTCGTAAATGTAGGACCTTGTTGGTCCACGTATCACTATTTGGACGAGCTTGAGCTTTGGTTGAAGATGCTCGGATCAAGTCATATATCCGGATCCATTTTCTGTGGCCACTCTTGAAGAAGAAGTAGAAAATTTGTGGAAGTTTTTATTTACTGCTGGAGTCTTAACAAGGTTACAGTTAATACCCGATTTCCAACTGCGACTATATGTATGCTTGAAGAGTTGAACGTGAACCAGTATTTCACAAAGTTCAGTCCTAGGGATGGTTATCCTTAGAGTGTGCCGTTTTCTCATCTCAAAAATTTAAATATATGGACAGTAAAACAAAGACGGCGAAAGAACTAGTAATATACAAACTTTCATGGTGGAAAACTACTTATTTTTTAAAAGTTTTGGTCCCATTGTTTTGAGCGTCCCCCTCCCCCCCCCCCCCCCCAAAAAAAATGACTGTTAAGTAATTAATATTACTCCCTCTATTCCAAAATGTTATTGTATATTTCTATTATGGTAAATTCAATATTTTTTGTCCATGTTGTAAAATTCACCTAAAAATTTAACAAATATTCCAATTTTACCATTTGTTTTGCTTTCATTATAAATTTTAATAATATGCACAAGGGGAAGCTAGTAAACAAAACAATAATTGCATGTCTATAAAAATTTACATTTTCAATGATGAAAAAACAATTCGGAATGGAATGAGTAACTTTTAACATTTATTTTTATCTAACATGCTCATTATAATTGAAAATAGCCCAGGGGAATAAGTAAAGCAAATAATACAAATCTACTAAATACGTCCAAAATTAAGACTCCTACTCCGGTGAGTGATCCGCCCAAATTAATCTATCCAGCCTATGCGGACAAATCCGAAAACACCAAAAAAGAGAAATGTATTAATAAAATACATCTCAAAAATCAAACTAAGAAACATTGAAATATTTTTGAGTGCTTCGGTCGATGTCGAGGTTGAATAAATGAAGGTAACACGGATGTGGAGTGCAGATAAAAAAAGGTGTATGAGGCTTCTAGTACTCTACGCCCAATACGTCCTGATAGTACGTTATCGGGGTGCCAACACACAGGAAATCCGATCTAGAAAAGGCCGTCATGTCCAAAGAACCAACATCAACAACCCAATGCTTAAAAGATCCAAACTAGTTACCCAAACATCAACTATAGCGGCTCAAAGCTCTAAACAATAGCAACAAACTATACTTGCTCTGTCAACACTCATATAAGTATATAACAAGAAAATAAATTATCCAAATCCGATTTATAATTCAAAAGGTCTACTCGGTACTAACAAAATCAACAATTTTAATCGAAACAAAAGAAAACATATGGCATATTAGGTAGAGAGAGGGTTTAGTTGACTTATAAGTTCCCAACTTCAATCGGTAATATTGAACCAGGGTGCTAACATGAATAAAACTTAAAACTTTGTTTTTCTCTCTTACTTTTTGTTGAGAATCGCTTAGTTAACATCGTTTGCTGGCATTGGTGTTATCTAAAGGTTCGGTTTGCACCGTGTGAGCAACCTTCTTCGCTGGGGTACATCTTTCAATTGGTTTCCTGAGCATTTAATACAAATTTAGGTTACTTTTTTTTCTCAAGAAATGATAGATACTCAAAGAAGGTTTGAAAAAATTAAAGAAATTGTGCGAAACTACGACATCACAAATGTCGACACGTTCCAAAGCTAAATATGGGCGGCCGCGAAATGGATAATGACGCTTATACGTTACATAGTGATAGATGTCCAGTTTAATATATTTAGTTGTATTGCAGAAAATAAAAGAAATTGGAGGACTTTTTATATAATGCATGAATTAAAATTTCTAGTTATTTAATTAAATAGTAAACGCTATTGTATTGTATTTCTTTCACATATACATAATAATAATATATATACTACTATTAATTGTATTTAGTATTTAGATGTAGGGAGGGAGGGAGGAAAGACTAAAGAGTGCGTTCCAAGACACAATGATTACATGCATGGGTCTTGGAGAAACAGAAAAGCTTGGGCGTGGAAAATGAAAATAGCTGAGATATTAGAGAGAGAGAGAGAGAGTGGGATGTGGCTTGACCCTAAAGCTCTTTTTTATCACGACTGGGCATTACATTACATAATGGTTTACATTCTGATATTATTTCTATTTGGTCTTACAAATTCCATCTTAGACACCACCATTTCCAATCTACCAATATACTGAAAATTCTGATAAAATTAGAAATGTAACGGTGGTCCTCCCAATGGTCAAGATTAATTGGAACTCGACTGCACCAAATCTATCGATCCGATCCCAATAAAAAATTATACTCCCTCCGTTCCCATTTAATTATTTACTACGAAACTAAGTTCAATTTTAACCGACTTATAACTTGTATCAAAATTGTCGAAATTATTCTTTTTTTAAATCTAATCATAAAATTTAACATTTGAACTATATGGTCAACTTTTGAAATTTTTCATTCCGACAATTTTGATACAAGTTCTTAGCCGGTCAAAATTACACGTAGTTTCGTAATGGATAATAAAATCGGAACGGATGGAGTATTCAACTTGTGGTTTGGATAGTTTGGCCAGACTGGAGTATTATTACTCCATGCAATTTATAATTAAAATTTCTTACATTTACTTCAATTAATAATTATTAAAGATAAACTGACTAGGAATTAGGAAATAAAAGTGAAAATATTATCATGTCTTCAAAATAAAAACCCTAACAAGCAAAAGAATATACATTTAATGGCTAAAGGTGTGATCAACGTGTGCTCACATTTAGGGCTGTAAATGAGATGAGCTGTTCGTGTAATCGTTCGTGTTCGGATCGGCTAATGTTCGGTTCATGTTCGTTCATTTATAAATGAACACGATAATGAACAAAAATATAGTGTTCGTCTACTGAGTGAACTGAACATGAACATGCATCTGTTCGGTTCGTCTAACCTCGTGTTCGCCTAATTATATATAAAGTTTGATAAAATAAAAAATTAAATATATTAATGATGTAAGAAAAACTAATATCACTACAGTAAAATTAATAAACTTATTTATGGTATAATAATATAAATGATATGTTTGTATTAAGGGGATCCCATATGTTCGAATTAAGTGAATTTCGTATGGAGGTTTTGAGACACGAAAGAGGGGTTTTTCTTTCTCTAAGAAGGGAAAGTGATCGGTTTTCAGGTGAAGTGTTTTGGCTTTTGGAGAAGACAGTAAAGAGACATGTTGCCTTATCTCGTTTAATTACTTTAGTAGTCCCCAATTTGTTGTCGGTTTAATTTTCTAAACTTTATTCTGTAACTGCTACAATTTCGTACTCTCTTTTATTTGTTCTTTTGTGGGGTTTTCCCCCCATATTTTTATAATTAATAAAAATGTGGGGTTTCCCCATATTTTTATACAATTTATAAACTTAAAGTTATATGTGAACTAGTTTATACATGTTTTTTTTCAATTATTGAATGTTTTGGAAGAAATTAGATGTTTATGAACAACTCGTATTCGGGTCGTCAAATGTTCGGTTCATGTTCGTCAAATGTTCGTTCGTATTTAAATGAACATGAACTGAATATGAACAAGAGTTTTAGTTCATGAACTGAATATGAATAAGAGTTCGTTTCGTTTCATTTACAGCACTACCCACGTTAGCAATGATACGTTAATTTAGGTTGTCCTGAGTACAAGTAACAAGAACCAAATCCTTAAGTTTGCTGCATACTTTTGGATTTATTACGTGAACAAAACTACTTCTTGACAAAACTTAAATTTCAGTTAGTTCTATCATTTTGTGATATTCCCCTGTGTAATTAAGAAAGGTGCCACAATGGAATTTTATCTACAAAATTTTAGGGTTGTAACTTAGAGATAATTAATTCAGAATTGATAAGTCACACATTCTTTATATTCTTTATCTTTGTCTTTGGTCGGTCGTCAAACTATGTATTGTGTTTTCACTGTGTTTGTGTTTCCCCATTTGACTTCTCTCTGTACATAACTTTTTTCTCTCACACACACAGAGCCGCACCAGCACTGACATACTATAATCATGCATTTTGAACCAATCTCAAAGCAATACTAATACTAATAAAATTAAACTATTCTATTTTCACTTTCTATACAATAAAGGAGACCACGATGATAGCTATAGAAATAGATAGTAGAAAGTGGAAAAGATAATGCCTTAAGAAGCAAGGGTACGTGACATAATCTACTATACTTTCTTTCTTTTCCATCTCTCTCATGCCCCCTCTCTAAAATTGAGTCTGGGTGGGAATGGGATTAACCAAGGTAACATGAGATCATACATTTCTTATAAAAGAGATGAGTATAAGAATTGATTTTTGTTCTCTAACATTTTTATCTTCACTTCCCTTGGAGGGAATGTAGAAACGAATATAATAGGTATGCTCATATCATTACTCCCCACTACACTAGCTAACTAGATTTTTCTTGTGTGCAATCAATTAATTGAACGGTACAAATTTTCGTTTTCAAAAATAAAAATTTAATAATTTTTTTTTTTTTAATTTTGATTAATAATTAAATTTAGCCTAGTATCTACTAGGGTTCTATATTTTTATTTGGGTTTTTATTGTGTTGTAAAATTTGTTTTTAATTTATTAAATCCTAATTTGTCTAAAATATAATAAAAATTAAAATAAATAAATTAGTTATTAAAATGTATCATCTAACCGTCCATTTTTTAATCCAATGGTTGTAAATGTGGCTGGACATTATACAGTTTAACTCAATAACTGCACAAAATGCGGACCCTAGATAACTTCTTAAAAACAAGTGTGTTATCGATTAGATCTTACGTCGAGATGTTATCTATTATCATTAATATATGTAAATTTATTGGACCATTACAAACTTAAAAAGTAGCGGTAACCTAGTTTGTATGAGTGTTTTAAAAATCGCTAAGATAACCAAATCGCTTTCGTGAGAGATACGCTAAAAGCGCATGTTTGAAGCGTAAAGCATAAAATTTTAAAATACAAAAAATATACATATTTGAACTATGTACAAAAAAAACATGTTTGAAATATATTTTTAAAATATCATTTTGCGATTTTCTATATAAAGAAATTTGAAATATTTCATATAAAACAAAAACACAAACTAATTTAAAGTCTTCTAATATTTCAAAATTTTAATTTTTGTGGTTCGTCAAAATGAGCGCTTAAGGATCTTTAGCACATGTAATAGAATTTGTTTGGAATTGTAATTTTCATAAAATTGCTAACCCTAAAACGGATGGTCGTTTTCGTAGTTTTTTATAAAAATTAAATAAAAATTACACTACAAGTCCCGAAAAACGTACTTTTTAGCCTAAATAGCATAAAAAGCGTAATATAAGTGCATTAATAGCGCTTTACCAACAATATAGCGAAATAGCGTATGCAAAAAAAAAAAACTAACCACTATATCGGGATAATAGCGCTATGAAGCGTACTTTTTAAAACACTGGTTTGTATACGAGTACTGGCATTAGATACAATGAAAATCATACATATTTGATGCATTGTTGCATCTGTATGTAAGCAATGTAAAAACATTGGACTTATTAATAGTATAAATGCCATGCTAGTTAGTTAGTTGAAGAGTTCGACTTACTTACGGGCTACAAGGTGGCTAAAAATCATGTTAGTGATTCAAGAGGCCTTGTAAGGTTAGTAGAAGCCTAAAGAGTAGAAGAAAATGAATGGTATCACTACAATCAAAGATAAGATAGAGGAAGAAGAATACGATTTGCAACACCCGGGAGATAATTGACTTGGAACATAACGATGCCCATGCGGCATCGAATAGTGTCTCTCGCCAAATTGATTCTCGCTCAAAAGAAATAATCGAAGTGAAAAAGGCAAAGGCAAATAACAACAGCCAACCTGCAGAAATGAACGCACGTGGCAAATTTTGGGTCTCGATGGTAACCTTGTTGTAGATATTAACACCCCGGCTATTATCCAAAACGATAATCCTTTTAACCAGTAGAAACACCTATCAAAAACAGCCCCACAACCACCATCATTTAAATTAATACTGACAAAAGCTCCTCCGAGCAACTCTAAAGCTCATAGCAAATCCAATAGCAAATCCCCAAAATCCCCAGTTTTCACAAGTACGCCTAAGATTTGGGCTATGAATGTGACACAAGATTGACCAGGGTGGATCTATCTAATCTGGTTTCCTAATGACCAAACTAAAGACAATGACCTGTATCCCGTAAAGAGGTGTGAACATTGATATGATTAGTTGGTATTCTAATACAAAAGACCGCGACCCGTAATCTATAAAGATGTGGGAACTTTGGTATGTTAATACGCCACATTTAGTTATGCACTACCGAATGATAAGTCAGGCGTGAACACCACAAATTAAGACCTTGATAAGTTCAGAAAGTTCAATGTATAAACAAAGAGAAAATTCTCAATTATATTTAATCAAAGAGTTTTACAACTACAAAAGGCCTCGATTTATACTTGCAAAAAGCTTGTAAGAATGGAGAAAGACATAGAAAATCATTAAAAGATAATTAGTGTTAGTCCGTGTGGCTAAACCTTAGATTGGGAGGTTTTATCCGTTTTTTGCGGAATTAAAAGTTAAGCGCAAATAATCAACCGGACTAACTCAATATCTATTTTGCAACAATAAATATGCGATAATAAATAATAAATTGAAGCATACGCACAATCACAAATAAATAAGTTGCGAAAATCAAAGAGTAAGCGAACAGAGGTTGACACTGCGATATATAGAGGTTCGGCAAACCCGCATACGTTCTCTCATCGGAATTAATGTTATCGAGTGTTTCATTATAATATTCTTCCCAAGATTATAAATTCTACCAAGCTAATCAATTGATTTTCTCACTCTCTACCTAAGAATACAATCTTGATACAAGTGTAAAAGTACACAAAGGCGAGTGAACGACTTCCTCTCAATCGATAAGTATCCCAAATGAAATAATCTAGAGCTAGCTTTTAAGTTAACTAATAAGCCTCTATCCAAACAATCACTCATAATTGAGCTTATAAGTTTACTTTTTACAAATTTGTTACAAAAATATAATAACACTCACTATTTAATTGCTTCTAATTAAGCTTATTTGTGATTTTTGATCTTGTTTGATCTTGATATCCTTTATTCCTGATTTCCCCATTTTCGAGCTTTTTGCTCAAGAATAGAGTTTTTAATATGTTGTAGTTGAGGGAGGTTGAGTGAGATGTATTGCTTAGTGTTGGATTGTATTGAGTGTGTTTGGAGGGTGGGAGGGATAGATTTATATATGTGTGTTTGAGTTTATTTCTGTTGGCTGTGTTTCCGAAGTCACAGCTTTTAGAACAGCACCAGTCCGATCGATCGAACTGGAGTTTTGATCGATCAGAATTCCTTACTGGAATTTTTAGCTCAATTTCGGTCGATCGTAGTAGTTGTCTGATCGATCGGATTTTTCGAGGACGGATTTTTTTGACTTCTTGAAACATTCGTAATTTTCTCGATCGGACTCCAGATAGACTTCCATTTGAACAGTTGGATTCGTTATTTAATGCTCTATGATTTTAAGTCTGAAATATAAATTCTCTTCTTTTGAAAAATATCAATCATTAAATCACCGAATAAAGAAATTATAAAATTATTAATATAGTTATAATCAAAATCAATTATTGAACGCATGATTCAATAATTAGGTTCATAGTACGTAAGACTTATTACTTTTCGAGGAAGGCACAAACGAGGGTGTATTCTCCGTTAAAGGGCTAGCTGATGGCACAAACGATGATGTGGTGGTAGATCTCCGATCTAAATGACGGCGATTGACGATGTTGATGGTATGATATTGGGAGAAATGAATAGAGCGGTAGTGATTAAAGAGGAGATATTAGAAAGAAGAGTTAGAGAGAAAAAAAACAAATGAAAATCCGAACATAAAATAATGGGGGAACCTTTTTATTTGGTGTGGTCCACCACTTATAATGTGTCTATATTTACATTCAATGCGTGTCTGGATATAGAGAAGAAATGGAAAGAATTTTAACTTTATACATATATACTCCCTCCGTCCCTAATTAATTATTCACTATTCTATACTGAGTTGTCCCAAAATAAGTGTCTGCGTTTTCAATATATTAATTCTAATGCAACAAATTTACTCTCTTATCATTTATATACTTACCATTTATAACTACAACAAGAACAATTTTTAGCAAAAAAGTTACCCGCATTAACTTTAATTATGATATTTACAAGAGCAATATTGGTAATTTATGTATCAAAATTTAATATTCTTAAAAAATAGTAATTTATAAGGGGGACAATTAAAAAGAGACGGATGAAGTATTGTTTTATATGATGACTGTTGTGCACATAAATTACTCATTAGAAAATCACTCAATAGATATGGAGTCGTTTATACAAACAGTTGAGAATGCTCTAAATAGGCAAATGTATACTATTCCCTCCGTTTTAAATTGTTGTCGATATTTGGAAAAATAACTTCTTTATATATACATGTAATTATTATTTTGTTTAATAACTCAAATAACAACTATTCCTGTTATGCACTAATTAGTAATTATTAAAGTTTGTAATGAAAAACAAAACAAATGGTAAATTTGGTATGTAATTTTTTAGGTTCAATTTACAAAAGTGAGAAACTGAAACTTTTTAATACAGGTTATTAGGACAAAAATTCTCAAACCGGCGAACTAGTTAATTTCATGTCCTCATTTATTAGTACAAATTTAATTTGAAAATTCCACAGTAAAAAAAGTACTATCCGGATATTAGAGTCCTAGGTTTTTTTTTTTTGTTTAACAATATAAACTCTTGGGGTAATTTATTCTTCTTGTACAAAAATTTTATTTAGTCCTACAAAAGAACATTTCCTTAAAAAAAAAAAAAGACTTCCAAACGTAGGTTATAAAAGGGTACATATGCCCACAAAGGCTGTGACAAGCAAATACCTACGAAATTTAGTGAGAGAAAATACATAGAGAGTGGCAAACCAAATCAAAAACTACTTCACCCTCCATTACAAATCCAACTAAGTCCTTTATTTATATTCCTTCCTTTGAATATCTCCTTTGTTTGGCCACCCATTTTTCATATTGCATATAGAAAGTTAGAGATGATTAGGGAACAACTCAAACGAGATTATTGATCCCCAACCAACATAAAAACTTATATTGTGAGAAAAAAAAGGTCAAGGGAGATGATTTGTGGGAAAAAGGAAGAGGAAGGAGATTATTCTCAAGCTTACCAAGAGCAGCTATTTCTCTACAACCAGATGCACAACACGAACTCGGTTTTCTCGGAATCCATCCTCCCTTGGCAGATTCAGCCCTTCAATCCGAACAACTTTGATCCGACTCGGGTCCACGACCCTTTCTTTGGAGGATTCTTTAACAGGAGAGGGTTTGGGTATGATGACAGCTCAGGTCAGCTGAGGCTTCATGGCTCGGCTCCGTTTGGGCTTCAAGCCGAGCTTGGGAAGATGACTGCTCAAGAAATTATGGATGCAAAGGCTCTTGCGGCTTCCAAGAGCCATAGCGAAGCCGAAAGAAGGAGAAGAGAAAGGATCAATAACCACTTGGCTAAGCTCAGGAGTTTATTACCAAGCACCACTAAAGTAAGTTTGGTCACTCGAGGATTTATTTTTATTTTTTCTTATTATTCTTTTCATCTCAATTTTACACAAGTACACTACTATCCTAGTAGTAACTCCATAAAATCCAACTCAGAACTTCTTAGTACTTGACCGTTCTCTGATGAACTTTCTAGTTCACAATATATTTTTTTTCTCTTTATAATTCCATATTTCTCAGGATAAAAAAAAATCAGCCTTTAAAGGCTTCGAGAACTATAAGCAAAAGATATCTATCTAAAATGTTTAAAAAGACGAACACTATGCATAGATTTGAAAGAGTAATGCTCTTAGAAAATTAAATCATCATACATTCTTTATTAACCAATGACTATTGTCAAGGTTCAATTTTACAATAAGAAAGAGAGAGAATCAAATGAATTTATTGTATGGAAATGACGATGATATGAACATATATAGTCTAGTTTAACTTGAGAGCTATCTACAAGTACAAGTGAAGCTAGTTTAAATTATTTCGTACACTAAAAAATTGTCTTATGACCATTATTAATATTTTGTAGTAGTAATGAATCTGTCGCCAAATAAATATTTTTCATTACAATTCCAGCCTTATATAACACTATAAGAAGAAAATTTATGGTACATTTTCTAGTACTCCATCGGTTCCATGATAATTGTCGAATTTGATTTTGACTTCGTCCGGACATAATAATTTAATTTGAATTCCAAAAAGTTGATTATGTACCCCTATTTATTACTAATTAACATTATTACTTGAAAATGATGACCACGGTAACTAACTAATTTGAGGGTTATTAGTGACACACATATTAATCAATAATCTAAGAACATTTTTTTAAGTTTGTGAGAATTCAAATCGAACTACTTTTATGGTGCGAGAAAGTATTATATTTCTTGCAACATAGTCTAATCTCACAATGATATATTAATCAATCACTTTTGAAATAATATAATCCATATTCATCAGCCGAAGTATATCTTGACATTAACTGGGTGAATAGTTTATCGAAATAGCATACACTAGTACGCAATATCATTACCGAGATAGTGTGATATCTGCCCAAATAAAACTTCAATGTAATTATTGATTTTCTATTGATCACATGTAGTATTTTGTTCTATTTTTAATACTCGTAATTGATACGTATCCCAGCATTTGATTTTTCTTCCTTTGGGATTTTGGATTTTGAGAGTATCTTACTGAAGATTTTATTCTCATTGTAGATGAGTCACATGTCCATTTCATGTCATAAATAAACTTTTAAGTGCACACATGAGCCAAAATATGGTTACATGGGCAAACCTTGAAAACAGTGTCCATTTCAGAATATGAATCGATCTCATTTTATGTTTTTTAGGTAGTAGGCTTTGTAGCCACCTTTTGTTTCCATTTTATTGATATGATCGATATAGAATAATATGTGTAGTAAATAAATGTTTGTAGTTCCAAGGGTAAAAGCGTTGATGGCGCTATATTGATATCATAAAGAGAAACAAAGAGCAGTTAAAAAGCTTCTGATAAAATTTTTTGCCGGTTTTTGGTATTGTCTAGTCGTAAAAAAGAAGAGAACAATTAGGAAATAAAAGGAAATAGATAGAGACAAAGAAGCATTTTTGTCAGTCCCTAAAACCTACTCATGGGGGCTATTAAAGCCTATCATTATGATTAACATGGATTACATAAAAGCTACCTACGTATTCAAATTCCTGTACATTGAGATATACACTATTTACGAAATAGTGGGATGAGAATTAATGTCTTACTTTGGAATTCGCCATCTTGTTCGTCTAACATAATTTATGAGAATTAATGTCTTAATTTATTTTATCTAGTTCAAAAGAATGCAAGATACTGTAATAAAGAGGAATTCACAATAGTGAAAGTATCTAATACATGATCACAATTTTGTCTACTTTTTGTCATGTTTTTATTTTGGACGAAGGTACGCTCCGGAACAGGGGCCGGAGTCTAACTATTTATTTTTCCCAGTTAGGGAGACTGCTTTTTTATAGGCCATTAGATTATTTAATTCTATAGTTAAATAAAATTGACTCTAAACCGAAAGGAAACTGGAAAGTTTGGAAAGTTTCTATCCCCTTCAATCTCCTTCCCCAATCACCTTCACACAACTCTATAATCCTGATCTATTGTACTAATGTTTTATCATTAGTTCATCATGACTAAGATTTAAACAATTGATCTTTATGTGTTTGCCCAATCTTATAAATCAAAACCCTAAATTCCTAATTTTATTTTATTTTGCAATGAAGACCAATTAATATATCCAACTTGCCAATCTTCTTAAAAACAAAAGATTCTTGTAGTAAGAAATTTATTTTTGATTTTTTAATTAAAGCTTGGTTATATTTATCTATGATATTTATATTAAAAAAATCAAGCTAGAAATACAGATAAAAGATGATAAAAAAAATAGTAATGGATATGGCAATGAAGAGATGGGAGTGATTTCTTTTTGGAAGTAAGATTTATATTAAAAACGGAAAAAGAAAAAAAGATCTTGCTTAGCACAAACTGCTACCTAAAGAAAGACGCAAAGCTTCCGATACATAATAAGTTCAGCATTGGTTTAGGAATTCAAATAAGTTATAAACCAAAATAAACCAAACAAAAAACTTTTAAAGAAACAGTTTTACACTTAGAAAGTATAGCAAGATCAAATTCTTTAAGTAATTTTTGATTATTCCTTATCCATAATAAGAGCTTTTGAATACACTACTGTATTGAGATAACTAATTTCCAGTACAAGACTAGAACATTTTCCGACCAGTAAGATTGTTGCTCAAGTGTCTTTAACTTCTTTCTTTAGCATTTTGCTCCTTAAGAAATTTATTCATATTCCTCATTGTCATCATCTTCTTCCATGCATACATGGTTTTAAAACCACATACAGTGATACAGATAACAAGAAGAAAATTTCTTATAAAGGAGACATGATAATCAAGAAAGCACTTTGATTTTAAATAAGATTTGCTAAACAAAGTACTTGAGTTAACTCCATTAGGAGTTTTACTTTTCAGGTGGGTGATGCTAGACACACAACTTCCATACACACTAGTTAATTAAAAGCATATTTATCCCTACAAATATAAATAAAATATAATCTATAATTTAATAAAACAAAATATAAATATTCAACATAATAAAACTTAACCTACTAAAAACCAAAATAAAAATATAGTATAACCCTAGTTGAGCCTACCCTAAATTTAAATATTAATTAAAAATAAAAAAAATGATTAAATTTAGTATTACTAATATATATATATATATATATATATATAATTCACACATTATATAAATGTATATTTTAACAAAAATATATTATTATATATGTAATGTAGTGTGCAATACGTACATGTAACGGAGTATATAAGTGAGTGATAAATTTGTATTAATATCTTTTTACTTTCCTTTGCAAACTTTTTGGAAGTACTATGAATATCTCAAATGGCCACAACTACAGCAAAATAAACCTAAAAGAACCAAACCAAAAACAATTAATTAACATCCTTAACTCAAGCAAAGATGTTTGTATCAATTCCCCAAAGTTTTAGTAACAGAAAATACCCAATTTATATCGTGTACTGTAAGAATTTAACGATCGCTAACATGTATTACGAAAATTTACAATGTATACCTTTTACTTTTGAAATCAAGCCAATTAATACCATTCCGTCCAAAATTGATGATGTCATCACACTTTTAGTGTCGTTTTACTTTTTTTCCCTTTGTATATCAAATAATCTGCAAAAATTTCTTTTTTCCACTTATTTAATTAAATAAGTAAAAATAAATGTAATAAGTGAAATAAATATATAAAACACTAAACTAAATAAAAGAAATAAAATTATATCCAAATATAAAATACAAACTAACTCAAAATTTTGAAAATATATTCAAATAAAGACATACAAAACCGGTAATTGCATATAAAAAAACACTATATTTTCACAATATGTAAAACAAATTATATGGGTTTGAATTGTAATACTATTAATATAATGTGCAATTATAAAGTAGAAGATATAAATTTGTCTACTAGTGAAATTATACAAAAAATTACCCTTGATAGTTTATTAAATATATAAAATATAAAATCATATAAGATATACAAAAATTTGTATATATATAAATATATACATCCATATATATACATTTGTACCTAAAAAAAATACATGCATATATAAATAATAAATATAAATTTGTACTTAAACACACACACACACATACACACATATAATAAACATACATCTAAACATTATAATAAATATACATCACACACACACACACACACACACACACACACACACACACACACATATATATATATATATATATATATATATATATATATATAATAAACATTATAATATATCATTCTATTATAATAAGTCAATACAAGTCAAATGAGTCTGTCCAATTTAGCAACAAATTTTCCAAAAATACTCATACACCTTTATATTAATTACAATAATATCATACTTCAATAAAAATATAAAAACTAAAAACTAATAAAACTATTTATCCATCTTTAACAACCAAACATTCTTTTAAATATTAAACTATGTTTTATTTTTGCATTATCCACATATTTATATCATAACTATACCTATATTTTTATTGCATTGCGCATCATAAATGTAAGGCGTAGTGTACGGTTACTAGTATATATAATAAATATACATCTAATCTAAACATATAAAAAATGGTGGCTAATGTCACAGCTAGCATTTCCATGCTTTTCTATTTTTCTTTTTCCTCCAAATATAGTAAACAAAGGTCGAGAGAATAGTTTTCCCCACAACAGTACCAAATTTATAGCCCTTGAACATTTAGGTAAATTGAGTTGATTAGCTAACTTCAGTAAAACATTCTAACGACAATGTATGAATTGGAAAAAATTAATACATTAGTGTAAAAAACAGTGTTCTAAAAAACGGTTTGTCGGTCAATTAGTCGGAAACGTTAGTGATGGTCAACGAAGCGATTAGTCAGGAAAATCAGACTTGCTAATGATGGTCTAAATTCCTGACTAATTAACTAAACGGTTAATCAGCATTGAACTTCTAATGATCACCGGTTAATTAGTCGGCTAGTCTGTCAGTCTGAGGTACTCTAATCGGCGAAATTGCCGTCACAATAGTACGAGACATTTTATTGCTATCGTGATAATAAGCTACTGTCGATCAAAAGTAAAAATAAAATAAATTTATTTAGTACTAAATTTAAGGACACTTATTTTAGCAAATACAATAAGAAAATGTATGTTGCTATATTCACTTTTTGTAGTTTGCATGCACTACATAGGGGTTGTTTAGTTGCCCATCGAAGCACATACTTTTGGGCCATTTTACTTATAATAAGTAAATGATGTTTGGTTGTCACCAAATAAGTAATGTTTTTCGGAAGTAAATGTGAATAAGATTTTCAAAAGGTAAGTTACGTCTTACTTTTCCAAGAAAAGTAAAATTTTGTAACTATTTGGTTTTTGCAAAATGTTCTTGCTATTTTTAAACAACTTACATTTCTCTCATATTTTCTTTATATGCATCCATTTTTTATAGACACACATCTCATACTTTCCATATAGTATGTATGGTTATTAATCGTTCTTTAATTACTTTATCAACCTCATTTACATATTTACTATTATTATTTTTTGAAATATTAATTTATGAAGTTTTTTGTTTGTTTGTTAATGTTTTTGTTTGATAACTTTAATTTAAATTTAGTTTGGAAAAAATAACTAGTAACTTACCGTTACTTTTTTGCTTTGCTAATTTTGTGGTGTTCTTTGAACATTTTTTTACCATTCTTTTCAAATTTATTTTTTTAGAAAACATTTTTCCAAATGAAAAATTTCGACTAATTCACATGCGGGCGCGAATTAAAGTAATTTTTTTCAACCCGAGATATTAACAAAGACAAGGATAGTGTAAAAAATAACTCTCTAAAAAGATCCTTTGATAACACAAATTCCTATTTCTCAATGATATTCCACGATCAAAACAATTGGCTAGCTAGTAAATTAAAAAATACATTATTTCAAAATAATATATTTTTAAACTAAAAAAAGTAAAAGTATAAAATTTTGCCAACAACATTTTACGATAAAAGTATACTTTTTTAATGTTTGTCAAACAACATTTATATACTTCAAAAGTAACAACCAAAAATATATATTTTTTCAGCT
This sequence comes from Primula vulgaris, assembly GCA_963920805.1. Lineage (NCBI taxonomy): Eukaryota > Viridiplantae > Streptophyta > Magnoliopsida > Ericales > Primulaceae > Primula > Primula vulgaris. Next base: position 30,786,684 of record OY987219.1, on the reverse strand, counting down.
TCACATAGAAAGTATACTTTTGTAACAAACGAGTCCAATGTATATTTATACTTCTTGAATTCCAGTTGGCCAGGTTCTCTCATTAGTTACTGTCATGAAAACTTCAAAGCTAGGTGAAATAGTCTTTCTGGCTCTAAATAAGATCAACTAGGCAAATAACTTGCAGTTAAATTGGTACCAACTGTTATTTGCGGTCCAAAGTCAGTTTCAGTAATTTATTTTTTAAAGTTGTAGTCAATATCGACTATCGCAGGGGACTTTCGGGCTACTGTCATGGCGAATGCTCTTTTTAAGTGTCAAGATTATGCAGTAATAAATGACGTAATTAATGTCTACTATAATTATTCAAAGTTTGATTTGTAAAAATTCCTTTAGGAGATGGAACATAAAAATAAATTAACATTCCATATTATGACACTTCTAATATGTTTTATTCAGACGGACAAAGCTTCGTTGCTAGCTGAAGTCATACAACACATGAAGGAGCTGAAACGCCAAACATCCCTGATAGCGGAGACGATCCCGGTCCCTACTGAATTTGACGAATTGATTGTCGACACGACATCGGATGAAGAGGGTAAGGTCATTATCAAGGCTTCAATTTGTTGTGAAGATAGGCCTGATCTCTTATCTGACTTAAATAAAACCCTTAAAGGGCTTAAAATGAAAACACTCAAAGCTGAGATCACAACACTCGGTGGTCGTGTTAGGAATCTTTTGTTCATTACCGGAGAAGAAGATGAAGAAGAACATTCTGAATCAACCGAACAACTACAGTATTCTATTAACTCGGTTGAAGATGCACTTAAAACCGTAATGGAGAAGGCAAGTGGTGACGAGTCATCACCAGGGAGTGTTAAGAGACAAAGGACTAATATGAGTCATGTACCTGAGCATAGGTCTATTTAAATGTGCTAGTGTTTAAGGATCTCTCGTTTTTATTCTTCCTTTTGTGCGTTCCTTCTTCTGGGTTTCTTTTTTTCGTTTTTTCCTCTTCTGGTTTGTATTTTATGTATTAATAGTTGGTGTGGTTGTAGGTATATGGGTTATAATTCCGGCTGGCGGCTAATATATGAAAATTCGGTTTGTAAATGCTCGAGTAATTAAATTTACGAACTGCCCCATACGTAATTAACGAAAAAATTTACATCTATATATATGTTGTTTTCAGAGCGAAAATTACATCCTGGATTCCGACACATCAATCCAGCAATGTTAATAAATTTCCTTTGTTCTTTTATATTATTTCCACCTCAAGAACTTCAATTTTTGTAATACTATGTCCACCCCGTTACAAATATCGCACGCATAGGATAGGTGTCGGTTTTTATTTGGTTACAAAATACTTAAATATATCTTTTTCTCTCTCTCTTTTCTCTCCAATAACTACGTATACTTTGTGGTTTGGAGATGGTGTTCGAGATAAGTTTCGATATCTTAAAGGTTGAGTCCGATTCTGCGATAGTGGTATCTTGGGTAACTTCAACGGCTTTAGGAGCATGGGAGCACAATTAGACTCTACCTCGTATACGTCAGTTGTGCACGTATGAGTTCTTGGTTCGACACGTCTTTAGAGAGCCGAACCAGGCGTCAGATTTCAGGACAAATTGGGCGTGTTCTAATGAGACTGATCAGGTCTTTCATGATATTGATACTCTTCCACAGAGGATCAAGGGAATACTTGCACTGGATTCGAGACAGATGTCTCAGATCAGACGTTGAATTTTTATTTCCATGTGTCCACTTATTATTTGTCGCAGTTGTGTAGATTTCATTTTGTTTCTCTAGATATCATGTATTCAATTATTTTTTTGGGAGGTTTGGTTTATCTCCGCCTTTTATGTACGGATTGATATTATATGTTTATATATCGGTCGGGGTCTGCCTAACCCCCCTCCATTGGAGTGTTTTGGGTGAAAAAAAAAAACATGCTTAGCTCATTTGCTAACACTCTATAAAGTGAAAAGATAGATCATTGGTTAGATTTTAACCTATTCAACCTATTCTTTTTTTTTTTTTTTTTTCATCTTAGTTACATAACTAACAATTCATTTTCCATTATTTTCAATAATATAGCCTATGTTTCTTCATAACATCTACAAAATACTCTTTGGATAATTTATTTTGATTTTAGCAAACTAAAAACTAACTTTAAAATTTTAAAATTTACTGTGTTTTTTGCAAATTTAAAAATAGACGTATAAACTCAGCTTTCGATTAGTTTAAGCATAATCCCTTCAACGACAATGGGCTTACAGAAGTTTACTTAACGAATTTCCATTGCGTATGAGGTTTTAATTTTACAATTATATACATACTGCTACAGTCAGCTAGGTAGCAAAAGAAACCTCGTTTAGTTGTTTAATTGCTTATTTCCCATTTACAATTACTAACACCAACCTTCTAATAGTTTGTTAGGTCATTCTCACAACAAGTGCGGATTCAGTTCCAAATATATAAACTTGGCAAAATATTTAATAGATAACATAATATTTTTCAAACTATAAACACGGAGAAATCGGATTTTTTTACCTTTTTTATTATATTTTCTTCATTTTTTAACATTGGTTTCTTAATTAAAATGTAATTGATTTCTAAATTTTTTTCCTTTTCGCTCAATTTTGACAATGACGACTTTTTTTCATTCCAAAAAAACCCACAATAATAATGTTACATGCAGTCACGTGTCGAAAGTTTCAGCATTTCAAAATTGACTAAAAAATAAATTAAATAGAAAGCAAAACGATAAAAAGGTAAAATTAAGAATTAAGACTAAAAAGAATAAGACATGCACGTAAAAAATATAAAACCTGAAAAAACCAAACTTATATTAAATACTAGATATATACGAACAATCAAATATCTATTACACAATTTCATTGTACCCACTTCACTTAATTAAAATACAAATCATCAAAAGTTATTTTATAAACTTTGTTTGCACTCATCACTATCGATCTGTTGTTCTTATTATTATTATTTTTTACAATTTTTTTAAGATGTGTATTACGTATCGAAATGGTAAATTAGTGTAAATTGTCTTTTATTATCACTTTCTTATATGTTAGTTTTTAAGTAGTAGTTATATATTATCATCACATACAAAATTATAGTATCTTATTGCACTAACAATATATATTTTTGAGATAGCTTGCCAAAAAAAATATTTAATGGGTTGCCACAATACATTATATATAAATTATTTTTAAAAATACTAATAAAAAAACTGTTTTTCGAAATTGTAGTGTTATCGTCGCCCCTGCCTCTCAAGGATTTATTTTTGATCTTTTTACAAACCTGTGATTTTAGTTGTAACAAGAACCGCGCTTGGAAGGTCACAAGTATTATAATTTAAATGTTAGTAAATTTATGAAAATATTTTTTGATTGGTAATGTTGATGTCGACGGGTTTTGTAGTCACTGGCATCTCTATAGTACTGATTATAGGCCTTCCAGGACTGGTTTTATCAAAATTAAGTTTTTATTTTTATTTATATAAATGGTGGTAAAAATCCACTTCTTATTTATTAATAGAAGAAATTAAAAAAATGGGGAAGAAACCCCACAAAAGATAAGTTCCGTATTCGTTACAAAACTGAAAGAATAACCTCAATTTAAAAAAAGGCATTAGCACATCGGCAAGGCGTTAAACTAAAAAAAAATATAAGACTTTTATTTAGAGCTATAAATAATATTAAATCATACTTTTAATTATATATATATATATATATATATGTATATATATATATGTATGTATAAGAGTAAGAGTTATAGCTCTTTCGGATGAAATAATGATAAACAAATAGTTACCGTCGAAATCCGGAATATCCTAGCCTTGCTTTGCTGAACTTCATATCAATTTGACGATGTGTGGGCGCCTATAATTTATCACAAAGGAAAAGAGAAAACAATTATGTCTTTCATGTCACAATAAAAGCCCGACCAATAGAGAAAATGAAACAAATTTATTTCTCACTATTATTCAATTAAGTGATCTAAGAATTCTGTATTCATAAATTCTCCACTTCGGTCTAATCGAAGTTTCTTAATCGATTGATTTATCTATTTGCTTTTCAGCAATAGCTCGAAACTTCTAAAACTTTCCAAAAGTTTCAGATTTTCGATTATGTATATTTATATCTAGAGTAATCGTTAGTACATGTTACTAAATACTCATAACTCATTCTTGGTTGAACACTCAAAGGTCCGCATACATTTGTATGTACTAATTCAAGAGATTTGTTCGGATTTTCTACCTTTTCCAATAAAATGACTCTTTGCCATTTTTCTTCAATACAAGATTCACAAACTTAGAGTTCACTAACTTTTATTTTACTCAAAGAACCATCATTTCCTAGTCTATCAATTCAATCAAGATTAATATGATCAAGTCGAAAATGTCATAGATAGTTGTCATTTTTTTGAGAAATCTTTTTGTCTTTTAGTTATTGGTTTGGTAACCCTGAACATTATAGTGTTAAGCAGTGTACTATATTGAAGATTTTATATATTATTTGTCAGCGTATTTATTTCTTGGTATTAATTTGTATTGAGTCACATAGTCGAGGGACTGTTATTGTAAATATGTTTTTATTCTGTTAGACTGAATGTGTGTATAACTGTGATAGCTAGTGAGCAAACTAATAGAGAATATACAGTTATTTTTCTCTAGTTTTTACTCTCTCTTTATAATGGCGATTATGCCTTTCTTTTTCGTTATTTGCTTGGATTTGATACTTTAACATGGTATCAGAGCTTATATAGACGATTCCGCTGCGACTATATTGGTATATGATTGGGTACTATCTCGTAATTTGGTACTTTTCTCTGTAAGTATTACTTCTTCGCTGTTTTTCAACAAATCTCGATAATTAGGGTTTATATTGGTTCAATTTGGTATAATAGAGGTCATATTGGGACATTTGAGATGAAATTTACTGGTTCTTGATCTGGTTCATTGCTGGATAATTTGTTCTATTTGGTATATTGTGAATTGGTTTGTTATTTTCTCCAATAATTCTTGGTTAGAAGAATAAATGGCAGCTAATAGAGCAACATGGACTTATAGTGCTATTATAGATGTTAATAGCCCATATTTTGTGAATATTTCTGATATTAATTCTGGTAGCCTTGTTAATCCTCCACTGAGTGGGAATAATGTTCATACATGGAAAAGAACAATGGAAATTATCATTGGTGTTAAGCATAAGACATGTTTTATTGATGGATCTCTTCCTTGCCCTGATAGTACTGCTGCATTATATTCTACATGGAATATATGTAACCTAATAGTAGTATCTTGGATATTGAATTCTTGTGTGCAAGAAATAGCACAATCCATTTTATATATAGACACAACTAGTAAAATGTGGAGTGCAGTTGAGGAAACGTATTTCCAGAGCAATGAGCCACGCATTTTTGAGCTGCAGCAAACCATTCATATTTTACACCAGGGTAATATGAGTGTTTCTGCATATTTTACCAAACTTGAGTCGTTTTGGATAGATTTGACTCATCTTAGTCCATTACCTAGTTGCTGTTGTAATGCCATCTCAGACTGTACTTGCTCTTTTATGGAAAAACTGATAAAAAGAGAGGAAAATCATCTCAAAATGATATTTCTAATGGGTTTAAATGAGTCATATTCCTCAGGGAGAGGTCAAATTCTCTTAATGAAGCTATACCACCTTTAAATGCTACTTTTCAATTGGTTGCCCAAGAAGAGAAACAAAGAGTTGTGGGAATGCATAGTAAGGATCTTGGTGAGCAAATGGCTATGCCAGTGAATTATAATTCAAAAGCTTAGAAAAAGGATGTTAGATGTTCTTTCTGTCATGGTATAGGGCATATGAAAGAAATTGATATAAACTCCATGGCTATCCACCAAGGTGGAAGCCAAAGCCAAGGGAATTTGTGAATAGAGACTATGGAAATAAAGGAAATTTTGGTTATAATGGAGGAAATTCTGGTTTTTCTGGTTATAATGGTGGGAACTTGAGTTCTTCTAGTGGTAATTTTGGGAATTCTTATAGTAAAGTTGGTGGAAATGGTGGTCAATCTAGCAACTCTCATAATGTTCACCAGGTTTCTCATGCTCAGCAAGAATGTAATGAGTTGAATAATCCTTAAAGTTATATGAATGAGTCAACAATTTGTTAGCATGAACATTTGAAGACTTCTGATACCGAGGAATCTCAAGTTCACTCAAATCTTGCTTTTACAAATCTAACAGGTACTTCTTATGCATTAACGGCTAGTACTTTGATAAGCATAAATCATTATAATACTCCATGGCTTATAGACAGAAGTGCTAGTGAACATATGGTGAATGATATTAAAATGTTCTCTTATGAGATTAAAATGGTTAATAATATAGTTTTGTTAACTAATGAAGAAAGAGTACACGTGATGGCTTGAGCTTGAGCTTGAGCTTCACAATGCTTTGTATGCACCTAGCTTTAGCTTCAACTTGATATCAGCAAGTAAGTTGAGCAAAGATCGGAATTGTTGCCTGTATTTCATGTCTAGATCTTGTAAAATACAGGACCTCATGAATTGGAGGCTGATTGGACATGCTAAAGAAGAGCATGGGTTGTATTTTCTTTAAGATGTGGTTGTTAATAGAGTTTTTCCAGAAAATAAAAGCTTTGTAGCTCAAGTTGTTGTTGTGGATACTTCTCTTTGGCACAAAAGATAGGGTCATGCATCTTCTGCTCACATGTTGACTTTGAAAAGCAATTTAGCTGGTTTAAAAGAATGTAATAAAAGTGGCTCTTGTGATGTATGTCATTTCTCCAAACATCAGAGACTGCCGTTCAATAGAAGTGTTTCTTTGACTGATAGTGTGTTTGAAATAATTCACTGTGATATTTGGGGTCCCTATAAAGTTGCTACTTATGATGGTTTCAAATATTTTCTTACTGTGGTAGATGATTACAGTAGGGTGACTTGGATTTTTCTGATGAGAAACAAGTCTAACACTATTAGTCTCATTCCAAGCTTTTGTAAAATGGTGAAAAATCAGTTTGGAAAGAGTGTAACCCTATAAGAAATGATCAAGGAAAAGAATTCAAAATACACCAATTTTATGCTGAAAATGGTATTTTACACCAAACCAGCCGTGTTGATACACCACAACAAAATGCTGTTGTTGAGAGAAAACACCAAAACCTTTTGAATGTGGCTAGATCCCTAAGATTTCAGGCTAAACTTCTATTGTCTTTCTGGGAAGAATGTGTTCTTGCTGCAGCACACATAATCAACAGGTTACCTAGCTCAGTTTTGAAGAGCAAAACTCCTTTTAAAGTATTATATAAGACTAGAGGTCACCTACATATGATCACATGAGAGTGTTTGGTTGTTTTTGTTTTGTCTCCACTCGTAAAAGAAATAGGACAAACTTTGATTCCAAGTTAGAAAGTGTATTTTTATTGGATATTCGTTTGACATTAAAGGTTACAAAGTATGACATTGAAGAAAAAGAATTTCTAATCTCCGGACATGTAATTTTCTATGAGAGTGAATTTTCTTATAATGATTTGGATTTATCTGAAGATAGTGACAATGAATCACATTCTCCTCTGTTTAGTAAGGGATGTCACTGTAATGGTGATATTTTTATATTAAATGAAGAACAAGCTTCTAAAAGTTTAAATTCAGAACAAGAGCCAGACAAATCTCTACAAGACAATTTACTAGAGTGGTAAAAACACCTACTAGATTAAATGATTACCATTGCAATTTTGTGGAAATAAGGGAGCATGTACCCTTACCACCTCCATGTTATGAGTCCTTTTGTGCCTCTATAAGTGTTGTAATTGAACCAACCACTTATGCTCAAGTTGTGAAATATAAGAATTAAGTAAATGCTATGAAAAATGAAGTAAAAGCTCTAGAAGAGAATCATACATGGGAAATGGTTGATTTACCTATGGGAAAAAGATCAATAGACTGTAAATGGGTCAATAAAGTCAAATACAAATCTGATGGGAGTATAGAGAGGTATAAACCTCGATTAGTAGCCAATGGTTATACTTAAGAATGGGTATAGATTATGAATCTACTTTTTCTCCTGTAGCAAAGATGACATCAGTTAGAATGTTACTTGCATTAGCAGCTGTTAAAGGGTGGAATATACATCAACTTGATGTGAATAATACATTTTTAAATGGTGATTTGAAAGAGGAAATGTATATGTTACCACCTCCTGATTTTATTCAAGAAAATTCAGCTCAAGTTTGCAAATTGATCAAGTCTTTATATGGATTTAAACATGCCAGTAGGCAATGGTTTTACAAGCTCTCTGCTACTCTTCTACAAGCAGGTTATATTCAGTATTATTCTGATACTTCTCTTTTTACATTGAAGAAAAAGTCATCTTTTATTGCCCTTTTAGTCTATGTTGATGATGTAGTCCTGGCTAGTGATGACATGAATCTTATAGATGATGCAAAAACTATGTTGAATAATGAATTCAAAATTAAAGATCTAGGAGAATTAAAATATTTCTTGGGCCTGGAGGTTGCTAGATCTGATAAGGGAATTCTTTTATCTCAGAGAAAATATGAAAATGAACTTATTGATGAAGCTGGTCTATCTCATTGTACTTCTGTGAGTTTTCCAATGGAAAGTAATTCGAAACTTAGCAAAGATGGTGAAGATTTGCTTTTGAATCTTGTTGCTTATAGAAGGTTGATAGGGAAATTACTCTATCTGACAATTACAAGGACAAATATATGTTTTTCTATTAACATCTTGAGCCAATTTTTAAAGAAGCCTTGTCAGTCTTATTTACAAGCAGCAATAAGAGTTTTGAAGTATGTCAAAGGTACTGTATCTCAGGGTTTGTTGTTCTCATCTAAGTCTGATTTAAAGTTGAAAGGGTTTGTAGATGCTGACTGGGCAGGTTGTATTGACACTAGAAGATCTATTACTATTTTTTGCAAGTTTTTGGGTGATAGTTTAGTATCATGGAAAAACAAGAAGCAACAAGTGGTTAGTAGAAGCTCCACAGAAGCTGAGTATCGAGTTGTTGCTATGAGTTCTTGTGAAATAGTTTGGTTATTGTAGTTATTGGAAGATTTGCAAGTTGATGTTAGAAAAGTTCTTTCATACACTGATAGCAAATCTGCTCTTGCTCTAGCAAAGAATGATGTACATTATGAAAGAACCAAAGATATCGAAATTGATTGTCACTATATTCGAGAGTTGCTGCATTCTGGAACTATGCATTGGTTACATGTTTACTCTGCTTACCAGGTTGCTGATGTGCTAACAAAACCTCTTGGATATTCTGCTTTTCAGTCATGTATTGGCAAGATGAATGTGTTTGCTGTATACATTGCATCTTGCATCTTGAGAGAGCCTATTGAAAATTTTAGATATTATGTGTCAGCGTATTTACTTCTTGGTAGTAATTTGTATTGAGTCACATAGTTGAGGGACTATTATTGTAAATATGCTTTTATTCTGTTAGACTGAACGCGTGAATAACAGTGATAGCTAGTGACCTAACTAATAGAGAATATACAGTTATTTTTCTCCAGTTTTTACTTTCTCTCTCTATAATGGCGATTATGCCTTTCTTATTCGTTATTTTCTTGGATTTGATACTTTAACATACTAATTAAAGTACTAAGAAAATCTAAACCATTTTGAAGATATAAAGTACAAATGTTTAAACCATTCTTATGGACCTGTGGACAGACGGGGTGCTAGGACCCGTGAGCGACCTCGTTATTTGGATGATTACGTGGCGAGATCTTGATCGTTTAGTTCTATTTCTTATTTATTCTTTATTAGTTATTGGTTGTATAGTTAGTATTTTAGTTCTTGTTATTTGCTATTTGGGCCAATGTGTTCCACCTAATGTTCCACCTATGTTCCATGAGATCATGGGTACATTTTTCGCTGAACATCATCGAGTAAGTTAAAACACTTGCGCACACTATCGCACTAGATGTTATGATCCGTATTTACACATAATTCATCATTCGCCAAAGTACCCATAAATATATCTTCCATCATTTCATTCAGTTCATCTTTCTCGTCATCAACCTCCCTACTTACATCATCAATAACAATATATTCTTCCAATAAATCAGATGTATTGACAATATCTTTATTATTACCAATTTCTCCATGATGTCTCCAAACAACATGTAGGTTTTATCCCATGACGAATCAAATGAAATTTTATAAGTTTTGTAGGTTTTCGTTCCACATTTGAGCATTTCTTACATGGACAACGCATATCAGTACCTGGTGTAGCATTATTTTCCGCAAATTCTATAAAACATTGAACTGAATATGAAGTAACAAATATAAAAGAAATGTAAGATATGAAGTAACAAAGATACTCGATAGGTAAGTATTATAAACTTATTATTACACAAACTTTTACCTTTTTGTTTTCTTTCACTTGCAAATTAGCAGGCTTAGTATTCGTGGTATTCTTTTCTTGGGAAACCTGCCATACTAGATATAAGAAAAATATGAGAAACTAGAGTTGTAAAGATAGTTAGTAGCTAGGCATGAATTACAAAATAGCAAAAAGGAGTAACCTTTTTATTAAATGAGCTTGCCGTCTCTTCTCGTTTTGACATCTTTCTTTTTCTAATTGGACGACCTTTACGATTCACTTTAAGAAGGTTGAGCACCTTTGGATTTGATTGTGTGGTCACATCACCTCCATCTAGATCATTATGGATCCGGACTTCGGTTTCAATAGTTTGTTGACTATCAAATAATTCTTTATCTTGAATAAGGTTACCAATCATGCTCTTGTGTACGACTTTGCTCTATTACACAAGTACTCAGATTTGGACCCAAAATCTGTCGCCTCGTTAAATAAAGTGTAAAGCTAGTTGTATCTTACCAATTGGTAGCTGTCGCCTAAATCATCATAGAAGCAACTCACAAAATTGTGCGGCCGTTTCAAATCCTTTCTCCAACGTGGTAAAATATATTGGGATGAAATTTTGGTAACACGTTGGTCCATAAGAACACACAATGTGTGTTTGTATAAAATACCTCGAAATTGAAAAGAACAACATACACATTGCAAATCTAACTTTTCAGTGTCAATAACCACTTCAAAGTTGTAGTTCTGTTTTGTCCTTATCTCACCTTCATCATTAGTAAGATACTTCAAGTCAGTTACTCTCTAGGTTATGATCACACTTACTCAAGAAACAAGAATTGGGCTACAATACATCAAATCCCTCACATCCTTCTGAAACTTTCTAAAAATAGTCTTCGTATAGATGTCTCGCATTTGTTTTTCCATGTAGAAAGTAGAACCCAATGGCAAATTGGTGTTAAAAGATTCGAAATCTGCTATATCCTCATTTTCGATCTTTTTTTTCCCAATGCCTTGTCATATTGATCAACAATTTTTTTTAAAGATGTTTGTGAATTGATATAATCATCAAAAAAATAATTCATACTCTCACTTCATTGTGATGAAGACATACCAGCCAAAAAGTATCGCTTAGTGAAAACAGGAACCCATCATTCTCGTTCTTCATGAAGACTATTTAGCGAAACATTATCCTCTGGTTCATATGTACTAATCATTTTTCTCCAACATTCTTCAAATTCATCAATAGTCAAAGTTTGATACAAACAATTTTCCAAACTACTCCTTATTTCATCATAATGACGATGTTTGTTAAATTTCTCTGGTACCTTTCTCATTATATGCCATCGACATAAAGCATGAAAGATGTTCGAAAACACCTCCTCAATTGTTCCTCCTATAGACGCACATTGGTCTATAATTGCTTGCGGGGGAGAAGCAGACATACACCCTAACCATTCTTTAAACAACCAAATATAATTTTCTTTCGTTTCACTAGACAAAAGGCCACAACCAAGTAAAATTGATTGACCGTGGAGATTGACTCCCACAAAAGCAGCAAAAGGCATGTCATATTTGTTTGTCAGATAAGTAGAATAAAAACAAACAACATCGCTGAAGAACTCATATGCTGCTCAAGACCTAGCATCAGCTCAAAATACATTCCATAAATGTCCTTCGTCATCAAGATCTATCGAATGATAAAATTGTGGAATTTTCTTATGCATTCGAGAAAAATACTTATTTACAGCTTCTGCATCACCTTCTCCAAGTTGCAATCTTCTCATTTTACCAATATAATTCTGACATTGTTTTTGACCACATGGTAAATTAATGTAACCACCGCTTCGTCAACTATTACGTTGAAATTTTTACACATATGTATACCCGCTTGATCGTTCAACTCTAGTTGTTTTCATGTGTGAGCATCTATGTGTTTGTTAGCTCTTAAAAAAACGCATCTTTGATGAGATGATTGCATGGTTATGTTTAAGTTCAATAAGATGAATTTTCCCTCACGTGTTCCGCTTGCATTTATTTTTGCTTTACACTCAATTTTTATTGAAGGCCTACCATGAAAGGAGTTTTCAGAAGGGGTATTTGGTCTACCTAACCTGGCACAAGCAAAGACGAAGTATCTCAAAACATTATTTTCTTTGTCATATGTTGATCTTCTTTGCATAATATCAAATCCTATTGCTCGAGCATAATTTTTATAGAAGTTGTGCACTTCTTCTATTGAGTTAAAAGTCATTTCTATGTTGGGTACGTTTCCTTCTTCTTCAACCGATTGATCATTGTCCTTATTTTCTCGACCATTCGCTTCACTAGTGTCTTTTGATTGGTTCAAATCATGATCCACCACAATATCATCACCGACCTCTAATAATAAATTAAAAAAAATCAGCCTTTGAGAGAATTAAATTGAGGGGTTCATTTCATCAATCACATGGAAGGCGCATTTTTGATTAAAGAAAATCAGACTCTAAAAGTTAAAAAAAACCAAGAACAACTTTTAAAAGATTCAATCTTACATCCATGTCCAGTAAGTTGTGGTGTTATAGATTAAAATTGGTATTCTAAATAAATCTCTCCAAAGGGTTGAAAAATGATATTAAGGTGAACATAGATGTAAATTAATGATAGCTGATAAACTTTTTCTCTTCCGTTTTATTTTTGGCGGGCTAATTTGCACGCTTGTTAAAAAAATGCTGACTGGATCTATTCCACATCGGCATGTACATTTACCAGGTCAGATTTGAGGGTGGGTGTAGCATCACCCTTCACAACAGACAAATAATTTTAAGCTCTGATAAATAGACGATAAATCAAACTCTTATAATGAGTACTCATTAAGTAATTCTAGGATTACTCTACTAAAAATCTAGAAAAATACTAGAATTGCACTCTTGAATACAATAGATATAAATTTATATCGCAAACGGTTCATTGATATAGTCATTACATACAAATTAACCCTTCATAAAAAACCCGAACCGAACCGAAAAAAACCGAAACCGAAAAACCAAAACTTTTTCGGGTCGGTTTCGGTTTACAATAAAACCGGACCGAAAAAAACCAAAAAACCGGAAAAAAATCGAAAGACCGAAACCGGACCGAAATAAACCGGTTCGGTTTGGTCTAAAAAATAAAAAGACCGAAAAAAATCGAACCGAAAAATCTGCTCAGTTTCGGTTTTGCCAAAAAATGAAATGAACCGAACCGAACACATTCCTTACTACAGGTATGCATGCACTTTTTGAAGTTTTTATAAAAAAAATATTATTTTTTTAAATAATAATAATTTTTTTATAAAAAAATAACACCTTTTGAAGTGTGCATACCTACAGGTATGTACGCACTTTTTGAAGTTTTTTTTTTTAAAAAAATATTCTTTAAAAAATGTAATTTTTAAAAAATTAAATTAAATTAAATTAGATTTTTATTTTAAAAAATTTAAACTTTTTTAAAAATGTTATTTTTTAAAAATTATTATTTTTAATTTGTTATTAATATTTTTGAAATTTTCTCTCTTATTAGTTAGTTAGTTGTAATTTTTGGAAAGAAATGTTTAGAATAGTATGTTTTGATACTAATAGATTTGTAAAATTGTATGTACGGGTAATTTCCACTTTCTCCCTCCATCTTGTTTACTTGAATAAAATAACGAAACAAAAATAAATTCCTATAGTTTTTTTGTATATTCTGTCATGAAAATTGTATTATTTTTATTTTTATAAGGGTAATTTTATTCTTTGTTATCTTCTTGGAATGTCTCGGTTAAAAAATTGGACATCAATATTTAAGCTACCAAGCAACTTCTTGCTTTTTAAAAGCAAAATAATAGAGCTTAAAATCGGAAACCAAATAATCTGAAAAAAATGCACAAATTTTCACTTGAGAAAAACATCATCAATTCATCCGGAATCATCTACAGCTTAATGATATCAAATCATGATACAAAACTCATAGCTACACGAGAAATGATTCGAATCTTATACAACAGGGAATTTAAATTATGTATAAGAGCATACACAATAGTTTTGTTAACTTTTTATTGTTAAATAGTAACACATTATCATTTAAAAACCTATTAAATGACACAGTTATATTAAGTTAAACACCAACATTAGTTTTAACTTTAACAATGTTATCTGTTATCTATTTTAACTAAAAATTAATTATTCAAAAATTTGATACTATGAATAGGTGCTGTGATAAAATAAATAGCAGTATGATAGAGATATAAAAGATATATGTGAGAAATAACAGTTAATTATGGGTGTGAATAGATTTTTTGTCATGTCATCAAGTAATAACAATTAAAAAGATTGTTATTTTTAACAATGTTTTTAACATCTATAAAGTTAACACACACCTTAACCCAACTAATAAGCAGACAAAATTGCATTGTTATTTAATATTTTTAGTTAACAATAGAGATAACAACACTATTATACATGCTCCAAGTGTGTATGCATATGTCAAACAAATGCCTGCCAGACCAGTCACCCAAAAATTACTGACTTTCAACAAAACCTACGTCATTCATTGATCTGTAATTTCTTTTTTATAGTCTATAAGAGGATTCTTAAGTGTATGTAGACCAGTCACCCAAAAATTACTGACTTTCAACAAAACCTACGTCATTCATTGATCTGTAATTTCTTTTTTATAGTCTATAAGAGGATTCTTAAGTGTATGTATAAGAGGTGTTCTTAAAGTACTGCATTTTTTCTGTTTTCACACGCAGACCGTATGTATAATCTACGGTCTGCATCATTTAATCCAAACCGTAGATTAAATCTACGGTTTGGATTAAATGATCCAGACCGTAGATTATATCTACGGTCTGTGTAATTTTTTTCAAAATTACACAGTCAGTCCCTGCTTTTCAAAATTACACAGTCAGTCCCTGCGCCAAAATTACACAGACAGTCCCTGGAAAAAACAGAAACTTTCGTTTTTTTTTAAAAAAATAAAATTTTATTCTACACTCTCTCTCTTTCTCTCAAAAACCCCCAATTTTCAACCCAAAAAATCACTCAAATCAATCAACCACATTAACTATCAAATTTATTAACAAAAAACCCCAAATCATCAATCAAACTTATCCATAATTCAAGGGTATATCTTTTATTCTCTAATTTATTATGTATTTTGTGTAATTTAAATTTGTAAAATAGGAAAAAATATATAAAATATGCAAATCCATAATTCACTTAGCTATATATAATTGTTTGTTGTTTGTTTATATTAATTATAGAAATTTTAATAATTGTTGATATTTGTCCCGTTTTTGCATGTTTTTTTATTTTTTGTAATTTTAATTTGTAAAATAGGAAAAAATATATAAAATATGCAAAACCATAATTCACTTAGCTATATATAATTGTTTGTTGTTTGTTTATATTAATTATAGAAATTTTAATAATTGTTGATATTTGTCCCATTTTTGCATGTTTTTTTATTTTTTGTAAGGTTAATTTGAATTGTTTATGAAAAAATGTGTGTTTGGTTATGATTAAAAAATTGAATTATTATTGTTTGGTTTATGAAAAAATGTGTGTTTGGTTATGATTAAAAAATTGAATTATTATTGTTTGGTTTATGAAAAAATGTGTGTTTGGTTATGATTAAAAAATTGAATTATTATTGTTTGGTTTATGAAAAAATGTGTGTTTGGTTATGATTAAAAAATTAAATTATTATTGTTTGGTTTATGAAAAAATGTGTGTTTGGTTATGATTAAAAAATTAAATTATTATTGTTTGGTTTATGAAAAAATGTGTGTTTGGTTATGATTAAAAAATTAAATTATTATTGTTTGGTTTATGAAAAAATGTGTGTTTGGTTATGATTAAAAAATTGAATTATTATTGTTTGGTTTATGAAAAAATGTGTGTTTGGTTATGATTAAAAAATTAAATTATTATTGTTTGGTTTATGAAAAAATGTGTGTTTGGTTATGATTAAAAAATTAAATTATTATTGTTTGGTTTATGAAAAAATGTGTGTTTGGTTATGATTAAAAAATTAAATTATTATTGTTTGCTTTATGAAAAAATGTGTGTTTGGTTATGATTAAAAAATTAAATTATTATTGTTTGGTTTATGAAAAAATGTGTGTTTGGTTATGATTAAAAAATTAAATTATTATTGTTTGGTTTATGAAAAAATGTGTGTTTGGTTATCATTGTTTTGTTATAATGAATTGGTTATAATTGAGTTATCATTGTTTAGTTATCATTAATTGGTTATCATTGAGTTATCATTGTTTGGTTATCATTAATTGGTTATCATTGAGTTATCATTGTTTGGTTATCATTAATTGGTTATGTTATCATTTTTTGGTTATCATTAATTGAGTTATATTTGGTTATCATAGTTAGGATGACAGACCCAGGTCCACAGATTAAAGGGAGGTTGGGTATTTTACAACAGACTGGTCACATTTCTAGTCAGACTTGGGATGCTGGCAGAGAAGCGGGTAGAGGAGATGCCAATAAGATTAGGGTTTATAATTATAGTTGGCAGATACCGACGCCTGAAAGGGTAGTTCAAAATATCATTAGGGCTGGTTTTTACGGTATTTACAGTATAGGTAATTATACCGTAGACCGAGGATTGGTTACAGCCTTAGTTGATAGGTGGCGTGATGAGTCGCACACGTTCCATTTTGTCGGTGGAGAGTTGGGGATATCTTTACAGGATGTAGAGATTATGCTTGGTTTGAGGGTGGATGGTCTTGCTGTGACCCGGTCGGAGCGGAATGACACGAAGGCGAGCAGGTTGGCTATGATGGAGAGTTTGTTGGGTGTTAGGCCGGCTGACAATCAAGTCGATCTAAACTGTTTGACAGTTAGACTTGATTGGATGTTACAGACCTTCGGTGAATTACCCCCCAACCCTAGTGAGGAGCGTTTACTATATCAGTCTAGGGCTGCCATGCTATTATTACTGGCTGCACATGTCTTTTCGGATAAGAGCAGTGATCAGATTCCACTCTGGCCTCTGCCATTTCTGGAGGATTTTGACACATGTGCTGAGTATAGTTGGGGATCAGCTCTTCTGGCCTGGTTAGAGGCTAATCTATGCAGGGTGGTACGTTGTAAGACAACCGGAGTAAGCGGGGCGGTGATGTTTCTGGATATGTGGGCGATTACCAGACTACTGCCGGTTAGACCGTGTGAGGAGCTGCCGGAAGATGTCGAGCCACCGGAGGGCTGGCCTAGGTTCCCCCTCGGTTACAGGTATGATATTTATTTAGTTTTTGAATTGGATTTGCTTTTTTATATTATTGTGTCATCTATCATTTACTTAGCTGCCGGTTATATTTATTGTTTATCGGTTTTTGTTTGTATATTACAGATGGAAGATGTGGCGGCAAACTAACCTTACGCCATATGTCTACGGACATAATGTGGTCCACATACGTGACCAGTTTGACAATATGTCGCCTGAACAGGTAAATTTTAATTTTCGTATTACATGTAACTTACGTATTATATGTTGTATATGTTTGCATTGGTCTTATCTTCGCAGAATTTATTACTCGTCTATTTTTAAACCATTGTTTATATATTCTAATTTGATGATTACAGATAGTGTGGCAACCTTACGGGGATCTCAATCAGTATCCGGAATACTGCACGCGGGGCCGGTATATGTGGCATTGTTCTGTGCCTCTCATTTGTAATGAGAAGATTGAGTACCACCCCGCGGACAGGTTCATGAGGCAGTTCGGTTTTGTGCAGCGGGTCCCTACGTATATTTGGAAACCAAGACATGGTCACGGCAAGGATAGAAGATATGGGATTGGGCAAAAACACGACTGGCCTTTACTAACCGGAGAATTTATAGCCGTGTGGAATGACCGCCACACCCGTCTTATTAACGGCGAATATGGCACGGGGACGTCACCGGGTTACATGAAATGGTATAGAGAGCGGACCCGCATCTTCATAAACCCACCTGAACTTGCCCCGCCCCCTCACGGTTTCCGGGAGAATACGAGTGTCTTCAATAAAATGGTAACTACTAAATCGTTTTTTACTAATAAATCGTTACTTCTTTTTATGTATATTTCAATACTAATAAATCGTTTTTTATTGTTTTTTTTTTACAGAAAGCGATGTTGCGCCGCAGTTTTAAATCGTTCAAACGGGCGAAAATGAAAACGGACGTGGACTTACTACGTAAGGAGTTCGCTGAAATGGGTATGAATCCGTATGGGTCAGCTGATGAACAGTCGGAGGGGGATGACGACGACGACGACGACGACGATGGTGATGACGACCTACGTTACGACAAACGAACTTACACTAGGGCTTCAAGTTGTCGGCGTCCCGACGAAAGAGGCGAATCTAGTAGAAGATCGACTGGAGGTCCGGGTCCGGGTCCGGGTCCGAGTTCAAGCAGTCATCGTCGTCGTTCTTCTTTTGCTGGGTCGGACTACGTTCAGACCGATGTTCCGTTCGATCATCATAGACAATCATTTGGTTCGTACGAGCATCAGCCTAGTCATCAGTCCACCGATAGTTGGAGTCGAGGGTTGACAATTACATCCCACGAGCGTGCGCCGCATCCAGAATCGCAGCACCGACAAAGACGGCGTACGGAACTAAACGAAATCGAAGAGTCTGCTGAGCCGTCATCGGATAGATTAACATCTGCGGGAAAGATGCTCCCTATGTCCAACTTTAAAACATTTAGTCGTTACAAAAAAAAATAAATGAACTGTTTTTGTATTTGATTTCTATGTTTGATTTGTACGTTATAATTTCGTAAGTTTAATTTGATTCGTATGTTTGATTTGTATGTTTGTAAAAAATATTCTGTATTTTAATTGATAGGACCAATATTGAGTTTTTACAAACCGTAAACCCTAAACCCTAAATTACAAACCCTAAACCCTAAACCCTAAATTACAAACCATAAACCCTAAACCCTAAATTACAAACCCTAAACCCTAAATTACAAACCATAAACCATAAACCCTAAATTAAAAACCCTAAACCCTAAACCCTAAATTACAAACCCTAAACCCTAAACCCTAAATTACAAACCATAAACCCTAAACCCTAAATTACAAACCATAAACCCTAAACCCTAAATTACAAACCCTAAACCCTAAATTAAAAACCTTAAACCCTAAATTAAAAACCCTAAACCCTAAACCCTAAATTAAAAACCCTAAACCCTAAATTACAAACCATAAACCCTAAATTACAACCTTATACCCTAAATTAAAAACCCTAAACCCTAAACCCTAAATTAAAAACCCTAAACCCTAAACCCTAAATTACAAACCCTAAATTAAAAACCCTAAACCCTAAAAAACCCTAAATATTCTGAAATTTACATGCAAACCGTACATTTAATGTACGGTTTGTACAGATTTCATACAAACCGTACATTAAATGTACGGTTTGCATGTATTTTGTGCAAACCGTAAAAGTAATGTACGGTTTGTACCCCTGATTTAAGCAGCGCCATTTTACGAATGTACTTTTTGCACTGAATCACCGTAAACAACGTAAAAAAAAAAAAAACTACAAACCGTAAAAGTAATCTACGGTTTGTAGTGTAAATTACATTGGATACCATATCTATCAAAATAATTCCGACAACACTTTATTACTTTTGAATTATTATGAGTTGACAACCCTATCCGAAAATGACTACTCAATGCATTATTAAAGTTTGAAAATGACTACACCAAAAAAAACACTACAAACCGTAAAAGTAATCTACGGTTTGTAGTGTAAATTACATTGGATACCATTTCTATCAAAATAATTCCGACAACACCTTATCACTTTGAATTATTATGATTTGACAACCCTATCCGAAAATGACTACTCAATGCATTATTAAAGTTTGGAAATGACTACACCAAAAATTCACTACAAACCGTAAAAGTAATCTACGGTTTGTAGTGTAAACTTACACTATAAATATGACTCAATTTTGCCAATTCTAACAAACCATAAAATCAAACACAAAAACATTTCGGAAATCTCTAAAAAAATCCTCATTTCTCCCCAATAAAATATACAAACAAACACTTTTCGAAAATGAATTACAACTATGGTTATGACAACAACCAATGGAATAACAACAACAATGCGAATTCATCCAGTGGCTCAAACGATGAGCTAACTGATTATTCGGAGCACTTTGAAGTCGATGAATTGACTTGGGAAACAAGGGATGAAATGCTTGCTGATCTTGCTGATGTGGCTGGAAATTGGGGTTTCATTCTTACGATTCGTAGGTCTGGAGGGGGTGATGGGAGCAGAACACCGTATGTTGATATTGTATGTGATAAATCGGGGGTTTACGAAAAAAAGAAACCATCTGCCGTAAAATCAGGTACAAAGAAAAAAGATTGTCCATTTTTCATTAAAGGTTACGTAGTTAATGGTGAATGGATGTGTCACATAGAAAATGGACAACATAACCACCCACCTCCAACTTACCTCCAAGGGCAAGCACGACGTGCTCGTTTAACTCAAGATGAAAAAGAAATTGTTAAAACTTTAAGGCAAAGCAGTTTTAAAGTTGGTGCAATATTAGAGGCCATAAAAAATAGAAATCCTGACAATGTATCAAACGCTAAAACGATACATAATTTTTTGGCCGGACTGAAATTTAAAGAACGAGATGGTAGAAACCCGATACAGGAACTGTTTAATTTGTTGGATAGCCATCGCTACACGTTCTACTATAATATGAACCCATCAACCCATTCCCTTGAGAACTTGTTTTTTGCACACCCCGATTCTATAAGGATGTTCAAAGCTTTTCCTGATGTCTTGTTAATGGATTGTACATATAGAACAAACCGTTTTAATATGTCATTTCTAGAAGTCGTAGGAATGACATCAACGAACCAAACATATTGTTTAGGTTTTGTTTTCATGAGTGACGAGACAAAGGAAAGTTATATATGGGCATTGGAAAAATTTAAAGTTACATTGGAGGGGTGTATACTACCTAGGGTTTTTGTAACCGACAGGGAAATGGCCTTATCAAATGCTTTGTCCGTTGTTTTTCCCGATTCTCATCATATTTTGTGCACTTTTCATATTGCAAAAAATGTTTTGAAAAACTGCCGTAAAAAGATCCCTGATGAGGAGTGGCAAACGTTTCTAGATGATTGGGGTTTATTGGTTGATTCTGAGTCGATAGAGGAGTACAATCATAACCGAACTTATTTCAATTCCTCTTACAAATCGTACCCTGCTGTGATTAAGTATGTAGACAAGCTTTTAAATGATTATGCTGAAAAGTTTGTTGCATGCTATACCAACCACACAACACATCTAGGTAACAGAACTAGCAATCGAGCCGAACAACAACATGCTAAGCTGAAAAGATCCCTTTCCACAAATACTGGCACGCTTGAAACTGTTTGGGTAGAGGTGAATAGAATTCTAGAAAAACAGTTTGAGGATATTAAGATGAAGTTGGATAAATGCAAGTCTTATTTTCCACATTCTGAGCGAACACCTCTATTTATAAATCTTAGGTCGTATATCACACACTATGCCTTTGATTTATTATTTCAAGAACATAAAAAATGTAGTGGCCAGGCTGATGAGAATTGTTCTTGCGGTTTCAAATTGTCTCACGGTTTACCTTGTCATCATATTATGAGTGAACATATTTTATTCGGGAAGCCTCTTCCTCTAGAATATATTCATCCATTCTGGAAAAAATTAGACGTAATTGATGATAATGGGAACACCGATGATTATGGGGTAGAGGGTGATCTAGAAGAGTTTAAAAGTGTTTATGCTAGGAAAAGTAATGTTGAAAAACGGCGTATGAAAACACAACTCCGAGAGATAACCGTACCAGCCAGAACATCCATCAGTGACCCCGAAGTGAGAGTAAATAGGGGGAGACCTAGAAAAGGCGACAAATCTAGTAAGAGGGATAAGTCGGGATGGGAGTATGTGGAGGAGGAACATGGTGCTGGTGCTAGTAGGGACAAGGGCAAAGGCAAGGCTGATGAAACACCGGAGGTAAGGGTAAACCCAACTAGGAGGCCGCGAAACCAGAACCCTAAACCCACCCCCAATAGGCCAACCTTCCTGTACAGTGACCAAATATGGTTCATGTTACATAGTTACATCGAAACGGTTTATGATGTGCGTGGGGATGGTAACTGTGGGTTCCGGGTACTTGCAAATGTGACGGGTAAACAGCATGGGGAAGATGATTGGTATGCGGTAAGATGTGAGTTGTTTCAAGAGCTGCAGCAAATGAAAGGTGTTTATTATGAGCTGTTTGAGAATCTTGGCTTTGATTACCGGTATGATTATATTTTATCAAGTTTAAATTTTTATCATGCTACAAATCCCGCACCTCTTGACAAATGGATGAGATTTCCGTCTTATGGGTTTTTAATTGCTTCTCATTACAATATTCCAATTGTATTGTTGTCCTTATGGCACAATAATGATGGAGGGATAAACGTGTGGAACAGTACTTTTTTACCTCTTTATACTGGTCCGCCTCGGGGAACGACAAATTACATCCCGACTGTAATGGTGTTCGTCAACAGTTGTCACTATGCTCAGGTTATTCCTAAAGAAGAAGGGATCTTCCCAATGCCAGGAATTATAGCACGGTGGGAACAAACGCGCACTGAGACAGCTGCGCCATGGAAGGAACTTTTTCGACCAAATTTCAAGTTATATATGGCGCTGGAAAAGCAATCGGGAAAGAAAAAAGCAAATGAAGACGAAGCTATAGACCTAAGTCCATAATCATTTCTTTATTTTTAATTTGATGTAAATTACTATTTTTTCCAAGTTGTTGTAAATTTATATGATGTAAACAAATGTTTAATAAATTTGTTTTATAAAATTTAGTTCTATCAAATTTTGTTGTAAATTTTGTTTAATAAATTTGTTTTATGAAATTTATAAGTTCATATTCATGTTTGCATATTTAGTTAATTTTTTTTATGAAATTTATATAATTTATGATTGTTTCATTCAACAAAATTGATGATTGACACCAAATTAACGACTTAGTTAATGTTTCATATTACGTTATACAAGTGTTAAAAACAAACCAAAGGTACTTCACAAAAATTGACGATTTAGTTAATGATTCAATAAATATCAACTTATACACTTGAAAAAAATATAACATGTAAAATTTTGAACTTATACAATAAATATCAAACATAAAATTTATCAAATCAACTTTATTTGTGTAAATTTGTGTAAATTTTGTGTTTATTTTGAGAGATTGTTAGAATATTGGTAATTTATTTTATGTAAAATTTTAAAAATAAGGCATTTAGTTTTTTTATTAAAAAAATCATATTTATTTTGAAAAAATTATTCAGTTTTTTAATTTTAATTCTCAGTTTTTTTTGTTTTTTTTTAAGCAAAAAAATGCTGTAAACCGTAGATTTTTTCTACGGTTTACGCGTTTAAACAGAAAAATTGAAGTTAATTAATCCATCCTCTATGTATAAACATCCTTTATAGATATAACCTTATACAGCTCTATAAGTGGATATATTTATAAGGTGCACATCAGTTATGTGTTAACTAGGTATATATCATATTAAAATATTAATATTTTTAATAGTTTATTTTTCAAAAACACTATTTCAATCAAATGGATCATCAGCATGGACGTGATTCCTCCATCATCTTCTTTCTCCACCATTTTCAAATAGCCTTTACCATGATAATAACTTACTATTTTTTAAAAACTCTAATAAAGGCTCAAATAAAAAAATAAAAAAACATCACAGGCCATGTAGAAGACCTTGTTCCCGTCGGTTCCAAGCTCCAATGAAAGAATAAAAACATTTATCCTGCTCGCACTAACCTTATTTCACATTCTTCAAAAACAATTGAGCTCTTACAGTTTTAATCGAAATCCCCCTTTGTTGGGTTTTTTTTTTGTTCTTGTAGAATGAAGAGAGAGAAAAAAACCAGTAAAATGAGAGTGACATAAGAGAATTGGGATTTTGTTTGAGTGTGAGACCCATTTAAATTTGATATAAATGAGGTCCAAAGCTCTCTACATGTAGAGACCTTTTGTAAAATATTATAAGACTTATAGAATTTGGATACTTGTATGCTAACTGTTGTGTAACCCATTTTCTCATTTTGTATAAAATTATACATATAGTGTGAGTTTATATGTACAGTTGAGAATTGTCTTCAGATAGATTTTTATCAGACAGAGAGAGAATAGTCAAGTAGACTTGTTATGGATAAAAGAGAGAAGGAAAACAATAACATATCTCATAAAGTTTCATTATTTTATTTTTCAGGGAGACTTCTACTTCTCATGTATATAGGGGAAGATTTGTGTAAAAGTTTATTTGACGATATCTATGGGTAATTGATGCACAAGCTTTTTTTAGCAAAAAATCCATAAAACAAGGAAAAAATATCATTTTGGTGATATTGATGCTACTGCTCTAATCACATCAGACAGCGTCCGTTATAAACTTTGTTTTAAGCTTTGTAAACTTTTTACAAGCATGGAACTACGTAGTGCCGCTATAATTTTTTTGAGTTCCCGGTACAGTTACACTATAATACGACATTTCGAGTATCCGGTATGTCATCTGGGGTACCGTTGACCTTGAACATTCTGGTACGGCTTCGATACGTCTTCGGTACGGCTAAAATTATTATCATTCCGGTTCGCCTTCGGTACGGCTAAAAATATTAATATATTTTTCTATTCAGAAAAATAAAATAAAACTTAAAATTTATAAATATGAGAAGATAATTTGTTATAATCTACTTATATAAATTTAAATTATATATCAATGTTTCATTAGTGATGAACAATAGATTAATTAATTATGTAGGGTGAGTAAATGTATAAATATCAAATATTATTGTACATAAAACTTATCGGAAATCAATCTCATATTGCGCCATCATTTTTTATGTTTTAAAATGCATGAATTTAACTTTTATTTTAATTTAAAAAAATGTTTTGATAGATTTAGTTAAGGAGGAATTAATATAAACATATCATACACCTATTATATTAACAAAAACATACAATAAAAAATTAAATTATCAAAAACATAAATTTCACTAATAATTAATAAAAAACAAAAAACATCTTTCATCGCTCCTGATCTCTTTTCTCTATTTCTCTTTCATCCTCTCATTCTCTGTTCAATCTATTCTCCCTCTTTCCGATCTCTCCTCCTCCCACTCTCTCTCCTTCTTCTCTCTCTCCAATCTCTCTGTCCCCCGTTTTCTTTCTCTCTCCAATCTTTCTCTCCTCTTTCTTCTCTCTCTTCGATCTCTCTCTTCTCCTTTCTCTCTCTTTTCGATATTTCTATTCTCCTTCCTCTCTCTTTCCGATCTTTCTCTCCTCCTCCCTCTATCTTTTTGATCTTTCTCTGTTCCTCTCTCTCTTTCTCCGATCTCTCTATTCGGTAGAAATTGAAACGAAGACATCTGTCGGAGTGTACGGCGAGGATGTAAAACGAGGTCGAAAACTCAAGTTTGATGCTGACGGAGATGCGATCGTCAAAGGAGAGTCACACGACGACGACGTAGTAGTTCGAAATCGAAAGACGGACAAATGTTGAATTTGTTAAATAGTGTATAAGGTTGAAAATTAAATATATGAATTTCGTGAATTAGTGGTATGAGGTTAAAAATTATGGATATAAATTATGTAAATAAGGATATGAATTCTGTAAATTGAGTTATGAACTTTTGAAATAAGGGTATAAATTTTTGGAATAAGGGTATGAAAATATACAAATTAGGGTATGAACTTTTGAAATAAGGGTATAAACTTTTGGAATAAGAGTATGAAAATATACAAATTAGGGTATCAACTTTTGAAATAAAGGTATTAACTTTTTGAATAACGATATGAAATATACAAAGTGGGGTATAAACTTTTTGGTATGTTTTTGTTAATTAAAATTTTTTGGGTATCGTTTTGTTAATTTAGTTTCAAAACTAGTATATTTTGTTAATTTATCCTTTAGTTAATCTATTAATATATATATATATATATATATATATATATGTATATGTATGTATATATATATATTAAAAACATATTAAATTATTAGACGTACCCCAAACATACCGTATCCTAATTTTTCCAAAAATCTCGTATCGTACCCGGTACGATATTCGTACCTATAATCGTGCAACCTAAGGCATGAAATGATTTTTTGTTTCATGTAAATGGGTAAAATCAATATCCTACAAAATAAATCGACATTATAACAGTAAAAATTATATACTAAAAGATTAATCAAATGTTATTTACAAAATTTCTAAACATGCAATACATCTACGGAAATATAAACAAGCCTGAATTAGGGTAGGTCTATATTAAAAGTGTTGCACTACTCGAAAAAAATAAGACGTTAAGAAAATGTGTACAGTTGTTGGATTAGTCACTGAAGAAAACGAAACTGAAGAGCGAGTCGATTGCTGGACAATGGGTGGAAAAGGAGTCCCTTGAGAGAAAAATAAGAAATCAGCGGAAAAGGAACAATTAATTTTATTCTCTCACTTCTGTTATTTGCATAAAGCATTTTACGTGTAGTTTTTTTTTTTTTTTATCAATAACAGGGCCAATTATATTCATACCAAATAAGATCCAAAATGAAACTACATGTAGCAATCGACTGAAACTAAACTGATCGGAAAACCCCCATGGTATGAATATTGCATGGGTCCAACCCCCATGGTAGCTTAATAATAAACAAACCGATAACAATAATCGGAAAACTAAACTGAAACTATTGCATGAAAACATCCAAAATGAGGTAAAAAAACTAAAAAATAATATTTTAAATCACCAGTTTTTTAGAATAAAGTTTGCTACGAAGGCTTCCCGTCTACTTCTTATGACCCTATCCTTATATCTGTTAGGAAAAAAAACAGTGTCGGAAAAAGCTAACTCACAACATATGAGTAAACTCATAAAAATAAAATGGTCAAACTTTTTATTATAATCTCTCATTTTTTGGTGGTCTTTACAAAAGAAAAATAAACACCTATTTATACTAATAGAAAGAAAAATGAAAAAACATAAGTTATGCTTATTTTTAATTACATTGCAACTCAAAGGTTTATAACTTAAAAAATTAAAAGTTGAACATTTAAAACCAAATAAGTTAGAAATTTCAACACTCCCCCTTAAACTTGTTTGTTAACTCCAAGCAAATTTCTCAATCTTCGAAAATCTTCATACTTGAGTGCTTTTGTAAAAATATCCGCTACTTGTTCTTGTGACTTTGTGTACTTCACTTCATCATTCTTCTTTTCAATACATTCATGAATAAAGTGATAACGCGTGTCGATATGGTTACTTCGATAATGAAACATCGAATTTTTGGCAAGGGCAATCACGGACTTATTATCAACAAGCACTTTCGCCGCTTCATTTTGTGGCATGCTCAAGTCCTTCAACAAATTTCGTAACCAAATCGCATAACAAATACAAGAATTAGCGGCAACATATTCGGCTTCACATGTAGATAGTGTCACAATTGGTTGCTTTTTCAAACTCCAAGTAAAAGCCGTATCTCACATATAAAAACAAAGTCAATTGTACTTTTACGATCATCAATATCGTCTCCCCAATCGCTATCGCTATATCCAATTAACTCAAAATTATTAGAAAATGAGTAATTTAATCCAAAATCAACCATACCTTTTATATAACGGATGATTCGTTTTGCGAACTTTCAATGCGACAAAGTTGGATCTTACATATAACGGCTAATAAGACCAACTGCATATAAAATATCCGGTCGAGTAATAGTCAAATATCGTAAGCTTCCAACAAGACTCTTAAAAAACATCGGATCCGCACTTTCATCCTCAAAATATTTTGATAATTTTGTAGCAAAATCTACCGAAGTATTTATCGGCTTACACCCATCCATTTTAAACTTTTTAAGGATATTTTTTGCATACCCTTCTTACGAAATAAAAATTCCATTTTTATTTTGTTTCACCTCAATTCCAAGATAATACGACATAAGATCAATATCCGTCATTTCAAATTCACGACTCATTAGCCTTTTAAAATCCTCAAATAACTTCGGATTATTTCCCATAAAAATCAAATCATCAACATATAGGCAAACAATCAGCACATCACCATTTTTATCCATTTTCACGTAAAGAGAATGCTCATGGGACACCTTATATAATTATTTTCTTAAAAATATTTATCAAGTATTCCAAGCTCTCGGAGCTTGTTTCAAACCGTAAAGCGCTTTTTTCAATTTTAAAACTTTGTTTTCAAACCCCATAATCTCATAACCCGGTGGTTGTTGCAAATAAACTTTTTCTTCTAAATTTCCATTTAAAAATACCGATTTCACATCCATTTGGTTTATTTTCCAATTATTTTGGGCGGCCAAATAAATTAAAAATCTAATAGTTTCTATACGAGATACGGGAGTAAATAACTCATCAAAATCGATGCCGGCCATTTGTGTGTATCCTTTTGCGACCAATCTTGTTTTATATTTTTCGATTTCTCTTTTTGCATTTTTTTTCCTCTTTATAAACTCATTTAGCACCAATAGTTTTGTGCCCTTTCGGTAAATCCGTCAACTCCCACGTATCATTTTTTATTATCAAGTCTATTTTCTCATTCATAGCTTTTCTCCAATATTTATTTTTCATCGCCTCTCCATAACCTATCGGTTCACAACCCGTAAAAAGACAAAATAGAGTAACATTATTAACATTTTCCTTTACCTCATATAACTCTTGCATAGTGTGGAAACGTGGCGTTCTTTCGCTAGAACTTTCGTCAATTGGTGATTGGTTAGACTTGTGATTGTGGTGATGGAGGTGGAGTAGCGAGCTCTTCTTCCATTTCGATTTGCTCTTCTTCTTCATCGCCATAATAATGGAAAAAATTGTAGTCGTCTTCCTTTTTATCCCAATCCCATATTTCATGTTCATCAAACTCAACATCTCGACTAATAACAAATTTTCCATTTTCCGGATTATATAATTTATAGCCTTTCTCCCTCGAGTCGTAACCGATAAATAGAAACTTTTCGCTTTTGTTGTCTAATTTGGACTTTTATTGATCCGGAACATGAGCATACGCAATACTCCCAAAAACTCGTCAGTGAGAAATAACCAGTTTTCTTTCGCTCCATGCTTCCTCGGGAGTTTTACCCCAAACACTTCCTGATAGAGAACGGTTCGATAAATAAACCGTACTATCAACGGCCTCGGTCCAAAACTCTTTTAGAACATTTTTACTTTAAGCATGCTACGAGCTATATTTAAAAGAGATCGGTTTTTTCTTTCAACTACCCCATTTTGTTGTGGGGTATAAGCAACCGTCAAATGACGAAAAATTCCATTTTCTTCGTAATATTTTTCAAAATCATTTGAGAGAAATTCTCCCCCTCGATCCGATCTCATAGAATTTATTTTGTGAGCACTTTCATTTTCAACACGAGCTTTAAATTTTTTGAAAACACCAAAAACATCGGATTTTCGTTTTAAAAAATAAACTCTAGTCTTTCGACTAAAATCATCAATAAAAAGAACAAAATAATTGTTTTTTCCAAGAGAACTTGGTTTAATAGGACCACAAATATCCGTATGAATAAGTTTCAACGGTTTTTTAGCTCTTGTAGTCGCTTGTTTCGGAAAACTTTTACTCGGTTGTTTTCCAAACAAACATGTCTCACAAAGTTCATCAAGATGATCAATATGAGTTAAACCTTTCACGATATTTTTACTACTCAACAATTTCAAGCCACCAAAATTAATGTGCCCAAATCTCAAATGCCAAAACCACGATTTTTCTTTAAAACATGTTTTCAAACATTTAGCCCCACCATTTTGAATATCCAAAGAAAACATTCTATTTTTCGACATCGGGACTTTTGCAACCAAATTCCTATTTTTATCACTTAATAAAATATTATAATTTTTCGAATGAATATCATAGCTCTTTTTCCAAAAGTTGTCTCAAACTCAAAATATTAGACTTCATATTTGGCACATAATAAACGTTCGAAATAAAATCATTTTCTCCATTTTTCAATTGGATTAAAACTTTTCTCTTCTCTTTCACCGGAATTTTAGATTCATCACCAAAATAAATATCACCATTTGCCATTTCATCAATTTCGGTAGACATATTTTTATTACCACACATATGGTTGCTAGCCCCCCTATCTAAATACCACGTAGTATTTTTTCTGCTTTTATTTTCATTATGCGCAAATACAAGTGTAAAACGTTCTTCATTTTCTCTAGCAAATTTAGCTCTTTCCTCAAATTTATTATTATTAAATCTACACTTGAAAGCGTAATGGCCAAAATTTTGACAATTATAACATTTAATTTGGGACTTATCATATATCGGTTTTACATTATAATTTCTTCCTCTTCTACGACCTCTCGTTGTATAAGAGTTTTGTCTTCTCTCTTCTTTTTCAAAAGAGTTGTAACCACCACGCCCATAATTTTGACATCGACCTCTTTCTCGTTGGTTTTTCGAGTTGCCAAAACTTTTCTCATTGAGGCTAAATTTCGTTTGAAGAGCTTGCTCGAGCAGCTCTTCTTTCACAACTCTTTTGTTGAGTTTTTCTTCATGAGCTTGGAGCGTGCCCAAGAGTTGATCCACCGTCTTACATTCTAGGTCTTTAGATTCCTCGATAGGCAGAACAATATAATCTCATTTGGAATCTAAAGAACGTAGAATTTTTTTGACAACACGGGTGTCGTCCATTTTTCTTCGCATCTTTTCATTTGATTGATAACCTTTTGAACTCGTGAAAAATAGTCGTCAACCGATTCGGAGACTTTCATACATAAATCCTCAAAATCACCACGTAACCTTTGGAGTCGAATCTTTTTTACATTGTCAACTACTTTGAACGAATTCTCCAAAATATCTCAAACTTTTTTGCTCGTGGTTGCACACGCCACCTTTTCGAACATAGTTTCATCCAAAGTTTGGTGGATGATGTTAAAAGCCTTTAGATCCTTCTTCTTTAAATCCTCCATTTGAGCTTGAGTTACGTCAGCGTCTTCTTCGGTTTCATTATACCCGGTCTCTACGATTTCCCACACATTTCGGGAACCGAGAAGCAGTTCATTCTTATGCTCCAATTATCGTAAAAATCTTTTTTAAGCATGAGGATAAAAGAGGTCATTCCACCGGCCATTTTGGGACCATTGGCTCTGATACCACTGTTGGAAAGAAAAAACAGTGCCGGAAAAAGATAACTCACAAAATATGAGGAAACTCACAAAAATAAAATAGTGAACAAACTTTTTATTATAATCTTTCATTTTTTGGTGTTCTTTACAAAAGAAAAATAAAAACTATTTTTACTAATAGAAAGAAAAATGAAAAGACATTAAAAGATTAACAGTTGAACATTTAAAACCAAATAAGTTAGAAATTTCAACAATATCTCCTCTTATACGCCATGATCAATGTGATATAGACAGTAAATTCAACAGCAAGCTCTATTTTACATGTAGTTGTATAAGCTAAGGTTCACTAGCTCTTTCGACCTTCATAAGTTACCACACGTGAGGGGTTGGTTTTTTTTTTTTGAAATGGAGGGGTTGGTTCTACATAGCAATTATATATATGTGTGTGTGTGTGAGATATCAATCTGATTTTATTTTGAAACCGATCCAAGTCAAAGGATTTTCAATCGTTGTAGGTAGATATGTACTAGAGATTATAATGTGCAAGCTGCTGCCTTATCTTCATACTGTATTTAGGGAGTGTGCTGCCATTTCCATCTTACTTTCCATTATTCTCTCCATTTGAAATTCAATATTGATGAGTAGGATCTATATAAATTCTTAATACCTTTATGTCAGATTTTGTTGTGTGCACACAAAAAGGTCCATGGATAGTTAATAAATCTATATGACTCGTCTATCATTCAATTTCATGTCTGAGATCATGAAAATCTGGTGCACAAAATTTACATGAGAATTCGAGAGATATTAATGTGTATAGACTATAGAGTATATGCAATTTACATAGATTTATATATTTACATCATTCTTCTCTAGGAATCCACCTGCTCCACCATAAGCTCTTCCTGCGTTGGTTAAGCTCGCCAATACTCTCGTTTAGCGTTAGCATAATCTTTCTTTGCACCCTCAGGACCGATGCGAGGGCATTTCTCTGTGCTCCTGCCTTCTTCTTAGGCTCTATCTCCTGCATATGGGAGAAGAAATTACCTTTTCCGGTAAATAAATTACCCCGTGCGACAAATATAATTCTATAAGACATTACCAGTAAAAAGAAATTATTTGTGATACATACTCTGAGATCTTGAAGTTGGGCCTCAGTAAAGCCACCAGCTTGCGCGGTTCCTGATTTTGCCATCAAACAAACGATCCAATTGACAGCTTCTCCATAATCTTTTTGGGTAGATCTAAAAAGTTGCAGCCGTAACTTCTGCATAAAGGACAAAACCAAAATCCCTTCATTGTCAAAATAGGGAAGGGCTAAGGCAGCTTTTGCGCTTGTCCTCCGGCGTGCTTTGTACCGAACCATTGATGTTAGGAGCTCCCAACCAATTCCACCGTCCAGATCTAACAATTCAAATCCCCTTCTTAAATCAGCATTTGCACGTGGCTCTACCATTTTTCTCCATGCTTCTAAGTCGTATTCGCATCTCTTTAGTTGGCGGTTAAACTGTATGAGGCTACTGTCGGTTCGTAATGATGGGAATGCCTGTTTTGATACCCATCCCAAATTGTTGAAAACGGAGAAAATAAAATAATGTAAAATAAATGAAAGCTCTGATGTTGTACATTTGTAACTTAAACAGATTGTCATCCCTATACTGTTGGTAGACTTTTTGACATATTCGACACAATTGATAAAAACAAGAAAAAAATCACAGGTATTCTGATCGGTATTACTTCCAACCATACATCTCTCTTGTCCTTTTAGCTCACCATTTCCCATATGAATAAACAATATGTTTGCCAAACTCAAATATTTACTTTGAGCAACCTAAGTTTAAAATAAAACTTTTTACTAAGTCGTCGAGCTCTAATGCGCATCAGCGAGTTTTTAATCCAATGATTTATCAATACATATGAAATATCCAAGAACTCATGGGCCAGTTGCTCAACCACTACCACCCAATAGAGGAGCAATCCCGAACCACAACCCGCTATAATATCATGTTAGAGTCCATACACTTCCCACGAAAAATGTCTTATAGTAGGAAGGAGTGAGACTCTTATAAATAGTATAGAAACAACCTATCAATGTGTGGGATATATATTCTTACAAAATGTACTAAAAAGTTACTGAAACCATTAATGACAAACGTACCATTTGTAGGAAAATCAGACCGGCGCTGTAGATGTCAAATCGGTCTGGTAGATTCATCTGTGCATGATAAAGTAAGTATATACATAAAAAAACAGCAGAGATGATCCCATTATGAGAAGTTTCAAAAATACTAATCAGGAAGGCACCTGCCACAGAACAGGAGAAAGTGCAGCCGCAACAGGAGCTGAGGGTGCAGATGGAGTTTGTGTGCTCATTATGTATTGCTCAGGTGCCGCGTATCTGCACAAATTCATCCCATAATATTTTCAAGATTACATTGATTACCCAAAAAATAAAATAAGAACAAAAAGTGCGATCTATAAGAAAAGAAGAAGCACCTGGGATCTAGAAGAAATTCCTTCGGAATGTAGTTGATGCCAACTCGCAAATCTGCAGCAGCGCCAAGGTCAATTATCTTGAAAGTGCGAGACCCTGTGCCAAGTCAGCATGAGAATAGGTAAAAAGAAAGTGGTTCAACTAATTTATAATGATGAATCATTCAGGCTATGCACCTTCAGAGAAAATAATATTTTGAGGCTTTATATCTCGGTGAACAATCCCAGTAGAGTGAAGACCATCGAGTGCGAATAGAAGCTGTCTCATAATTGTCTGTATAATTCTGTTTTCTCTCTGTATTCCCTTTGGCAAGTCCTGAACTTCTCCAAGAATCATTGCTTCGACCTGGCAATTTTCAAAGTTGACTACGACATTTGGAATTTAAAACAAAAACAACATCATGAAACAGAATGTAGACTGAGATAAGAAAAAACTAGAAGCAGATTTGGTTGGTGAAAAAACGTATACGTATTTAGGTGATAATCCAGATACTACAGCCAAAATCCTCTAAATCAGAAAAGCCTGATTGCATCCTTCCATTTATAGAAATTTCACTTTTCATTTTTCACTTGAAACAGGATTATATGTGAATAGATCCTGAACATTCTTATTATGTTTAACTGCCAGAATGAGTTATTTTGCTGGAACACAACCGACACAGTCTAGATTTTGATTTCTTCCTTTTAGTTGCTTCTGTAACTAATTTTGACACTGGCCGATCCTGGACCTAATCGTCTTAAGGGAAAGTATAGAACTTAATTCCATATCAACTTTAACAACTGTATTTACCACAGTGTTTTGCCTTCAGAAGCAGATAAAAAGTTATAGCTATTCATAGCCAAACCAAGCCGAACAACCTATGGTAAAAGCACCATTTTAGAACAAAATTATGAAGGTCAAAAGAACAATTAATTGACGTATAAGGAAATTAAGGGTAATGAAAGAGAGCGAGTACATTGTAAGGGAAATCTCTACTTAGAAAGAGATCATAGAGAGTCGCTTCCCCTTCAAATTGCCAGATGAGCCAATACTCAGCCTCTTTCTTCGAAGAACTCTGAGACAAGACAGTAAAGATGTCGCAGAAATGTGAGTTGTAAGATAAGCTTGTTTAATAAATATTGATTCAATTTTAAATACAGAACTACCTCAAGAAAACCATAGACGAAATCAGCACAGCTATTTGCACAAGCCCTTCGAACACGCTCATTCATCCATATCTCAACTGCACCATACTCTGTAGCCTTCTTTAAGACTAAATCACCTCCTTTCTAGCAAACATAAAAAGCATATTACTATAACTGTAGATGAAAAGGCTTAATTTTTTCTATCTCAGATGTAAGAAGAAACTTGAGTTTCAAGAATCACGTTGCAGTGTCTGTATTTATTTGACATACCAATATTTGAGGTGTCCTGCCACTTCATAATCGATAATAAAACAACACATAAATATGCAATTAGATAGAGGCGTTACGACAAGCACTTGGGTGATTACCTTCGAAGAAATCTTCTTAGCTGGCGAAGCTCTATAGACGACACCAAAAGCACCCTCTCCCAATTTCTTCCCCAACACAAGATCATCCTATTATAAGCGTAACAAACTCATAAACCAGATGCGTTAATCATATCCAAAAGACCAAACTAAATGAGTGAAGTACAAGAATTGTTGGGAACTTAGTAGCATCACTCTATTAATTTTAGGCACAAGGTTTACTTACGTAGTTACGTTTTCATTGAGAGAGTAACAGTCTTTTATTAATCGTAAGAGTTAATTAAGACTAGTATAACAACTTGAATTCAACATTTTTTAGTTCAACACTATGTATAGTTTAAAACATAGGCCTTGTTTGGTTCCATCTTTTAAGCGCGCTATTTTTTCTTTGCTTTAATACCAGCCATATTTTGTCTATCAGCTTAAAAGTTTTTTATGGTTTTCTGGCTTCAAAAGGCTAAAAGGTAAAAACTTTAAGTTTGATGAAACTAACTTTTTATCGACCTCAAAAAGTCTAAGCTTATTTTCTAAAATCTACAACCAAGCCACTCCTTACTAATACTAAAACTAGATCCCCGTATCTCAAGTTCCTTAAGGCAATAAACAGTAATTCTGACTTTCTAACGTACCATGCTTCTTCTGAGATGCAAGTTATAACGAACGGAAAAAGAAGCCAATCAACTAAGAAACAAAGAAATAGAGAACGGTAATCCACCCGAAAGCATAAAAAGGTCTACATCAACTATATCATAGCGACAAGCTAGAAAGAATCATAACAAAAAGCTAATACAAGTCCATTCTACTAAATGACTAGATGAACAACCAAAAACGTAACAAACTACAAAAAGGCATTAAGGGGAAAAAACCCAAAAAGGCCATTAAAGATTAATAATCATTTCCTTTACGGGAGGTACCTACAGATAGGGATGAATTCTATTAATAAAACAAACCTTTCGGAAAGTGGTTCTGAAGAGCCTCTCAACAAAAGCCATTATAAACTAAGAAAAAAAGAACGGTATTTCACCCGAAGTATATACTATATACAACTTATTTCGTAAAAACAAAAAAAGCCAATAAAGATTAATAATCATTTCATTTACGGAAGGTACCTACAGATGGGGATAAATTTTATTAATAAAACAGACCTTTCGAAAAGTGGGCCTGAAGAGCCTCTCGACAAAAGCGAGTATAAACATGTCCCAGAACCCAGGAGCCACGCCAGGTGTCGCCCAGAGGTAGGAAACGGCACCAAGCGCCAAGACAACCCCTGGTACGGTGAGGGTGATCCCATCCGATCTCGGGAGGGTGCTCCTATATATTATATCTCCACACTCCATTACTGTGCATGGTAGCCCCACTCCTACACCTACAAACAAATCATTCACAAGGCTAAACACCTCATTTCCACCTCCCAGGGAAGCGGACAAAACCCGTGACGATGACGTGGCAGGTTTCAGTTGGTCAGTGATGGTTGTTGGTCTGAGCTTGAGCTTCTTGCCTAAGAATGGAGATGTCAAGTTTTGAGGGTTTATTAATCCTCCTGTAATAGCAGCGGCCATGTTCTTGCAGATTCTTCAGCTTGCTTTGCTTTTTTTATTTCTAGTTTAGTAGTAAATTTAAAATTTGTAGCAGTAGTACAAGTGTAACTCTTTTTACATGTTTGATTGTTTTTCCTGATATCCAGTACTTTGTTTTGTGACAGTTAACTTGGGTACAATATGTGGGTGAGACTTTCCTTGGCTTGATTGGGAGAAATATAGGCCACAGACTACTTTGTGAAAGGATCACATGAATGGTTCCTACGATTTTATACCAACACTATTTGACCCCCATGGTTCTATTTCAAATGAATATCATCCCCAAAATTTATAAAAGTGTACAATTTAATGCTGATATAATTCTGGAGAAATGACTGCTACACTGAAATCTCACTCTTAATAAATGCACACCATGATGTGTCACATTGTGATCGGTTCAAATAAGGGCCAAAAGACAATTACATACTTATTTCAGGGACCAAAATGTGAATTTGCATTTTCAATTTACACAGTCCGGTGTAACTTGAAATGTAAATTGGGTGTGCATATATCAATCACAAATTGGGAGAATTTCACCTACTTTAAATTTTCGAGGGCATGCAAAAGGTTATAACCGATCTCGTCGCTAGTAAAAAAAAATATATAGATACTTATCATTCATTAGTAGGAGGCGAATTTTATGATAAAGAAGAAAAAAACGAAATATACGCTTTAAGTCGACATATATCTATGTCGGCTCATAAACCACGGAGAGTGATTGATCAAATTCGTGGACGTTGAGCCTTATCCTTCAAGAAAAAAAACTATGAGCCTTGCCCAAAAGAGAGCAACTCTTTGACCTTTTTTGTAGTTGTTTTTGTTGGAAATAGCTTAACATATTGATGAAACAATATGTTTCATGAGTTATCCGCACAAAAGTAATTAAGCCGAGAATAAACAGTACAAGATAGACGAACAGTTCACTTATTATTAGTATGAAGATCAGTTTTACAAGATTGTTCAGTAAAATTCTAAATAACTTGATCTAATTTTCAAACTTTGGGTAGACTTGTTCGACTTCTGGTCAAAGTGGAGCTCGATTGTAGTCCATCAATGCGCACGTCAGCACGATATACTTAATGAGTCTACTTAAAGAGACGATCCAAAAACTATTTGTACTAGCTAGTGTGATGTAAATTGTAATGGTAAAAAGATGGGTACAATTACTAGTTGAATTTATAAACGAGTATTTGTGCATTGTAGGTAGTTGAAATGTGGCAGTGATACGCGCATTTAGCCATGGCTTTTTAGGACTTGGCTAGTGGGGTTATTTTGATTTAGATTATCTGAAATGACTTACGCATAAACATCGTATAAAAGGAAAATGACAGAGTAACTCCTTTGATAGATAATGAGGCTGCATTTTTTTATTACAAATAATCTTATTTCACACACAAATCGTACTTTCAAACTGCGAACCGTAGTCTGAAACTACGGTTTATAGCTTTGTGTAAACCGTACTTTCAAAATACGGTCCGTACTTTCAAAGTATGGTTTACAAGAAGGTAAATTACCTTTCTGCCCCTGCGTAAAAAAAAACAAAAAAACAAACTCAATTATAAAAAACTTTTCATAACAAAAAACTCAATTATTTATGTTTAAAATGTAGAGCTTAATATACCTTAACAGGCTTGTTAAATGTAACATCGAAAACAAAAAACACTATTTTTTATTTGTATAAAATATAATGGTCATGTTGCCATTTAGTTGAGCAACTAAATTGTTATTATGTGACCCTTTATTTTGATTATTTTTATAAGTATTTAGTCTGTAATGTAATAACTGGTTAACACTTGTAATCATACTTTTTCATATACATACGAGAGTTTTACGGTCGTTGCAATATGATACTATGGCTGTTTTGTTTCATTTTGCTTGTCATACTGCCTTTTAGTGAAGCAAAAAAATTGTTATTATGTGACCATTTTATTTTGATTATTTCCAGAAATATTTAGTCCGTCATGTAAGAAATTGTTAACACTTGAAATCATATTTTTTCATGTACATACGGGAGTTTTACGCCCGCTGCAATATGATATTATGGCTTTTTTTTTTACACTTGGCTTGTCATGATTCCTTTTTGTGAAGCAAATAAGTTGTGATTCGGTGATCATTTTAGTTTAATTATTTTTACAAGTATTTAGTACGTCATGCAAGAAATGTGTAACACTTGAAATCATATTTTTTTCATGTATATACGAGAGTTTTACGACCGTTGTAATACTGTATCAGGACTGTTTTTTTACACTTCGCTGGTTATGTTGCCTTTTATGTCAAGCAAATAAGTATTTATTCCATCATACAAGGAATATATAACACTTGACAAAATGCATTTTTCACGTACATACAAGATACTTACGATCGTTTCAATGTGGTACCATGGGCTGATTATTAGCTATCTTATTTTGTGTGTATAAGTTCATTTATTAGTTGTAGTTGCCAATGTTGTTGAATGAAACAATGAAATAGACTAGAAAAAATTATTAAATTGTACACGGAACATTAAATAAAAAAATTAACTCAACATGAAACATTACATAAATTTCATAAAACATTACATAAATTACATAAAATGAATTAACTCAAAATTAAAACTTACATGATTTTATTTGGGCATCATTAAAACTAGTTTACAAATTGAAAAAAGAGTACCCTGTATAAATAACTAATCGCCTATGTGGTATGATGTTTCATTTGAGATTTTTTTTCCCTCCTTCTTTTGTAACGCTTTGTATTTGCTGAAATTTGATCGAAAAAGCGTCTTCCATTGACCAGCATCTTGAAAGTGTATTTTCTCCCACCGACTCGCAATTTCTGGCATTGGAAAATTCTCGTCTTTAGGAACAACTTCGACATAATGTCAGTTGTTGATGAACACCATTACAATAGGGGTGTAAGATCTCCCTTGACGAGGCCCGAAGAAAATAGGAAAATAGGTAAATAAGTGTTGTTGCGAATTTTTAAACCGCTATCGGTATGAGATAATGACAAGTATACAAGTGGTATGTTATAACAAGATGAAATTAGAAATCCATAGACTGGAAATCTCACCCAATAATCGGGAGGGGCAAAACTAGCGTTCATATCACGCCAATTCAAACTCTCAAGAATATAATCATATCCAAAACCTTCCGAAGCGAGATTTTCAAACAAATCAAAATAAATTTCTTTCCTTACATAAAGCTCATCATCAAATCACATCTAACTTCATACCAATCATTAGCCCCGTCTTCTTTTCCCATCGTTTTTGCAATGACCCGGAATCCACAATGGCCATCCCCGCATACATCGTTTACGGTGTCGATGTAGCTATGTAACATGCACCATATTTGCTCACCGTACTCGAAGGGTTTCATATGGTTAGTGGGGTTGGGGGTAATTCCGCAAAATGCTCTGTAAACCAACCAAGTTTAACTGTTAAAGCATTTTGATCAACATCAGCCTCATTGGATGTTCTAGCCAACAACATCTGCATCAAATCCAATATGGTAGTTTTATTTTCATCCGTCTCAGACCGGATTACCGCATACCCGTCCACCCTCAATCCTACTATAATCTCTACATCATGTAAAGACATTGCTAACTTGGCACCAAAAAAATGAAAAGTGTGCGTTTCATCACACCACCTATCCGCTAAAGCAGTAATCGGAGCTCGATCTACACTATAGTTAACTATAATGTATATACCATAGAACTCAGCTCTGACCATATTCTCCAATATCCTAGGATGGCTATTTATCTTCCATTTATAGTTGTACGTTCTTACTGTGTTCACATCCCTTCTCCCTGTCTCTCTCCGGATGCCCAAATCTTTTCCGATCAATGACCAGTCTGGGTTAAGATCCCCGTCCTATCTCTAATTATTGGACCCGGCTCACCTATATGGAAAAATGGATATTAATAACATAAACAATTAGTGATAATCATTTAAATAAAGAAATTGGCATAAAACCCCTAATTTCTATAAATAAAAAAATGGTAAAATATGAAAAACCTAAATTTTTTTACAATTTATCTTGATCCGAACAATATTAATAACATAAACAATTAGTGATAACCATTTAAATCAACAAATTGGTATAAAAACCCAAATATGTAAATATCAAAATCCCAATTTACATAATTTTTATTTTAATATATAAATTATAAATTTAAAGTTAATGAAATAGAAAATAATGAATTACCTTGATGAAAGGTATGTGAAATAATCGTGGTTTAATCGGATACGAATTTGGGTATATGGTTTGATTATGAACGAATTTGAGCTGTTTGTTTTATGCGTTGTTTTGTTCTGTTTTTCGTATGTTTTTTTTTTTTTTTCTGTTTGTTTCTTTCTTTTGCTACTTTTTCTTCTGTTGGTTTGTTTCTTTTGCCGTGTAATTTTACGCAGGGACATTGGGGTAATTTTACCTCAATCTAAACCGTATTTTCAAAGTACGGTTCGTATTTTCAAAGTACGGTTCGTACTTTCAAAGTACGGTTTACACTTGAGGTAAAAACCGTGTAAACCGTGCTCTCAGACTACAGTTCGTACTTCGAAAGTACGGTTCGTAATTTGAAAGTACGGTTTGTACGTGGAATCAGATTATTTGTAGTGAAAAAATCCAGCCTATATAGATAATAGACGCATGTCATTAAAGCGTTTGGTTACTCAATTTTAGGCGGGTCGGCTAGTGGTTAAATGGTACATGACCTGTTATTATTTAGGTATATCAAGTGTTCATTGACCTTTCTTGTGTATTCTTGAGGGATTCGGATCCTTTATGAACCAATATGTAGTGATAACTTGGCTGTCCGTTCTTATCAATGGTTTGTAATATTCAACGTTAATCAATGATCCATATTTTTTCAATTAAAGTACTCATAACTGTAGTATATTTTCTCCCCGGCCAAATCTCAAGGCAGATAAACTATGTATTCCCTGCGAAACACCTAAAACCGGTCTATTAAAATCAAGGCTATGGCTACCCCTAAAAACCCAACGTCTATTAATTAATCCAAAAATAACTAACATAAAATTAATTTAAAATTAAAACTAAAAAAATATATTGGTTGACACACCCACTAAAATAGTGGTCCGAGTTCATATAATTGTTTTTCATATTTCCTAGATGACAAAATAATATATATATATATATATATATATATATATATCATACTATTAATATAAGAGAACTCAAGAAAAATTGAGTCTGTCCAATTTAAACACTTTTTTCAAAAATACTCTTATATTTTTTTCTTAATTAACATATTAACTAATTTCATAAAAAATAAAAAATAAAACTGATTACACCATTTCTCCCTCTTTAATCATACAAAATTTATTATATCTTATATTTTTTTTTCTCTAAATATTTGTATCATCACAATTTATATCATATTTTTTTCTTATATCCTATTTTCTTTTTATTCTATATTTATATTATCATCACAATTTATAGCGTATCACACGCAATACGTGGGTATCATTTACTAGTATATATATATATATATAAAGGAGAGCAATAATAAAAGTTAGCCAGCCAGTCAACTGACAAGAAAAATTCAATTTGCAATGTTTTAACTAGTTGTATATCATGTGTGGTCATAAACATATCTGAACCCTTCATTTATAAAAAAAAATAAAAGCTGTTGATTTAATGGACTGACAAATTGTCCGTCTTCACAAGAATTACAGTGAATCTGAATCCATTCTTGAGAGTCATATTTTGGTGTGATGTGCCTCTTGCCCGTGTGGGCATTAGAATTCGTTCAGCCAAAAGTCACGCCAGCTTTCTGTTTCTGTATTAATATGGACATAAAATATTTAAGATTATACGGTGAGACTACTAATAAGTAAAAGCTTATATACAAATAGGCCTAGTTCATTTGGCCTTTGTACTATGTTGGCATTGGACTACTAATACATACATATAGACCTACATGTTCATTGTTTGTCAACCAAATTGAGAGGGTATTTATGCCTCGTTTGGTAACTTTATTCATAACCCCCGGGCTATGGAGTTATGAATACAAGGTGTATTATGAGTGCGAGTGGAATTAACATTGTACTATGAATACAATCTATTAGTTCTTTTTTTGTGTTTGGTTTGCTTGAACTATTGTGATTGCACTTCTTATCCAATGGTGTGTTTGTGTGTACAAATTTGCATTGGATTGGACAAATACTTCAACTATTACCATTTTATCTTTTTGTTATTCCATTATAAAGTAAAGCATGTTTAATAGAAAGTATACATGTATTAGAACCGCTTGTATTATATATAACTCAGATTTGTTGTATTAAATTAGTGTAAGTATTGATTCTTATGAGATATACAATAACGACTATGTAATGAATGCATGTATAAATGTTTGTATCTTTCAGAATCGGAGAGATAAAGATAGATTATATAGTCCCAGCTGTAACAGAGATAGTTTGGTAATTTTAGAAATGAGGTGTGAATTGTGAATTGACAATACCATCCTCTTATTATGTATACCCAAGATTTGATGTATTAGATATCCAATTGTACTACTAATACAATGACCATATTAAACACTAAGCGGTGGATATATATGTGGGGCTATTCTGACTTTGAGTACTAACCCGACATGTTAATAGAGTAAACAAACGAGGCCTTATAGTGAAGTGGGACTTCAACTAATGTTACACATGATTTTTTTGGTGTACACTTAGAGGCGAAGGTAGCCAATAATTTTAGTCCGGACTGAACAATTAAAAAGACAACATTAGCCTTACTTAGAGCAGTTGCATCTGGAACCTCAAATCACTGAGTTTCCTTATTGCTATGGATTTAGCAAAAAAAATCCCTTTCATCAGCTTCCTCTAAATAGCCCTAAATTTTGAGGATTCAAAATTCTTCCCTGTTTTAAAGGAATCTTCATCGTTCCCTAGCCTAATAAAATATTGGAAATATATTCGTGCATACTTTTTCTTGACGAAAAAAATTATTTTAAAAGTTAATCACGTAGTTTATGGTTACAACTATATAATGAAATTTTTAATTTTTTCATTTCGGTAATTTTGATATGAAAATTTTGAGGGTCAAAATTGCATGTATTTTCGTAGGGGATATTTGTTTAGGGACGGATGGAGTATAATAGTAATAAACTATCATGCGGTACACATTTTTGTGGTTGTAATATTGTTATGATTATTAAAATATAATAA
The DNA here is from genome assembly GCA_963920805.1 of Primula vulgaris. NCBI lineage: Eukaryota > Viridiplantae > Streptophyta > Magnoliopsida > Ericales > Primulaceae > Primula > Primula vulgaris. The sequence continues at coordinate 30,742,387 of OY987219.1, read as the reverse complement.
AAAAAATAAAAAAAAATAATGTAGGGTTATTATAAGAAAATTAATAAGGAAGTTGAAAATTTGTGTAAATGTAAACGGTTCCTTAAAAGTATAAAATGTGTTAGGTTTGAGAAAATGGTTGGGGTAGTTGATGCGGATGCTCTCACACCACCTCAGACACCCTTTCTCTCATATTTTAACTACACCCATACATACAGATATACATGCAATGGTGGGATGTATACACCTTTCACCCTTCTTCAAGTATGGAATCCTATATTTGTTTAGTTTCACAACATTTTTCTCACAAGCTCAAGTTTATATAAAAACTGATGAAAGAGATCAATGGTAATTGATCAATAATTAGTCGCATCTATTATATAAACTTGTAACCAAACATCATACTTATAAGACAACAAATACTAATAGTAACCCCACCATAACCAACACATTCATTCATGCTTCTCGCCTCGGTAATATTTGGTCAAAAATCATATTTAAAATTCCAACAAAAAACATGATTTTGGATTTTTTTTTTAGCTTTTAGGCTAAAAATATGATTTTGAAAAACTAAATAATTTAACTATACAAACACTAACAATTTTTAAAAATCTAAAATCAACTAAAAAAACCCTGTTACCAAACGGATTCTAAGATTTAAATTGATATATTTATTGTAATACATGTCTAATCTCATCGAATTCATTATACCGTCACTACAAATAGCATAATGAAAACGATACCATAATCCTCATCATTCATTAGTAGTACATACAATTCCATTCGCCTATGAATACTACTTATCCAATAAATACAACATTTTTGTTGAAAGTATACTTTTACCGTAATCACGAAAAAACATTTACTTACTACCAAAAAAATTAATTTTTTTTTTTCTACCACCTATAAAAATAAAAAAAATAAAAACTATAAAAAAAAGTGACCAAACCAGGAATCATACACAATTCCATTCGGCTCTATATAAATAGTATCCTTATCTAATAGCAATTGATTTTTATTTAGACACAAAGCAAACCCTAACACATTCACAGAGACAATTTGACCCAATCAAAACAAATTCCCAAACACAAAAACCCTCTCTCTCTCTATATATATATACACACACATATTGATACATATCTATCTTTGTAAAAGATGGCAGTGAACAACAGGGGCCAAGGCGGAAGAGCGGGAGCAGAAGAGAAGATGACCTTCGAAACAAGCGAAGGGGTTGAGGCCATAATGTCGTTCGACGAGATGGGAATAAACGACGACCTATTACGAGGCGTCTACGCGTACGGGTTCGAGAAGCCGTCTGCGATACAGCAGCGTGCGGTCCGTCCTATCTTAGCTGGTCGTGACGTCATAGCTCAGGCTCAGTCGGGAACCGGAAAGACTTCCATGATTGCGCTAACTTCTTGCCACCTCGTCGACACCTCCTCCCGAGAGTATTATTCTTTTCTTTTCACTTTTTTACTTTACGATAAAAAGCTGTTTAGTATCCTGTACTATTATGTTTTACCAATTTAGTATCCAACCTTTAAGTTTTACTGATTTGGGTCCTAAACTAGCAATCTTCGTACAATTATTCCCTTTCCCTCTTTTACTACTAGTTTTCTTTTTATTTTACAGTGCTTCTAGGATTTCCCCTTTTGCAGGGGTTTTTGAGTTGTGTTGTTAGTCAGCTTGTTAAATGGGACATTGTTTCGGGTTTGTAGTTTTTAGTTTAGGTGCCACTTGGTCGACACCTCCTCCCGAGAGTATTGTTCTTTTTCCCCCTTCTTTATTTTTTACTAGTTTAGCTTTTATTACTTATATACTTTACTAGTTTTCCATGTATTTTGCTGAAAAGTTGGCGATTATAATTTAGGATTTTCTGCTTTTGCAGGGCCTTAATTTAGGATTTATTAAGTGTGTTTGGTATAAGCTTTTTTCCATTGCTTTTTAGATTTTCTGCTACATAAAAGCATTGTGTGTTTGGTATGCTAGCTTTTATGGCTTTTATATAAGCTAAATTTTGGCTTTTATGGCTTTTTAATAAGCTAGATTTTGGCTTTTATGACTTTTAAATAAGCTAGATTTTGGCTTCTATGGCTTTTAAATTAGATAGATTTTGGCTTTTATGGCTTTTACGACACCTCCTCTCTCTCTAAACCCTAACACAGAATTCCCACCTCCTCTCTTTATTTCTCTATATATATTATACATATCTGTGTAATAAAATAAAGAAAGAATGGCGGGGAAGAAAAGAGTTGGAGAAGAGAAGATGGTGTTTGAGACAAGGGAAGGAGTAGAAGCAATAATGTCGTTCGACGAGATGGGGATAAACGACGAGCTGTTAAGAGGGGTCTACGCGTACGGTTTCGAGAAGCCCTCTGCGATACAGCAGCATGCGGTCCGTTCGATCTTAGCTGGACGTGACGTCATAGCTCAGGCTCAGTCGGGACAGGAAAGACTTCCATGATTGCTTTAACCTCTTGCCACCTCGTCGACACTCCTCCCGAGAGTACTATTTTTTTATTATTCCCCCTTTTTTACTACGAGTTTTCTATTACTTACTTATTTACTTGACTGTTTGGTGATGGGGATGAACTTCTAGGGAATTGGTTCATCCAGCTTATAACAACTTCTAGGGAATTGGTTCATTCAGCTTATAAATTCTAGATTTACTGTCAGATGTGAAAAAAAGTAAATAAAAGAGCAGCTCCGAACTGACCAAACAGGTGCAATACAAATTATGAGCAAAAACTTGTGAGGACAGAAAAAAAGGGTAAAGATTTTTTTAATCAATTTTTGTAAAGATAATAAATATTCATATCAATGCAGTCTTCCAATGAGAAATCATATTATAAATAAGGGATAAATTCTAGGATTTTCCCCTTTTGCAGGGCCTTAATTGAATCAATTCCCTCTCAACTTTCCCCTTTTTATTTTATTTTGTTTTATCTATTATTCCTATACGGTGTAGTTTTATTAAGAGTCTACTTGATGCTAGAAGAAAAGCTCTTTTGCTCTAAAAGCTCCTTAAATAAAGTAGTAATTTACACCCCCTGCTATAATTGTCAAATTTTGCCTAATACATAGTCGAAAAAATCAATCTAGGATTCCAATTTGGCAGGGGCTTAGTTACATGTGAGCTTTCTTTTATATTGTTTTTTGTATTTATTTACTTTAGTCTTTGGTGCTCTCTCGCTTCTACGATTTCCCCCTTTTTAGATTTTTTGCTACTTAAAAGCATTGTGTTTGGTATGCTAGCTCTTTTGGCTTTTAAAATGCTAGATTTTGACTTTTATGGCTTTTATGATTTTTCCCTTTTGCAGGCCTTCAATCCCATCTCAACTTTCCCTTTTTTGTATTTTGATTTATTTATCTTTCCTATGCGGTGTAGATTTATTAAGTCTGTTTCGTACAAGCTTTTTCCCATTTGTTTTTAGATTTTTTGCTACGGAAAAACATTGTTGTTTGGTATGCTAGATTTTGTGGCTTTTATAAAACAATTTTTTTTATTTGGTTGTGTTTCGATCTTCAAAATTCCTAACCTTATGTCGGTGATTTATTATCATTTATGCATGAAAGGGAAGTTTTATGCCTTCTTGAAGTTTGAATTATGGGTCTTGGCATATTTACGAGTTAATTGCACTTCTTTCTCAAAACTTTACTATGTATGTACTTTTGTTTCAGCAGAATAACAAGTACCATGCTTTCCCACAAAAGCATAAACATTAATTATTATGTTGGTCAATTCAATAAATTTCTTCTTTAAACACCTTGTCGCAACTTTTATATTTCCTTTTTGTGTATGCAGTCGTGGATTTCTATTAGATAAGGTTTTGTCATTCTTGATTCTTCTGCAAAGTTTTTCTCTTTTAAATAAGAAAAGACCCCTCTATGTTTGTTGTTGTTTGTGGGTCTTAAAAATTAAAAGCATGCTGGATAAGGGGTACTCACAAGCTCCTTCCTCCAGCTCTAGTTGTATCTTTTGTTTTTCTGTTTTGTTTAAGTTTCTCTTGTCGTTTGTCCATCATGTATGCATGCAATTGTTGGCATGCGTATATAGTTTTTTGCCTGAAGCCCCTCCTTTTCTCCCCTTCTGGCCGTCGATTGTTTACTACAAACTACTGATATGTGGGTATGCTTATTTAGGGGCCCCTTCTTCACCACTTAACTATGGGTGTTTCAAAGTAATTATTTATATACTGCTGCTTTCTTGTTTTTTAGATAAGAAAATATTGTTTATTCCTTCCCAATGTAATTTTTTTTTGTATCTTCGCATATTTAGGGAAATTTCAGGTCTTCACAACTTAGTGATGGGGGGTGTATATAGTTAGTGGATTCATTGTTCAAAATTTCTTACTTCTATTGAACTTGCAGCTTTATTAGTATTCTGATAAGAAAGTGGTGTTTATTCCCAGTGTAAAAGTACTTGTACGTAAGTTTTTTTTAACGGTGATTGCACTTCTTCTTCTTCAAAGCCCAATTTTAACTTTTGATTCTTTTCTACATATCTGTTTGTGGGTGTATTTAGGTAAGGCTTAGGGGTTTAACTGTTTAAAATTCTTGGCTGTCATGTTATATACGCATCGAGGCTACTTTCCTATCCCTTGTGGAAAAAAAACCTAGTTGCATTTTTTTAATGTTGCATATTTATGTGGTTATTTTTTTTAATGGACTTAATGGTTCTGTCCTCAAGTTTTTTAAAAAAAATTATTGCTTATTTATTTGGGATAATAATGCCTCCTTCGCAGGAAAGAAGGTAATACGTGTCTGCATATACCGAGTGCAATTTGCACTTCTACTTTATAAGCCAATTCTGGGTGTATTTAGTTAGAGGTTGTATTGTCTTTTTTCCTGGGAAAGGGCTGTATTGTTTCAAACCCCCAATTCCATGCTTATTTAACTGTTATGTGTGTCGTGTATGTTTGCAATGGTGGGTTAGGGGTATTTGTTAGTATTATTAGTGTCATGTATGTATGCAAGTATGCAAGGGTGTTTATTTGGGATGAAATTATTCGTGTTCAAATTCCCTAGTAATCGTTGTTTTTCATTAGTTTGTTGGCAAGTAATTTGCTTCCACACGGATGAATGGTATGCTTATATAGTGGAAATTACCCTTGTTCAAAACCCACTTGTAAGATTATAGGTTGGTATAAGAAGTGATTCTTAGGGAGGCAAGGCTTAGATTTGATCATTTTCAGACATCAATTTTCTCACGTCTCCGGTGATTTCTGTATGTACTTTATTTCTTTGGTACCAAGTTGGGTTCTAAGTTTAGTTTTGTATGAAACCCCTAATATATAGATTGAGAAAACAGTACAGAACTTCTAAAACCCTAATTGAATATTACTGTATACTTATTTTGGCTAAATGCTTTTCAAATCATTTTTTTAGTTTTTGGTATATCATATATGTATGCAATTGATTGTGTATTTGGTTGAGATTTAAAAAAATTAATCGAATTTTGCCAAGAATCAAACCGCGTCTTTGTTCGAAAGTCCTAAGTAACATTGCTATATTATGTCATAGTCACCTTCCCCTAAATTAAGTTAATTCAAGAAGCTTGGTTTCAGTGGAGTTTTGCATTTGTTAATTTCAGATAGGTCTCCTTTTGATTTTCTTGCCAATTCTGTACTCGAAACCATGCTTGATTCTTTGTTCCAAATTCTTAATTTACATTGCTGGACTTTTTGTTTGGTCATTTTTGGGGTTGCTCTAGTTGGCAACCAGTCAATCATGTTCAATACATAGAAATCTCTTGCATCACATTGAGCCACAGGCGCAACCCTCCATCTCTCTTTCATCAGCGGCAAAACGCTTTCTCTCTCATCTCTCTCTACACCACCAGCACGGTCGACCACCACTCCGTTGCTAATTACATCATGCGAGACACTAGGTGCTGTTGTGGAAATTCCAGTGGCGGGTGCCGTCAGCCTCCGGTGATTGCTGGCGCAACAGGGCCACTGCCAGGCTTCGGTAATGGCAGGTCTATTGAGGCTGTGGATTGAATCTGATTTTTTACTTACATTGGTTAGGGAATAGACCTCAACTTACACGCTTACTTAATGCGGAAAACAGAATCTTTTACGTAATTAGGTAGATGGTCAACCAGAAAGTTGCCAAGAATCAAGCTAGATTGTATCTCCAAAAATTGCCGTTTATCCTTTTTTCTTTGTTCAAAATTTCTAAAACTATTTTACTATGGTGAGAAAGAAAAATGAAAAGACCGTTGTATCAGATGCTTGAGGAAGGTAGAGAAAAGCTTGCAAGTTACTTGACAACATATAAATATAAGTCGAGTTAAGACTGCGTGTCTTAGTTATTTGATAAACAACCTTAAAGAGTGGAGCTTGAGATGTATTACTAAGGAATAGTTTTGAAGCAATCACGTGACCCTTTATATGTTGACAACTTTGTTTTATTTATAGTTTTCTTAAATCTTTTAACCGAGTTGAGTTGACAACTTTGTTTTATTGATAGTTTTCTTATATTTTTTAACCAGAGTTTCTGTGGGCAGGTTTGTAAAAAAGATATCGTGATTCTTACTGTACTTAAGTAACCATTCTGTTATAGTTTGTTCATACTGATGATTTGTTCATGTACAGGGTTCAAGCTCTGATATTGTCACCTACGAGGGAATTGGCTACTCAAACTGAGAAGGTTATCTCAACAATGGGTAATAATATTAGTATACAGGTCCATGCGTGCATTGGAGGCAAGAGTGTGGGAGAGGATATCAGAAAGCTAGAAAATGGAGTTCAGATTGTGTCTGGAACACCTGGTCGAGTTTGTGACATGATCAAGCGGAGGACTTTACGTACTAGAGCTATCAAATTATTGATTCTTGTGAGTATAGTTTCCTGTTTTTGGTGAACTTTTTTATGATTTGATGTTTCAATCTGCACGTTCCTGCCAGTTTTTGAGGCCTTTTCGCTCTCTCATGTGAGAATGTCTTTGTTATGCTGGTCTTGACAGGACGAGTCTGATGAGATGTTGAGTCGAGGATTTAAGGATCAAATTTATGATGTTTACAGATATCTTCCTCCCGAGATTCAGGTTATATCTCTTTTTACCTCTGATCCTTCCCCAAGCTCTTCTCTGTATTCTCTCCCCTTCTTTGTCTTCCATACTGACCCTTGCTTACTGTGTTCGTCGTGCTTTAGATATTTTGGCATGCACTTTATATTAAGCCTTGGTTTTCTTACGCTCTCAAGTTTCATAGAAGAACTTGCGTGAAAATACACTGCCAGCATATACTTTGTTATGACTTTTTATTTTATTTTTAAGCCTATCAACATTCTTGCAGGTTGTTTTGATTTCTGCTACTCTTCCTAATGAAATTCTGGAGATAACAAGCAAGTTTATGACAGAGCCTGTTAGGATCCTTGTTAAACGTGATGAGTTGACTCTGGAGGTAAGAATGGGTCCATTTAGTTGGGGTTTTATTTGGGTCTCATGGGTGGTATGGATGCCTTCTTTTAAGGAGAACTTCTTAATGCTATAAAATAATTTCCGTATCATCTTCTTCCGATAGTAAAACTTCTTAATGCCTTCTTTTAAGGAGAACTTCTTAATGCTATAAAATAAGCTCCACTCTTCTGATTGAGTTGGTGAGTTCTCTAAAAAGTCTTAGAAACAAATAATTTTTGATACGACAAACTTAAGCCCGTGCCAAACTGTGGTTCCCGTTGATTTGTTATTTGCCGTGCATCTGTTGTAGAATTTATTTAGTCTTTGAGTTATAATATGCTCCTTTGTTGTTCTAAGAGGCTCTTTAGAAAGAAATTTTATGCTTTTTAACTGGTATCGGAGCAGGTTATTGTTGTTCCAAACTGTGGTTCCCGTTGATTTGTTATTTGCCGTGCATCTGTTGTAGAATTTATTTAGTCTTTGAGTTATAATATGCTCCTTTGTTGTTCTAAGAGGCTCTTTAGAAAGAAATTTTATGCTTTTTAACTGGTATCGGAGCAGGTTATTGTTTGTTCGGTTTGGCTGTTTATAAACAATGTGTTATATTTAATATTAGGCACACAATTAGGATAATCTTTAATTTGTTTTATGTCCCACATTTGTTGGAAATATAATTTATCGTTTGTAGACCCTTCTTCTGCGAGGCTTTTTGCGGAAAGTGTATGCTCTTTAACAGTTCAATAATGATAAACCAATTGTAGTAGCCAAAATTTTCCCTACTTTATTAGGTTTCTCTGGAAAAGGTTTAAACTAATTAATGTCTTTCGGTTTAATTGTTTTCTCTAACCTGTACAGGGTATTAAGCAATTCTTCGTTGCAGTTGAAAAGGAGGAATGGAAGTTTGACACTTTGTGTGATCTTTATGATACCCTTACCATCACCCAGGCTGTTATATTTTGCAACACAAAGCGGAAGGTAATGTTCGGTTTTCCCTGTTATGAATACTCAATATTGTTTATCTTAATGGCTTACCGTGAAATACAAAGTCTGTCTATCACAGATGTACATGTAGGTCTAGAATTGAATTATCCTGCCTCTCAGGATTCAAGGGTTATATTTTCACTATGCTATTCAAATAAAACAGAATGTAAATATTAGTTTACAAAGAGCCTCATAAGTTTTAAAATCTACTGAAATCACCCTTAAATTCCAAAATGTTACATAAACGCTTTCTAAAAGTTACATAAAATCCTCAAAAACTTGAAATGTTACGGTTTTGAATTTGACCCAGCTACTAGTTACTGACTAGTCGCTGGTCGGACCCTTTTCTCCCGACTACCAATGTGTGATATTTATGTAATTCTCCTAAGTAATTTAACTATCATTTCTGAGGGGAAATAAGAGAAGCGCAGAAAGGGAAGGGGTGACATTTGAGGTTGGCTCTGGAAATGGGGGAATCATGGTTGTTTGCACAAGTTTTTTGATCCTTCTGTACAGCCATTATTGCTGTTGTCATATAAGGACTTTAGGCTTTGAACTGTTCAAAACAGGTCCTGGATGATTTCAGCATTCTTATGTTACTCTTTCAGTTTTAATCTTTTGATGCAAATAGCAGTTATTTCTACTGTATAACCAAACGTTGGTGGGAAACAGACAAATGAAGGTTGTACTGATTTACATACATGTCTTCACAGGTTGATTGGCTTAACGAGAAGATGCGTGATAATAATTTCACAGTCTCCGCTATGCATGGAGAAATGCCCCAAAAGGAAAGGGATGCTATAATGACACAGTTCAAGGCTGCGGAGACTCGTGTTCTTATCACCACAGATGTTTGGGCTCGAGGATTGGATGTTCAGCAGGTAGGCTAAAAATCCGTCTTCTTATTAGTAACTGCACTTGCATTTTCCTATTGAACATGAATATATCACAATGCTTATTGTCCTCTTCTCATGTGTATTATGTGCATATATAATCTAGGAGTTTTAGTAGGTATCAAAGTCGAATAGGTTTGGGGTTAATAAACATGTTTTCTGTAATTTAAACATGAATTTGTTCATCTGTGCTTTGCCTGAGTCTATCAAAACCACAAATTCAGGATTATAGGCCAGGTTGTTTCTAAGGCATTGTTAAGAATGTAAAATTTTGTTTGGGGTTCTTCACTGTTTGAAATATTGAAAAATCGGTTTCAGGTTATTGGTTGGGTTGTTGGATAAGTACCTGCATTGTTTGAATTTGGAATTAAATGCTGCTGTTTTATTTTTTATTGACTTGATGTTGCAGGGTACTTGCTTCTTTTTCCATACTTCATCTTCCTTATTCTTGTAGATTTTGATAATTGAAATTGTTTGTTCACACCATTTGTTTTGCTAAAAATAAGCACCATATATGTCCCTTTTCTTGGGTTTCAGCGCCATCCCACGAAGAACAAACAAATAAGATTTGCTTTGTATTCTAAACTTCTACCTTTAACATAATACGGTTTTCTGGCTTTCCCACAGTTAGAGAATGCATAGACTGGCAATAGTTTTTTATTAACTCGTGCCTAAATCTTGTGCGTTGAGAACAAGTGCAACAATGAATGATGCTCAACTAAAACCCTATACTTTTTTTTTACCCTAAAGCAGAAGAAGCCGATCTTCGGTTTCAGTTTCAAGCAGGTTTCGCTTATTTACACTTGGATTGATGACCTCGTTTGAAAAATAAATGTTCTTTTTACTAGTGATAAAGCTCATACTGAGTATATTAAATCTAATTGACAAATAGGTTTACTGCTTCTTTACACTTTCGTGAATATACATAGGATTGTCCTAGCTTTACTGCTTCTGAACAATTTCATGAGCAAGCCAATTGCAATCTTTTGAAATATTTCTTTCAATGCTCTAGTGTGTGTGTGTTCCACATCTAAAACGGGGAGATCTTGTTCTCCTGTTGAGCAGTCTTTCCTGTATTTTCATCTTGACCTCAAAGACATTTTGGTGTATGGAGCCTTTTGATGTGTGGAGCGCATTCGAACAATACTTTTAAATTCCTTTAGTATCGTTTGTTCAACTTATTATTGTAATAACCCGTTACCCCTATATCTTCACTACTTTGGTCTTCGTGGTGATTAATTATGAAAAGTACTATTATTCTAATGACCTGTTCCCAATATTTTGTCACAACGTAGGTTTCTCTGGTGATTAATTATGACCTTCCGAATAATAGAGAGCTTTACATTCATCGTATTGGTCGATCTGGCCGTTTTGGACGCAAGGTATATCAGTTAGATTCTGTACTTCTAATTTTTGCATGCAGATATACTTAAGGTCCTGCTTGTTTACAATGTTTGTTATGATGGTGCTGTGCAGGGTGTTGCAATAAACTTTGTTAAAAAAGATGATATCAAGATACTAAGGGATATTGAGCAGTATTACAGTACCCAGATTGACGAAATGCCAATGAATGTTGCTGACCTAATTTAAATCGACCTTCTGCCATTTCAATACGGTGTATGAATTGTTTCAATTCAGTCTGATTGCAGTTTGCAAACTTAAAATGCAATCGGCTGTGTAGTGCCTAGTGATGATTTTTTTCTTGATTTCGTGTTTTGTCCGTGCACTGTTTCTCCTTCTTTAACTTTGAATTAAGTTTGGCTTGGATATTTGGATTATATGATATGTTTGAAATTATTTTGTAAGGATAGTTTTAAAGTAATTATACCGTCTTATAAGTACACTTTGTTGAAAGTAATTATGAGTTTGGAACAAGGAAACTTGGCCAAGAGTCGAGAGAACATGTCTAGAGTGAGATTTTTTTCTCTCAAGAAGTCAAACGTTGAGAGATCAGATATTATTGAAATACTATACCCCATAAAAAAGCGTGGGGACCTTGACTCTGTACTATTGAAATTAAATTAAAAAAAATATATCAAAAAAATTTAATTAACAAATATATACTTAAAATTTCATACCCTAATTTGTATATTTTATATATTTATTCTAAAATTTCATACAATTATTTTAAAAGTTAATATCTTAATTTATATATTTTCATATTGTTATTTCAAAAGTTCATACCCTTATTTCAAAAGTACTGATTTATAGAGTTCATCCTTATTTTCAAAATTCATACCTCAATTTACAGAATTCATATATTTAATTACATAATTCATATACATAATTTTCAAATTCGTAAGTTTAATTCACGGAATTTATACACTTATTTTTCAAGCTTATACATTAGTTAACAAATGCAACTCTTGTTCGTCCTCCAATCTTGAACTAACATGTCGTCGTCGTGAGTCTCTCATTCGACGACCGCATCTCCGTCGACATCAATCTCGAGTTTTCGATCTCGCTCTATACCCTCGCCGCCCACTCCGACGGATGTGTCTGTTTCAATCTCCATCGAAGAGAGAGAAATGGAAGAGGAAAAAAAAATCATAAAGATAGAGGAAGGAGGAGAGAGAGATCGGAAAGAGAGAGTAAAGACGAGGGATTGAAAAGAAGGAGAAGGAGGAGGAAGAGGAGAGAGATCGGATGGAGTGAGAAGGGGGATGAGATAGATCAGAAGGAGAGAGAATGAGCCAAGAGAGATTAGAGAGATAGAGAAAATAAGAGAGAGAGAGAAAAAAGAGATTGGAATGGATGAATGAGCTTTTTTGTTTTTTTATTAATTATTAATTGAATTTAAGATTAATATGTCATATGTAATACTTTTGAACTTTAATTCCCACTAGATACCTATTATAATTTGCATTTATCTTAGATACTACTTTTTTATACTATATAAACTAAAAAAAAAATCTAATTTTATAAAAAAAATAGAAAAAATCTTTCTCTCCCTCACTCATAAATGAAAAAAAATCATAAAAATTATAAAAAAAAATATAAAAAATCACAATTTTTAAAAAAATTACCAATTTTTACACCGAAAAACCTGTTTTTTTTCATAAAAAAACACTTTTTCATCAAAAAGTGAATTTTATGTATTTAACTCTCGTTTGACTCATTTAGAAACTAATTTTAGATCCGTAAGCTCAAAACAGTTTTTTTTAACTTTAAAGTAAAATATATGCACTTTTTGTGCTGGACTATATGCATTTTTATTGAACTTTATGCACTTTCGACTGAACTATATGCACTTTCGACTGAACTATATGCACTTTCAGCTGAACCAGATGCAATTTTAGCTAAACCAGATGCACCCTTTTATAGAATTATATGCACTTTTATTGAACTAGATGCACTTTTGGCTGAACCATATGCACTTTCAGCTGAATCAGGTATACTTTTAGTTGAACCAGATACACTTTTAGCTGAATCAGATGCATTTTTGACAGAACTATATGCACTTTTATTGAACTATATGCACTTTCGACCGGACTATATTCATTTTTGACTAGACTATATGCACTTTTAACTTAACTATATGTACTTTCGACTGAATTAGATGCACTTTAAGCTGAACCAAATGTAGTCTCAGCTGAACCAGATACATTTTTAGCTGAACTATATGCATACTCACTTTTATTGAACTATATTTACTTTCGACTGAATTGTATGCACTTTCAACGGAATTAGATGTACTTTCAGCTGAATTGAACGCAATTTCGACTCAATTTTATACACTTTTGACTGATTATATGCACTTTTAACTGAACTATATGCACTTTTATTGAACTATATACGTTTTCTACTGAACTATATGTACTTTCGACTGAACTAGATACACTTTCAGCTCATTTAGATTAAAAAAAATGCACATTTTCATGGAAAAACCACTTTTTGTATTAAAAAAAATTCACTTTTTGATGGAAAAAATATTTTTTATGAAAAAATAGCCTTTTCGGTATAAAGTGTTATATTGACAAAAAAAATTATATTTTTTTTTGTAATTTTTTAAAAAGTTTGTGATTTTTTTAATTTTTTATGATTTTTTTGTGATTTTTTGATTTTTTTTTTATAATTTTTTATAATTTATTTTCATTATTTTATTTTATTTTGTGATTTTTTGTGATTTTTTTTATGTTTTTTTTTATTTTGTTGTAATTTAAAACTATTTTTTTTGGGTTTATAGAGAGATAAAATATGTCTATTATATTTTGGTTTGTATGACATTTAGTAAATAAACTAAATAATTAAAAAGTGCTACCTATGAGGAATATAAACTTATCAAGATATGTATGAGTAATATAAGTTATTGCTATGAGATAGTTATAAGGAATTTCCCCTTGAATATATGTTTTTGATAATGTAACTTTTGATGATATGTTTTTATTAATGTAATATGTGTAAAATATGTTTTTGTTAATTCTTCCATTTTTTAATTGCCTTTAAAATGTTCAATTTCATTTCAATTGTCTTTCCTTTTTCAAAGTTAAAATTATATGGGTTTTCTTTTCTTTTCAATTCCATGACTATAAAATGTAGGTGAATTTATATATATTATATCAAGACATAAGTACTATTATTTAAAAAATCAGAATATTATATTTATATATGTAGGTGAATTTATATATGTTATATATATGCATGTGTGAATAATAGATCCAAAGTGTTTCTCTTTGTTTCTTTTTACTATATTATAAGTTTTATATTATGTTTTTTATTAGTTAAATCTGAAAAGAAAATGTGGATTTTTTTGAATTGATGTAATGAGTATAAAATATTTGAGTCACCGTGACTCAAAGTCAGAGCCCCCGCTTCCCATAAAAAAGATGTAAAGGCTAAAAAAAGCCTTTTTTTTTATTTAAATATTTTAGTAAGAAAGTGACTTTTCTTTAACATATTTAAGTCATATGCTAATAGGACGGATATACCACTGTAAGTATGATAACAAACACCACTATATATATATATATATATGGATGTCAATTTCGCGGGTTTTGAACCCGACCCGAATACAAACTCACACTTTTAGTCATTTGATCCGACCCGACCCAATTCATTGACCCGTTTTTTAAAAATAATTTTTTTCCCCTTTTAAAAAATAAACCTTATAAATGTCAAAATTTTCAAAGAAAATTTGTTAGGTAGATTAAAAAATCATCCGATTTAGAAATATGATATAAAAATACTAACGTGACATTAAATACACTTTTACATTAATATATTAGTTATTAATTAATATGAATAAATTTTATTCATATTTAACATAAATATCGTTTCATTAATTAATAAATTAATTGTATATAAGATTTTTTTTAACAAACCCACCGAAATGTATGTAATGTATTACTATAGGAGAGAGAGTTTAATGTATATGAGAAAAAAAGATGAGAGAGAGGGTCTTAAATTGCACTTTTAAAGTTACATTTTTACCTATTTAAATTATACAATAGAGTTTAATTTACACGAGAGAGAAGATAGAGAGTGTTAAGTTACACTTTTACTCATTTAAATATATGTTATGTATTATTATATGAGACATAATTTAATGTGTATAAGAAAGATAGAAGATGGAGAGTGTTAACTTGCACTTTTTAAGTTGCACTTTTACCCATTTAACCCCGACCCGAATAGAATTGTACTTTTACCCGACCCGCGATGGGTCAGGTCGGGTTGAGTTGAAACCCGTGAAATTGTCATCCATATATATATACACAGCGTTTCAGATTAGTGTGAGGATATGAGTACTTTGGAGTAACATTATTGTAAACCGGTTCTATTAAAAATATTTTAATCACACGTCTTAATGAAATTGTAAGACAGATAAAGATAACTGTACACGTAAAAATCAGCAATAAGGTTGGGTAGATCATTAAAATTTATAGAATTGAAAAAAATCATCTAATCGGACATCCGACTCAAAATTTATAATAACAAGACACGACAAACAAGTAATTTCTTTCATCACAAACACTCTCTTGGTACGTATTTTTTTGTGACACTTGATCTAAGCAAAACATTTTTGGGCAATTGCATTAAATGATCTTTAAAAATACACAATTTAAACAAAACACCAATCATACATCAAAGTCAATTTTGTTTCACGAAAAAGTCAAACATTTATTTCGATAAAACACACACTTCAGTTTCTTAAGAATAGTTGTAACCAAACCAATTTTAGACGTACAATTGAGTTGGATAAACAATAGACCCATAAAATGGTAGTTTTCGGATAGTAATTAGGCCACTTTGATAGAAAAGCTAATTTATTACGTATTTATACGTTTTTATATATTAATTCTTTACTTATCCAGATAATTGGTATTTATTTATATTTTACAGGTAAATACAGAGATTTTGACTGAGACCGAGACTTCGACGAATAGACGAATAAGAGCATCCAAAACTGGTCCAGTCTGAAAAATATAAATTTATAAGGCTCAAATTTAAAAGAATTCCGCAGTAAGAGGTCTTGACCAAAAGACCAAGAATAGCAAAACGCAAAATGAAGAGAGAATGAATGTTTGTGTTAAATGGTGACAAAAAAATGGTCACGATATACTATTGCATCTGTTGCAATTTTTTGCAATCTGTTGATGATGGCTAGCTGCAAAATTTTAGAGTGATTTTAGTCAAGTCAGTGATTTTATAAACTTATTTTAGCTTATTTGTTGTTATTAAGTGAGTGGTGATCGAGTGACTGTTTTTTTTTTTACTGATTTGAGTTCTTTTGGTGATTTAAGTGGCAGGTGTGTTAGGTGATGGGTTTGAAAGTTTTTCACTACTTAAGTGACTGGTTTACTGAACTTGGCCGGAAATTGACGACAACTTAAACTAAAATGTGCTGAAACTGCTACATTTACTGTTATTACAATTATGCAAACTCATCAATTAGCAGTAAAATTTCTTCATTAAAACACAAGAAATTATATTTTCTGCTTAACAATTTCTTTATTACCCCAAAACTCCACCAAAATTACAGTAAATATACCAAAAAACTGTAACATAATTACAACAGATATTGACCAAATTCTGGTGCAAAAACAAAAATAAAGTACACTAATTTCTTTCCATTTTTCACTTATTCTACCCACATTTTCACTTCTTGGTTTTTTAACTCCAATTGACTTAATTTTTTTTATCAAGTAAAGACGGAATGCACCGGTTCTCTGATTTTAGCTCAGCTATGTGTTCCTCCAATGAATTGATTTATTTCATAGTCATGATATAAGTGTAGCTGTCCTAGGACACATTAGGGGATCAAACCACATAAAAAAAAGGTTAGAGGGATTGGATTGACATTTCCTATACCATCTGTCTAGATTAGCTCGAGTCCATGATGTGTTAAGGGTGATGCTATACACACAACTTGCAACACAACTCCCACACTCTCTAGTTAATGAAACACATATGTATCCCTCTAAATGTACATAAAAACAATCTATAATTTGATAAACCAAAATATAAATATTCAACATAATAAAAACTCAACCTACTAAAAACTCAAATAAAAATACAGTAGAACCCTAGTTGAGTCTACCCTAAATTTAAATATTAATTAAAAATAAGAAAAATTATTAAATCTAGTATTACTAATATATATATATATGTATATGTATATATATGTATATATATAACTCAACGCACTCCATACATGTATATTTGGAGGGATAAAAATGTGTTTTTTAATAAAAATATATTATTATACATGTAAAGGAGTATGCAATACATGTAAAGGAGTGTGTAAGGGAGTTGAAAAGTTGTGTGAATATCTTTTTCCATGTGCTAATCACAACCCTAGTAATACATAAACATTTTAAACAGAAATAGAGAAAAAATATGTAGAAAGGAAGAGCATATATTGTTTTAGGGGGAAAGGTTAAGGCATAGTATTTGGATGGAAAACAAGGATAAAATAGTAATTATTTTTTTTGAAAATTGATAAAATAATAATTGATTCACTTAAATTGGCACATGACCACATATGACCTGTCTCCCGTTATCAATTTAGACAGCATTACAAATTGGGATAGTCAAATAGATAATGGTACGTAATCAGTTTCTTAAGATCAGTAGCTGGATGTTAACAGTCAATAGCTTAGTATACTAAAAATATATTTTTCCCATTGTTTTGCTAATGCCAAGAACTAGTTCCTTGAGATTTAGATTTACTTTAGACCATACAAATTTATGTTCTTTCCAGATACAATTTTATGAAAACTGGAAAACAAAAACAAGAAAAATAGAGAAAGTTTGAACCATATCTAGGGATTGAATTGAAAGATCATACATACTGTAGTAAACACTCACTTGGGATTCTTTTTGATTAACTTTTTGCAGGTGCACTTGCACCAAAGTACATCAACTTATGGGAAACTAAATTAGTTTTTCTTCTGAGACAGATATCTTTATGTAGGGCTATTTACATGCTAACCAGACGTGTACTATCAGAGAGTGACAGTTTGAGGGAACTTGCTATCATGTGATTACTGATAGAGGCCTTTCATAAGATTTTAGTGTGTGTTTGTATTGTATGTCTTGGGAAATATATATATATATATATATATATATATATATATATATATATAAAAGATGGGAAAATTTGGTCATGTTAAATACTACAAATAAAATATCAAAATACTGATAACTTTTTTTCTTAGTACCTTATTAGCTACAACTTTTATAACAGTTTTGTGATAATTTTTTTAAACAATGACAGTTTCTAACAGTTTTTAACCCTTACTAAATTAATATTATTTTATAGAAATAGGTCATGGTATCGTTTTAATCATATGTATTCGCATTTTTTTTCGGTTTTTTTGTATGAATCCACGTAATATTTTATTTTTAAAGTGTTTGTTCAAAAAAATCTGTAATTTTTTTTGGTTATTTATTTTTTGTTTTGGCAATTTATAAAAGGTAATAATATTAATAAATACAAAAAATATATATAAAAGTCCAATTTTACAGATTTTTTTAAACAGCCACTTTAGAAATAAAATAGTATGTGGATTCAAAAAAAAAACTATATATATATATATGAAGAAAACAATAACATGACCAAATGTGCAGCATGTAAGATGACAGTGATCGCTTCATGTTTCAGTGTAATATTTTTTTATCTCTTGCCCTGTTTCCACGTCTATATAACGAATCAATTTTTATTGCCCTACTTTTTTTTATTGTAGGCTACCCTATTTTTTTTTTGGGCAATTAGATCAAAAGCAATCTCATACAAGATTCAACAAAATTATATGGAAATATTACTACGTAGAATTGCCTACATACACTACTCGGTAACACGAGTAGTTAAAAAAAAATTTCCCAATTCAATTACGTATGGTACGTTATTTTAGAGTAACACTACCGTAAATCCAGTAAAGGTGGGTGCCGCCCACTAAAAACTCAACGCCTATTAATGAACGCAAAATAACTATTACCATAAAATTAATTTAAAATTTAAAATTTAAAATAAATATTATATTGGTTGGCACACCCTAAATTATAGTGCGTCGTTTGAAGCAAAAAATAAAAATAAAAATAAAAATTATCAACCGAACCGAAAAAGTATCGGATGCATTTCAAGTACGTTACGTAAAAAAATAAAAATCAAATTTATCAATTATACCGAAAAAGTATAGGATATGTAATCGTGTAAAGCTTTTTTTACTTATATTTTTTTCATAGTTTTTATTCACCAGATTGGAATGTTTATGATATAATAACTCATAAAAAAAACTAGGATAGGGCAGCAAAAACCTCCCTATATATAACAGTCTATTTTAGACGACAGAAGGAGAAGAGAGATCAATTTCAAAATTATGCAGGCATACTATATATCTATTATATATTTGTGTTCATCTTTTATCTTCTGCAACTATTGTACATGTATAGGTATGAAAGTCATACAAATATTAACTTCTTTTTATCACATATATAATAGTGTCCCAGTCACAACACGAGTAATACTCTTCTAATAAATCGCTTTGACTGACTGTTCCTTCCAATTTCGGTTGTTATAATATTCTATTATTACTTTAATAAATAATAATGTAACGCTTCCCTCTGACTCTCTGGTTGTGAACTTGCCTACCATAAAATAAATCATTTACTCTGCATGGTGTGGAGTAAAATGCTAGCCGGAGGAAAATACTTCCTCGACAAATTCTTGCAGGGAAAATGTTTAGTTTACGGTTCCTTTTTACCGTGTCTTTGGCTCGTTGGAAGATTTTCATGATTTTTTATGTGCGGAAATTTTGTAATTTGTTGCAAATCCTAGTTCTAAAGAAATTTTAATTAAAGTAAGAAAAAAATAAAAAAAAACAACAAAAATAATCATCAATAGTAGCAGTAAAATAATGAAAGTTAAAGAATACAAGTGATCGAATATGTAACTTATTGACAACTTTTTGTGATATATTTGTTGGCTAAATTATTTAGTATATCCATTATAACTTGCAAATTTAACCGGTTCTAACTCTTCGATTAACATGAAATTGCTATGTGACAAGTAGTTAGAAAAATGCGTACCGATTTTGAAATGAAACTGTTTGATTGTTTAAAAGAAGGATGAAAACGATGCAAAGCCAATTTAGGTTTGAGGCGAGTGACCCATATTCCTTAACAAGCTAATGAATTGGAAATAAAATTTTCGCAGCTTATTTTGTCTTTGAAAAAGAAGTCATGGACAAAATGTATATCGTGTCTAATTAATGATGCCATATACAATACGTAACCTTGGTGTCAGCTTATTGAAAAACGGCTAAATTTAGAAACAACATGGTTTTTAACCACACACCATAACACCTCCTTAAGCTTTTATCATTCTTCAAATAATTAACTATCCTATGTTAATTAATACAGTTAAAAGATTAATTAGAACATAAAAAAAATTTACTCCATGGACCATAGTTGCTTAGAATACTTCAATATAGAAATATAATTAAATAAATCAAATACATTTTTAGAAACATTAAGAAGATATCCGATATTTCACATTGCGAGTAAATGTAACAGTTTATCAAAAGTAGGATCCATGGACTTTTTGGCATGATATTATGTTGCACTTTCGAATATGTAACCCCTTTAAATTAACGATGCCTAAGACTGCTGGATCGTTGCAGCGTTTGTAACTCCATCTTACTGCATAGCTTATTCTGTGTCTTTTACATCTGATCACTACTTGTTTGTTTTTTTTGGCAAAGTACTGATCGGTTCTTGTTATTGTTTAATGAAAATACCTAATTTACAGGAAAGAAATTCCAAAGTCGGGAAGGCTCAAACGGAAGAATTTGAAACAAGCACTGTCTTCTACACAATAGATTTACGGAAAAATCATAAAATCTTACATATTCCGCACTGATTAAATGTTGGATATATATATATAGATCGAATCCATATCTACAGAGTAATATTTTTTAAAACTACTTATCAATGGACATAATTTAATTTGAGTTCCAGTTTTGTTGCATCCATATGTAGAACAGTATGAGTAAATTGTAGTGGTATTTATTTATTTATTACTAGTAGTAAATAGGTACGTATTCAGGAATGAAGATAAAAGAAAGAGTTTGAATACAAAAAAGGGAGTTTGATTGAGACCTAACAAGTGAAGGAACGAGTAGAAGTTATAGTGGTACGCCAATTCATGCAATTCCCATCTCTTCCTCTTTTGCTGATACTTCTTTGTCTCCTTTTACTATTCAACAAAACAAAATCACCTTTCACTATTCAACAAAACAAAATCATATGTCATGCTTTTCCTTCCACTGCACGTGCACAGTACTCTTTGTCTCCCTCCCTCTCCTAAATAATGCCTACTGAAATACCACATCCCATTAAAAAAAAAATGTCCACATGAATTGTGATGGTTAATCGCTATGACAGTCTCTGATAATATAGTAAATTTGTAACAGTTTTGTAATATTTTTTAAAATTAATGACAATTTTTATTTTTTAATTCTCATGGAATCAACATTTTTTTGTTGTATTCATAACTCAAATCCAAGATGAGTGCATAACTTATATAAAGACATTGTGTTGTATGAAAAAGGAAATAGGACAGTCAATTTAGGCATGTAAAAAAAGTTATCATGAGAAAGGTTCATCATTTTACATTTGTTTTAAGGGTAAAACCTAAAGTATAATTTAAGAATCTAAAACTTTTGTGCTTTATTTTGTGGAATAGGTTTCCAGATAAGCAACACACGTGAAGTTGTAAAATAATGTGTGCTTGAAAGTTGAATGGCACTTCAACAAATACATACGGCTAAAAATGAAAATGTTGAAGTGCAATATGTATAATTTATAGGGCAAAGTCTTTTATATTTTACTAGAAAATAAGCAATCCTAATATTAAGCTTACTTCATGCAACGCAACTAATGAGGTAAACTATATCTTTAGATGCGTCAAAAATCATCCTTTAAAGGACGTAAAAGCGCCATAAAAAACCAAATGACCGTTTTCAATAGATCCTTTCAAGGTGGTTGTAAAATGCCTCAAAAAAAAATCGTCTTATTTTTTAGAGGTGCTTGTAAATCGCTTTTAGACTTTTTGCAACACCCACACAGAGAGAAAAGAAAACGGCCTTATTTTTTAGAGGCGCATGTAAACCGCCTTTAAACTTTTTGCAACACCCACATAGAGAATGTTTTCATTACCGCCTCAAGAACCGTCTCAAAAGGTTTTAGAGGTGATTTTTTACCGGCTCTAATGAATATATTTGGTATAGTGTGTATATGCATGAGTCGTTCTGTTGCGAATGGCCCTGATAGCATAGGCAGGGTAGCCCTTACCTCATGACAGGACTCTCTATAACGGGAGCACTGCCTCCTGCTAGAATGGACAGGAGAAGTGTTCATTGATACATGGGGCTATGTATGTAAGTGCAATATGGATTATTGTAAAATGTTTTTTGATATGATTTAAACGTGATTAAGTCAAATATATATTTTCTAACACAATTGTACCATCATTGATAAGATCGACCCTAGATCTTTCCCCATAAATACATGCATTCACCAATAAATCACGACTCTCTAAACCTGTTCAATATTTTTTTCATAAAGGTATACACATATTTTCTCCATTATTTGATAGACTTCTTACTCAGACATCAGAGAGGGCGATCGATTGGAAAACAAATAACGCCTTTAACCTAGAGTTGTTTGTTTTGAGTGGTAAAACGGAAAAAATCTTATGAGAGAGAGGAGAACAACCCTACATGGAGAAATATCATTGGTCTAAACAACCAATATCAAGAAATTTTTATCTTAAGGTACATGAGATTGCGCTGTCTATAGGAAAGACTTAAATTGTAAAAAATATTTTTTCTTTATCATCAGCTAAGAAGCCGTTTTATTTAGGAGTAATTAACATAAACATACCACACACCTATTATATTAACAAAAAAATAATCTAAAAAATTAAATTATTAAAAACATACATTCCATTAATAATTAATAAAAAACAAAAAACAAAAAACTGCATTCATCACTCATGATCTCTTTCATCTCTGTCATTCTCTCACTCTCTTTCTAATCTATCTCTCCTTATCATTTCGTCTCTCTCCGATCTCTCCTCCTTCTTATCTATTTTCGATCTCTCTCTCCTCCTCCATCTCTCTCTCATCCGTCTTCTCCATATTTTCAATCTTTCTCTCCTCGTCCTTCTCACTCTTTCTAATCTCTCATTCTTCCGCTATCTTTCCTCCATCTCTCTCCTCATCCCCCCTCTTTCCTCACTCTCTTGCCTCCTCACTCTCTCTCTCTCTCTCTCTCTCCGATCTCTCTATTCGGTGAAAATTGAAACGGAGACATCCGTCGGAGTGGGCAACGAATGTGTAGAGCGAGGTTGAAAACTCAAGTTTGATGCCGACGAAGATACGGTCGTCAAAGGATAGGCCCACGACGACGATGTGCTAGTTCGAGATCGGAAAACGGGTAAATGTTGAATTTGTTAACTAGTGTATAAGGTTGAAAAATAAGTGTACGAATTTCGTGAATTAAGTGTATTACGTTGAAAATTATGGATATGAATTATGTAAATAAAAATATGAATTCTGTAAATTGGGGTATGAACTTTGAAAATAAGGGTGAATTTTACGCATTAGGGTATAAACTTTTAAAATTAGGGTATGAAAATATACAAATTAGGGTATGAACTTTTGGAATAAGGGTATGGACTTTTGGAATAAGGGTATAAAAAAATACAAATTAAGATATGAACTTTTGAAATAAGTGTATGAACCTTTTGAAGAATGGTATGAAATATACAAATTAGGGTATGGACTTTTGAGTATGTTTTTGTTAATTATAAATTTTTGGGTAATGTTTTTGTTAATTTAGTTTAAAAAGTAGTATGTTTTGTTAATTTATCATTTTATTTATTAACTTTGTATTATTTATCACAATGGTAGAAAGAATATCAAGTTAAGCAACACATACTAAATCAAACAGTTTTGGAGTCCCCTTGATGAGAATAGAGCTGACCAAAGAGAAGACTCATCCCCCTCAACCCTACCATCACGCGTGACAGCCTCAGCGTGAGAAATCACCTATCACCATAAGGTGAAATCATAATGTCATCTTGTACAAAATAGCCAAGAAGTTGCATATAGTGAGATTTCACCGGAATAACCTATGACACGGTAACTTAGGGGGTAGGCGATTTATCTAGAAGCATAGATTAAATAGCAAGATTCAAAGTAAAAATAGAAAGGGATTCTCATCGGTCTAAAAGTGTGTTACTTTAACGCTATTAACCTTGCAAGAATAATAGTGCCTATCATGGTAATAAATTTATAAACTGGTAAGACCAGGTCATCAACACATACAACGTAAAATAGTAAAACTATATATAAACATAATTTTTCTAGGTTTTATGTGATATGACTGGGGCCTTCGTTTTATTTCGGTTTAATCCTAGACTAAAATACAATACTGAAGTAAAACTCATCATACACGGTGCGTGTGCTTGAATGGACAAAGTTAGAGAGGAAAATAACTACTTTAATATTAGAAAAGGTGGATGGATAGTAAAAGAGAGGAGCCAATGATCTGTATAAACATGAAAGAGAAAAAGTAGAAATTCCTAAAAAAACTAAAAACAGATGTAGGGTCTGCCAAAATCCAGATCATCACTTTCTTATCAGAAAAGCTCATAACCTAAACCCTAAAAATAACCTAAACCCTAAAAAAAACGTATCCGGATCACCACTTTCTGATTAGGATAAGCCTTATTTTGAATCAAAAACCCCAAATTTTTTAATCACTATTCACTTATCCAGATCAGTTGCGTTGATTTGATTATTTTGGCGATTTCTTCATCCCTTTTGGTTTTTGACTTGTTTTGACCGAACATAAATTTCTCTAATTTTATTCTTTGGTCCTTGAAGTCTTTCCGTCTTCCATTTTGATCCATTCGATGAATATCTTGGTATAATTTGATATAAAAAGAACAAATTAACATAAAAATAGCTTATCAGATACAAAACTGTAAAATACATAAAAGATGGACTCAAACAAGCATTTTAAGACTGGTAATGCCATAGTAAAAACTGCCAAAATAATATTTCGGTCTAATCAGCTTTAAATAGCTAAAAAGGCAATATTTTTTTGTATTCACGAGATATAAATAAATTCTTTTTGTGTCTCAGTGAAATTTATCAACTAGATGCTACACCTGCCTTTCATAAACTTTGCATCTTGTCAGGGATACCCCCTTTGGTCAAGAGGAAGAAAATGTTCGTCACAGAAAATGCTCTCTAGGTGTTAACCCCGAAGTTGAAAGACTATTAAAAGCAAGTGCAATGTGAAATTGAGGGTTTGTGCTTACTACAAACCCCGAATAAGTTATAATTCAAAGACGAGTTCCGGCTTCCCAAGAAAGGTTAATTGGTAGACTTAGGCATAACATTACCAGGGCAGGCTCGGAGTTTTGCCCCGTGCAAAGTTAAAAAAAAGTACTCAATTTTAATACTCATTATTTATGATTTTTATATACCATAAAGTAAAAAGAAGTTGAAAGTTTGACTTACTTGAAACATTTAAAGTATAAGATATGTGTTGAAATACATTAAATGTTAGATGTCATAATTTTTTACAAATCTACAATTTTTTATTTATTTGATTATTGTTTTTTAACATGTTTAATATGCTTTAGCTTTTATAGCATTCATATAAACAAATCATTGGAGATATATTTTCATTGTCAATTACAAATACACGAATAATATATAATTTTAAAATTTGGATTGAATTGCCAAATGATAAAAAATGTCTAGACTTTGTTCTATAATCATAAGGGGACTGTATATATTTACGCAGGTAAAGAGAGAGAAAAATTATTTATAAAAAAGGGAAGCTAGGAAAGATTGAACCATAGACATCTACGAGTTTTTTGCTGAAATGGTCTACTGTGGACAATTAAAGCCCAGAATGGGCTACCTTTCTGAAATATTCCCAAAATGGTCTACTTTCGAAAAACGACCGATCGAAATGGTTAAAACGATCGGTCGTTTTATTATTGAACTCTCTGGAACAATTTGGACAATAAACGATCGGTCGAATTGGACAATACGACCGGTCGTTTTTCAGACAAAAACGATCGGTCGTTACGTACATTTCGATCGGTCGTTTTTCGGAAATACTTGTACTTAAAAAACTCATCTCATTTCCACAGACCACTGTACTCATCTCATTACCACTGTAAAAATAAAAAAAACAGAGCTCTTATATCATTTTAGGGCAAATCTCAGATCTCTTCCAAAACAGGTAAAAGCTCAATATTTTGTGTTGTTGGAGTATTATTTGAGTAAAATTGTTAATTTTACCGTGTGTTTATCGAAATGAAAAATCCTACAATTATGTGTTATTGGGGAGGTACGATAATGGAAACTATTAGCGAGGGGTTATCTTATGATATTTCTTATAAAAATTTTTTTAAGGTATCTAGAAACACGACATACGACCAATTTTTGGAAAAATTGTTTAAGGTACTTGATGTGTCATCGACTTCAAATCGTTTGAGTTTAACATGTCGTTATCCATATCTGACTACACTTACTGAGTTTAAATATATGCGATTGGTTGTTGATGATAATGATTCGTTGGAAACCATGCTTGAGTTAATAGAAGAAAATGGAAGAACGTTTATAGAGTTATATGTTGAAATTGAGCAAGTTTACTCTTCTGATCAAGATTACGGGTTGTATTATAATATTCTTTCCACTAATGAAATCGGTACATCAAGTGGAACACCCATTCGACAAGAGCCAATGCATGAAATCGGTACATCAAGTAGAACACCCATTCGACAAGAGCCAATGCTAGAGGTATATTCTGAGAACAACGAACCAGATTTGACACATTTGGATGCAGTGTGTCGATTGGCAGATAATATTGGTTGGTCGATAGAACTTGGGGATGAACCAGAGGATGAAGATCCGGACTTCAATATTAGCGAAAACGAGTCTGACGATGACGAAGAAAATGTACAAGAAGTTGAGTACGAAGAATTATCCTCTGAAATGGGCTTGTATATGGATGAGGATGAAAACGACCAATCAAGTGGGTCACAATTGGCGAATAATACTATTCCCGATGAAATTCCTATGCATCAACCAATGTCAAGTTTGTTTAATGAACCGTTCGACACTCAAGAAAATTACATTAACCAGAGAAGCAATTATATGATGTATCCTGGATTTTGGGATCCTCAAGTTAATGATCCTTTTGTTGGTCTTTTATTTAGGGATAAAGAAATGTTGAAAAAGGGAATAAAACTTTGGTCAATCAAACGTAACATCCATTTTTCCACTAAAAGTTCGAAGGCCAAATTTTGGGAAATTCGTTGTAAATTGGCCGAAACTCAACAATGCAAATGGAAACTACGAGCTTCGCTAAGAAAGAAACATGGATTTTTTGAAGTGTCGGTGTACAACGGTCCTCATACATGCATTCATGCCGAGCTTACAACTGATCATCCACAGTTAGATTCCAATCTTGTTGCCCAAACCATTCGAAATGCCATCACAACTAATCCTATGATGAAGATTTCATTAGTTAAAGAGATTGTGAATGCCCGTTTTGAAATGTCAGTTTCATACAAAAAAGCTTATTTGGGTAAACAAAAAGCAATCGCAGAGATATTTGGTAATTGGGAAGACTCGTATAAGGTTTTACCTAAATTTATGAAAGCGCTTCAAAAGTATAATCCCGGTACCGTTGCTTCTTATGAGACCACGCCAGTTTACGATGCGGTAACAAATACAGTGGGTGAGGTATTGAACAGATTTTTCTTCACATTTAAGGCCGTTATTGATGCATTTCAGTATTGTAGGCCAGTTATCGCTATTGATGCTACTCACTTATATGGGAAGTATAAAGGTAAGATTTTGTTGGCCATGGCATCGGATGCAGATAATCATGTTTTTCCCATTGGTTGTGCATTTGTTGCTGAGGAGAGTACAATTTCGTGGAGCTATTTTCTTTCCAACATTATGCGACATGTGATTAAAGAGCGCATGAATATTTGTCTAATTTCGGATAGACATGCTGGTATTCTAAGTGCAGTGAGAGGCGTTTGGCGTGGTCAAGGTTTTGTTCATCGATATTGTTCAAATCATTTTTTGGATAATTTTAAGAAAGCTTTCAGAGGAGATCCTGACTTACACAAGTTAGTGGAGAACGCCATTTGGGAATTACAAGAAAGAAAATTGAAAAGAATCATGGAAGCAATAAAAGTCATGAATCCTCAAGCATATCAATGGTTGATAAGAGAGCCTGCGGAAAAATGGTCATATTTTCATGATAAAGGGAGGCGACATGGTAACATGACCACAAACATGGCTGAAATTTTCAATAATGTCTTAAAAGCTGCTCGTAATTTACCAATCACTGCTGCTGTGCAGCTTATTTTCTATAAGTTGGTACACTATTTTTGCGAGCGGAAAAAGATAGTAATCGGGATGAGAAACAGCGGCACAAGATATGGTCCCAATATTCTCAAAATTTTAGACAAACGAAGGTCGGACATTGGTCATACCAATGTTACTTTCGATTATGAAAGAGGGGTTTATTCCGTGTGTACAAGTTCAAGAAATTCCAGGGGCGGCAATACTCAAGTTGTCGACTTTTCACTTTGGCAATGCGATTGCGGTAAGTGGCAGAGTGATGGAATCCCTTGTTCACATGTGTTTTCCGTATGCGCTGCAAACCGTCTTGATTGGGAAGCTTACATAGTAAAATATTACACGCTTGAATCATACGAAGGTACGTACTCGGCGCAATTTTCTCCTATTCGGCATCAAGACTATTGGGATGAATGTGATAGATTATTTCTTCCGGATGTTACTCTTTTAAGAGAAAGGGGTCGTCCAAGATCTACTCGTATTCATAATGGTATGGATCAGTCGGAGAGACGAGCACGTATGAGATGTTCTAGTTGTCAAGGGCGAGGACATGATTGTCGTAAGTGTCCGTATCCAATACGTCCTCGACGCTTATGATTTTAGCTGTAATTGTCCGCTTGTAATTGTACGCTTATCAACGAGACAATATGTATCTTGTACTATTTTAATTTTCCGCTTGTAATTGTATTTTTTAAGATGAAATATATATATTTATTCTCAGTGTTTTTTCATACTGTTTTTTGAGAAGATAAACTGGTTTGTTAAGTATGAGAGTAAATAAATAAATGCAATTAACATAAAAAGTAGAATGAACAACATAAATAAATAAGTGCAATTAACATAAATATATATATTTGATTGATTTTATATATATTTTAGTATTTTTATATATTTTTCTTCAGTGTCGAAAATTAAAGTGCAAAAAATTCTTCGTTTTTACACAAACGACCGATCGTTATGCAAAAACGACCAGTCGTTTTTTATGTGTGCTCACTGGAAGAATTTTGTCCAAAAACGATCGATCTCTGTGAAAAACGACCGATCGTTTTTACACAGACGACCGATCGTTATGCAAAAACGACCAGTCGTTTTTTATGTGTGCTCACTGGAAGAATTTTGTCCAAAAACGATCGATCTCTGTGAAAAACGACCGATCGTTTTTACACAGACGACCGATCGTTATGCAAAAACGACCAGTCGTTTTTTATGTGTGCTCACTGGAAGAATTTTGTCCAGAAACGATCGATCTCTGTGAAAAACGACCGATCGTTTTTACACAGACGACCGATCGTTATGCAAAAACGACCAGTCGTTTTTTATGTGTGCTCACTGGAAGAATTTTGTCCAGAAACGATCGATCTCTGTGAAAAACGACCGATCGTTTTTACACAGACGACCGATCGTTATGCAAAAACGACCAGTCGTTTTTTATGTGTGCTCACTGGAAGAATTTTGTCCAGAAACGATCGATCTCTGTGAAAAACGACCGATCGTTTGTACACAGACGACCGATCGTTATGCAAAAACGACCAGTCGTTTTTTATGTGTGCTCACTGGAAGAATTTTGTCCAGAAACGATCGATCGTAAGTACAAAACGACCGATCGTTTTCCTGTTTTTCAGCCTTTTAACTCGTTTGAAACCCTAATTCTATTTCATTCAACTAATTCAACAATTATATCAACCATCTCTCTCTTTCAAAATCGCCTCTTTCTATCAAAATTTATCAAAAATCCCAAATATCTACAAATATATAACTCAATTCTCTTATTAATACTTATAATCAACAATCGATTGATTCCGTTTCTTAAAAACCCTTTTTTTTCAAAATACCAATTTTCCCAAAACCCTAATTTTTTTTATAATCCAACCATGGTTCGCACCAAGAAAGCTCAATCACACATCGTCGACGAACATGAGGACGACTACGTGCCTCCGTCCCCGAGCCGCCCCCGTGTTCCTCGCGCTCGACGAACCGGCCCCTCCACCGCTCCACCATCGGGCCCCGGTGCCTCTTCCGGCTCTCTTCCTCCTCTCTATCCACCTACAATGGGTAAAAGAGCTATATTGACTAACTTTACCATAGACATGCCTTTATTTATTGAACGTTTTCCCCTTCTTATGCAAGATTTAAACTCCAAAAACTCAACGTAATTCTTACTCTAAAAGAGCCTTTCTTCATTGAAAATATATATGAATTTTACTATAACCTAGTTCTTGATAGGGATCATGATAACGCACTCCGCGTGCGTTCAATGTTTAATGGCCAACCCTTCGTTTACGGTATAGACCGTTTACGAAATCTTCTACACCTCGATGCCGAGGGGGTGTACGAGCAAGATGACGAACTTTGCGAAATGCTCAACATCGTTAATTTTACCGATTTCAAAGATGAGTTATTTCATCCCGCCCACAACAATCGCTCTAACAAAGCCCACGGCCTTCTTTTCCGAAATAAATTAGCCTACCATATCCTCTCCCATATTGTCGTCCCCCATACCTCAAACTTCACAGATGTTACCAATGAGTACATCTTCCTCCTAGGGTGCATCCATCGCCGAGTCAAAATTGACTTCGCGTCACTCATCTTCTTTAAGATGGATTCGCTAAAAACGAAATCGAAGAATGGGTTACCTTACGGTGCCTTGATTTCGGCCATCTTAAAGGACTTAAACCTTGTCCCCGGTGGTACCTTGTTCAAGAACAAGGACAAACACATTTGGGACACCTCCTATCTTGCCCAAATGTCAATAAAATTCAACACTACCGCCAAGACCATTACTTGGTCTGATAAACGGGTGTCCGGCCCCGGCTATACTACTCTTTCCCTCGAAGAGGAAGAATATGTCGGCCCTAAGGCCACACCGCAAGCCGCTCGTGAGGATGTGCCTATTTCCTCCGAGTCCCTTCCCCCGTCTCACATAATGCCTTCCTCTTCTCGTCCCACTCGAGGTCGCGGAAAAGCTCGACTTTCCAACCGTCCTCCGCGCACCCAACAATTCTACGACGATCTATACATCGACCAATATCAAAATGGGCGACTCCACCGACGCATGTTTCGCTCCATGAACACAAGTCAAGAAGATTTGGACGAAATTGATAGGATAAGCGCCGAGCAACGGGCAAAGTTCTACGGGTATTTTCCCGATCTAGCCGGTCCCAACAATGACGAAGACGAAGACGAAGAGGACGACGCGACCTCCCACCGCGACTAGGCGGTTATTTTTTTATGTTTTTAATGATGTTTTTTGCGTTGTATTTCCTTTGTTTTTCATTTTCTTTCGAACTACGTTGTTTTTGATGTAATAAGTAGCAAACGCTTTGCAATTATGTTATGAATCTTTTTTATGTTGCTATTTATCATTACATGTTAAATTGTATGACGTTGTGAGATTGCGTATTTATAATTCCACAAATGCGATTTTGATGTTATTATAACTTGTGCGTATATATATCTATAGTTGATTGGGTTATTTGTGTTGTTTTCATTTGTGGCGATTGACCGTTTTTAGGCAAAACTATGGCCAATTTTTCGCTTGCATTTGATCGTTCGTTTTCCTTAATCGTTTAGCTTTGTTTACCTTCGTTTTAAATCGGATGTTTTAAATCGGATGTTTAGTAAAACGTCACCTACACATCTTATACTAAACATATTAATTTACGACATCATTTTATGTGATAATATTTTTGCTATAAATCTTCCGGACAATCCGATGTACTAAACA
Source organism: Primula vulgaris (assembly GCA_963920805.1). Taxonomy (NCBI): domain Eukaryota; kingdom Viridiplantae; phylum Streptophyta; class Magnoliopsida; order Ericales; family Primulaceae; genus Primula; species Primula vulgaris. The sequence continues at coordinate 30,710,498 of OY987219.1, read as the reverse complement.
TATTAATTTACATCATTTTTTAAGGGATCATGTTCAAAAAGGGATCATGTTGAAAAAGGATCATGTTTTTATATATTTTTTGCCAAATCAGTGTCGAAAAGTGCCAAAAATTCTTCGTTCTATAAATTCTTTACAGTCGATCGGTCGACTGTGAAAAACGACCGATCGTTTTTACACAGACGACCGGTCGTTTCTGTAAAATGATCGGTCGTTTTATAGCTTGGCTCACTGGAAGAAATCTCATCTAAAACGATCGGTCGTTTTAGCTTTATGATCGGTCGTTTTTTGTGCTTCAATGTTTCGGTTTTCTCGACAAACTTCGAAATCTCGTAAATAATGCGTTTCAAATCCGATTGAGGTTCCGCTTGAACCATTGGCTTGGTAATTACGCATTCTATTATTTAGAACCTTTAACACACTCGATAAATGATTAGTACGCAAAACGAGCTTTTATCATGTTCTACAAATATTGTTATCATCAAAATGGGTACATAACGTTTTGCTTAAAGAAGTATAACCGAAATGTGTAGATAACGTTTTACTTGGATAAAAGATTTCTTCGAAAAGAACAAGTAAATGTCATAACAGATTTAAAACGAAGTATAACAAAGCAAAACCGATAAAGGTTAACGAAAGATCTATATGCACGCGAAAAATCGGCCATAGTTTTGCCTAAAAAAAGGTCAATCGCCACAAATGAAAGACATATAAATAACCCAATCAACTAGCCAACTAGCAATTTAAGCGCACTAAATGCAATATCATAAGATAAAAACGCATATTATGAAGCACATTCTCGCAACGTCATAGATTATAACAACCATGTTTAAAACCAACATAAACACAATTCATAATATAATCATGCTACTTATTACATCAAAAACAAACGAAGTTCGTAGAACGGGAAAGAAATACAATGAAACAAAAAGAGAGGTATTTCTCCCCCTTGACAACATAAAAAAAAAACATGAAAATGAATAAAATGATATCCGCCTAGTCGCGGTGGGAGGTCGCATCATCCTCTTCGTCTTCGTTGTTGTCATGGGGCCCGGCAAGATCGGGAAAATAGCCGTGGAATTTCGCCCTTTGCTCAGCGCTCAACCTATCGATTTCGTCCAAATCTTCTTGACATGTGTTCATGGCACGAAACATGCGTCGGTGAAGTCGCGCATTTTGATATTGGTCGATGTAGAGATCGTCGTAGAATTGTTCGTTGCGCGGAGGACGGTGAGAAGATCCTACTTGAGCTTTTCCTTGTCGTCGAGAGGGACGAGAGGATGTAGGAATATCGGTGGGGGGAAGAGACTCGGAGGAGAAATCCTCACGTGCGGCTTGTGGTGTTGGCTTAGGGCCGACGTATTCTTCCTCTTCGGGGGTGAGAGGAGCATAGTTGGGGCCGGATACCCGCTTACCGGACCAAGTTATGGACTTGTCGGTATTATGGAATTTTATGGACATTTGGGAAAGATAGGAAGTGTCCCAAACATGTTTGTCCTTGTTTTTGAACAATGTTCCACCGGGAACGAGGTTTAGGTCCTTTAAGATGGCCGAAATCAAGGCACCGTAAGGTAGCCCATTTTTGGATTTCGTTTTAAGCGAGTCCATCTTAAGGAAGATGAGGGTAGCAAAGTCGAGTCGGACTCGACGATGGATGCACCCAAGAAGAAAGATGTACTCATTGGTAACATCCGTGAAATTGGAGGTATGAGGGAGGACTATGTGAGAAAGGATGTGGTAGGCTAGTTTGTTACGGAATAGAAGGCCATGGGCTTTGTTGGAGCGATTTTGATGAATGGGATGAAAAATTTCATCTTTTAGATCATTGAAGTGGTCGATCTCGAGAGTCTCACAAAGTTCCTCACTAGACTCATGGAAACCGCCGCTATCTAGGCGTAAGAGAGTTCGTAGACGGTCTATACCGTAAACGAAAGGTTGTCGGTTAAACGATGAACGCAAGCGGAGTGCGCCATCATTATCCCTATCGAGAACTAGGTTATAATAAAATTCGTAGACATTTTCTTTGTAAAAAGGCTCTTTAAGAGTGAGGATAGTATCGAGTTTGTAAAAACTTAAATCTATCATTAGAGCGGCAAATCGTTCACGGAATAAACGCATATCTAGAGTGAAGTTGGTCAATATACCTCTTTTACCCATCTCGGGTGGATAGAGAGGAGAAAGAGGGCCGGAAGAGGAACCGGGGCCCGAGCGAGAAGCGGTGGAGGAGCCGGTGCGTGGGGCACGAGGAATAGCCGGACGGCGAGGTGGTGGAGGCACGACCTCGTCCTCATGTTCATCAACGAGGTTGAGTGACGCTTTCTTCGTACGAACCATTGTTGAATAAAATGGGTTTTGAAGAAAATAGGGTTTCTAAGAAACGAAATTAATCGATAATCGATTATACGGATAATAGGTGAAATTGGGTGATATTTTTATAGAAAATTAGGTTTTATTGAGGAATTTTGATGGATTTGGAAAGAGGGAGGCGATTTTGGAAGAGAGGATGAATATATTTTGTGGAATGAATGAAATTAGGGTTTTGGAAGAGGTTTTAACACGGTGAAACAGAAAAACGATCGGTCGTTTTTATATTTCGACCGATCGGTGTGGAACGAAAATGTTCCAGTGAGCAAACCTTAAAAACGACCGATCGCTACTATAAAACGACCGATCGTTTTAAGTAGAAATTCTTCCAGTGACACAACACAAAAAACGACCGATCGCTATGCTAAAACGACCGATCGTTTTTGGTCTGTAACACGACCGATCGTAATGTACATAACGACCGATCGTTTTTGGTCCAAATTGTTCCAGAGAGTTAATGATAAAAACGACCGGTCGTTTTATTCATTACGATCGGTCGTTTTTCGAAAGTAGACCATTTTGGGAATATTACAGAAAGGTAGCCCATTCTGGGAATTGATTTTGGGCACTGTACCATTTCAGCAAAAAACTCGACATCTACATACTTTAAGATTTTATTTTTTGATAATCATAAACCCTCATTTGAAGGTAAAACTGCTTCGCATGCGTCAGAGTTCGAACCCTGATGGTGAGCGTGATATACTCGGTTACCAATCACTTGGACCAACCACTTTAATTTGAATATTGGTAAAGAAAATATATGTCCGAACTCTATGCATTATTTTATCATATATTAATGGCGAGCCTGATTTTCTTCACAAGCTCGACTTATGTATTTATTCGCGTCGGCTCCGATCTTCCAAGGTAGTTGACGTAGGTGGTATCTGCTTCGTCGTCGGGGTGCTCTCTAAGCCTGCACAAGAAACGAACAGGGGCCCGGGGTTGATACCAGGTTTTCCCTCTCCGACGATCAAGTCAGTATCGGTATAGACTGAAGGTAGGAATATAGTAAAGGATGAGGGATTGATCCAGTTACAAGTCGTGGCGTCAGGTGTCACGATTGATATTATGGTGGTCCGGGTTGTTTCAGCTTTATCTCTCCTCTTTCTCTTTTTGTGTCCCCTTCTAATTGGTATTAGTGGGGGTATTTATAGTCTGATCAGAGGCATATTAGCCATTGGATCACTGCACTGTCTAATAAAGATCCAACGGCTCCAGGTCATTTATGACTCTGACAATGGCACTGTTCATCATCCGGGGCCCACAGGGCTGGCCTGTGATTGGGCCACGTCGATGAAACACATAAAGGGTCCCCCAAGGGAGCAGCAACATTAATTGGGGAAGTGTGCTCAGCAAGCTTCTTCCGGCCCCTCAAGATCCGGGGTGACGCGTCACTCATGGTTGACAGGCCCGGATCGCCTGCTGTGGGGTTGATATCGGTCCGGACGAGGGGGTGCCGACATCCCCTCGCCAACAGCTCCCTGTCCGGAGTCGTCGTTAAGGACGAGGTCTTCAGGGATCTATAGTCGTTACGGGGGCTCCGGTCATAGTGTTCTTGTGCTTGACGGTGTGGAAACACCTCGGAGTAGTCCGGCACGTGTTCTTGTGTGCTGAAATTTTTGACACGTGGAGCACGCCCATCACGCATTTATGAGGCGCCGCCTCTGTCTCTTCGATTCCATCAATGCCATCAATGCTAAAACGGCTGGTGAGTGACACTTGGCAGTTGACCTCTATTTGCTGTACACGTGTACTGCGTCGATTGAGTGGTATCATTTATTTGTGGGAGTTCGTGTAATGAACCGCCGCTGTCTTTTCACCTTCTGGTAAATGTCTTTTCATCTTCTGGTGGGGGTCTATAAATACCCTCAGTGAAATCTCATTTTGACCTTCTTACTCTCTCACTAAAATTTTCACACAACAGACTATTCTCTTTCTTCCTTCACACTTAGCAGATTTCATCAAACATCTAGCCGTCATGGTTATCAAACACGCTGCTGGAAAAGGCCCGATGGTTGCCCCGCAACCAAGGCGCCTTGAGGTAATGGCGAACGCCTTGCCATTCCGGGAGATGGTTATCGATCCGGCCATATCCGTGGCGGTAAACGATAACAGCATCATGGTCAGGCAGCACGGGGCTGACCTGGACGAGTTTTGCCAACTATGCGGCATAGGGGAAGAGTTCCGACTTCGGACCTGTGCGATTGCAGACGAGGTGAATGGGATCGTGGCTGATCCCAAGAGTATGGTAACTCTCTCCCTCTCTACTCTTCTCTACGGGGGTACCCACCTCCCCATTCCGGAGCTACTGGCGGAGCTCTGCGCCTGGACGCAGACTCTTCCATGCCAGTGGCCTCTGCAAGCGCACCGGATCTGCGCCGGGATAGAGGCCCTAAGTGTCATGCTGGGCCCGGCCATCCCGGAACCATTGGGGCTCAGAGAGCTCTTGGCCTGCTATGAATTCTTGCAGACCGAGCAAGCTCCCAATCTAAGAGCCGGCAGCCCTACCTGAGGTGCCGGTCCCATAATCAGCTGATTACGGGTAACTCCAATTCGAATCGGGGTTACACGCAAGATGTAGTCGTGGTGGAAGGGCACTGGCTCCACCGCGACGACCTGGTTCTGCCAACCAGGCCGGGGAGGGTGATGAGCACCAAGGAAAATAAATTCACAGTGGCCTCTAAGCTGAGGGGCCTAGGCGAACCCAACATAGAGTCGTTGGAGGTGGCTCTTAATTGGTGGGGTCCAGATGGGACCGACGTAGGGGCGCGCGATGCGGAGCGCCTGCTAATCTGTGGCTCCCCCACCTCCTGCAAGGGGAACAGCTTCAAATGGCCCCATAGGACCTTCTGTCCCATGGGATACTCCAGGGAAAGATGGGAGAAGGAGAAGGGTCTGGAGTCGACCCTCCCTCCCAAGATGGTGGAGGAGGCCGATGCCGGGGCAACGCCTGTGGTTAAAAAGGCGATAAAGCCGAAGCCGAAGCCTAAGCTAAGCAGCAAGGCGAAGGTCGTCACGGTGGTCTCCTCCGCTCCTACATCGGCCGGGGTTCACTTTGAGACCCGGCCGGATGGTACCGTCCTCCACTATAGGGTGGGGCCGGACAGTACCCGCAACTACATAGACCAGTATGGGAAACCTCTGACAGAGGTAACTCCCTTAAGGTCTCGGGAGCCCACCGCAGGGAGTCCCCTTCGCTTGGAAGACGACATCGCTGAGGCCGAACCCTCCGGCCCAACCTTAGGCACCTCTCGGACCTGGGTACGTTGCCTTTTGTGCTTCAATACCTCCAGTTTTGCACTTTTACACTTAGCTAAATTGTGTTAGAAATTTTTGTTAATTTTTCTAACTTCTTTCTTGTATGGCCTGTGTAGGTGGTCCGTTCTGACGAGGAGGATGAGGAGGTGGAAGAAGGGGAGGAGGGGGATGACGATGAGGTTGTCGAGAGGAGCAACGGCGGGGGTGAGGTAATTCAGCCCGAGGCTATGGAGGAGGGGGTGAAAAAGGCTAGGGATGAGGTGGCGGTCGCGGCGGGGGAAAATGAGGTTGAGGCGAGGGAAAAGGAGGTTGTCGTACCTCTACCCGGTGCCGATGCTGCAGATGAGATGGCAGCTAAGGCCAGGCTTGATCGGGCCGCCCGCAAGGCTCAGCTTGGGAAGAGGAAGGTGGAGGGGACGAGGCCCCTTCGTGATGGAAAGAAGTCCAGGGTTGGGGGGAGCCCCCCGCCTGAGGTTGTGGTAGTGGAGGAGAGGCCGAGGGTGACGTTGGGCCCTGCTCAAAGCTCGGGTTCCTCCTCTTCTTCTCCGTTTCACAGGATGCCTGTGCAAACACCCGAGGAGGTGAAAGCAACGACGGGGGTGAAGAGCATAATGGAGGCTCACCCGTCCGCCGGACTCCTGGCTTTGGCTGCGCTCCAGCAGCAAAGCGTCGAGGCTGACCACCGGGGACGTGACCTTGCCTCCTCCATGGCGTCAGCCATGGCCATGATACCTCAGGTACGAAACTCCTCATAGTGTTTGTTTGTATGTATGTTTTCATGTTCTTTCCAAATAATTTGCTAAGTGTTTGCTCCTTTCCTTGCAGGCCTATCTGATGATGAACCAATACGTTTATCACCAAGGCCAGCTGGTGAGGTCATGGGCCGCGAAGGCCGAGGCTAACGCCAGGCTTATGGAGGAGGCCCAGAAAAGGGCGGAGGAGGCCCAGACTAGGGCGGAGAAGGCCGAGGACCTTAATGCCTCGATTGAGGCTCGAAGGGTTGAGGCCGTGAAGGCTAGGGTGGAGGCCGAGGAGCGTGCCCAGGCTGCGGAGGCGGCTCTAAAAGAGGCTGAGGCTGAGGCCAGCATAACCGATAAGATAAAGACGGCAGTCCAAACTGGTCAAGCCGAGCTGAGTGCCGCCTGGGCCTCAAAGACACAGAAGGAATTCAATTCCTTCTATGTCGAGGGGTGGACCGAGGCAGCTGCCTTCCTGAGGGCGGGACCGGATCATCCGGTGTGGAATATGGACAACATCATCGTCCCTGTCCCCTCGGCTCCCGTTCCCGAGGTAGTTCCCCTCACTCCTCGAGCTCTCTCCGACGAAGAGGACGAGGAGGATGACGACGGGGCTACCTAGGATAGTTTTATTTTCTTTTCTTTGGTGTAATCTCTTTTTTGTACTTAGCTTGTAATAGCTTCTTGTTGAATGAAATGAAAAAACAATTTTGGCTTGTCTTTTATTCTTTTGTTTTTTGTTTCCGATGCATGTACGTTCCTGTGTGTACGTGCCCCCAATGAGGGGGCCGGTATGCTTCGGCATTGGGCCACTCATTTTATATAGCCCGTAGGCTCGTGTATTCTGAAACACTTGCGAAATCTAAATGAACTGAAAAATTCAAATAAATATAATCCGGGATGCCATATAGGCTCGTGTTCTGAAACACTTATAAAATAAACTGAAAATGTAATCCGGGGTGCCGTATAGGCTCGGGTGTTCTGAAACACTTGTAGAATTTTAAATGAACTGAAAAATTCAAATAAATATAACCGGGGTGCCGTATAGGCTCGGGTGTTCTGAAACACTTGTAGAATTTTAAATGAACTAAAAAATTCAGATAAATATAACCGGGGTGCCGTATAGGCTCGGGTGTTCTGAAACACTTGTAGAATTTTAAATGAACTGAAAAATTCAAATAAATATAACCGGGGTGCCGTATAGGCTCGGGTGTTCTGAAACACTTGTAGAATTTTAAATGAACTGAAAAATTCAAATAAATATAACCGGGGTGCCGTATAGGCTCGGGTGTTCTGAAACACTTGTAGAATTTTAAATGAACTGAAAAATTCAAATAAATATAACCGGGGTGCCGTATAGGCTCGGGTGTTCTGAAACACTTGTAGAATTTTAAATGAACTGAAAAATTCAAATAAATATAACCGGGGTGCCGTATAGGCTCGGGTGTTCTGAAACACTTGTAGAATTTTAAATGAACTGAAAAATTCAAATAAATATAACCGGGGTGCCATATAGGCTCGGGTGTTCTGAAACACTTGTAGAATTTTTAGATGAACTGGAAATGTAAGACGGGACGATTTCGGAATAACAACAGTTTTATTCATAAAGCCCTTGGGCACATTTACACCATACTCTTCTTTACATCAAAACGCAAAAGTCGAGCCCTATTGATAGTATTTCCTTAGGTTATTGACGTTCCAAGGTCGATCTATCGGGACGTCATTGGGGAGGCGACCCAACAGGTAGGCCCCGTTGCCTGCCGCACCGAGGATTCGATAGGGGCCTTCCCAGTTGGGGCCTAGCTTTCCGTCGGACTGTACCCTAGTGTTGTTGTTCACTTTCCGCAGCACTAGTTCTTCGTCTTGGAAACGTCTGGCGTTCACTCTTTTGTTATAGGAACGTCCCAGCTCGTTCTTGTATTCGGCGTTACGGATGGCCGCCACTTCCCTTCGTTCTTCAGCATATTCAAGCTCGAGCCCCATCATCTTTTCGTTCAGTCCGTTCTCCACCATGTCGGTTCTGAGCGAGGGGAGCCCGATTTCTAACGAGATGACAACTTCCATCCCGTAGGTTAGGCTATAGGGCGTTTGTTGGGTGCCCCGCCTTCTCGTCGTTCGTTGGGTGCTGCAGCTCATCAGCCCATCGTCCTTTGGACTCGTCTAGCCTCTTTTTTATTCCGTCGAGGACGGTCTTATTAGACACTTCGGCTTGGCCGTTGCTTTGGGGATATGAAGGGGTGGAATAATAGCTTCGGATGTGGTACTTCGCATACATCGCTTTTAACTTAGCCCCGGTGAACTGGCCCCCATTATCAGCCACTATAGAGTAGGGGATTCCGAATCTCATGATTACATCCCTCCAGAGGAACCTGATCACCTCGGCCTCCGTTATCTTTGCTAATGCTACGGCTTCTACCCACTTCGAGAAGTAGTCGGTGACCATGAGGAGGAACTTTTTGCCTCCCGGGGCCCGAGGGAATGGTCCGACGATGTCCATGCCCCATTGGGCAAAGGGCCAAGGCGACGTCACGCTGCTCATATTTTGGGCCGGGGCTCTAGGTATGGGGGCGTATTTCTGGCACTTCTCACATTTGAGCACGAACGTTTTAGAATCTTTTTGCATGAGGGGCCACCAATATCCGTGAGTCAAGGCACGATTGGCAAGCGACCTGCCCCCGGTGTGGCTCCCACACGTGCCTTCGTGTATCTCCTCCATGACTTTTACCACCATATCAGGGTGTACACAGAGGAGATAGGGCCCGAAGAATGATCTCTTATAAAGTTTATCGTTGGGGGATAGCCAGAACCCTAATGCCTTTCTTTTTATTTTTTCAGCCTCCTTCTTATCGTCAGGAAGGTCGCCGGAGTGATGGTATTCGATTATGGGATCCATCCAGCTTAGCTCCGGCGGAAGGTCGGTCACCATGTTAACGCTTGCCCTAGCGTCGATGCTAGGAGAAGGGACGTACTCTATGGTGATGACCCGCTCCTTTTTATCACTCATAGCCGAGGCCAGGGTCGCTAGTGCATCGGCGTGGGTGTTCTCGTTTCTGTTGATGTTGATGATCTCCCGATACTCGAAGCTCTGGAGTATTTCGGAGGCGATGGCCACGTACTTTGCCATCCTTTCGTCCTTTGTTTGGAATTCACCACTGATCTGGCTACTGACTAATTGGGAATCAGTGTGCACCAGTATCTTCTTGATGTCGAGGCTTCGGGCCATTTTCAGGCCAGCTATCACAGCTTCGTACTCCGCCTCGTTATTGGTGGCTCGGAAGCCAAGCTGGATTGACTTCTCGATTACATCACCCTGTGGGGATTGGAGCACCACCCCGAGGCCAGATCCCTTTTTATTGGCAGCTCCGTCGGCGTGCAAGGTCCATGTTCCTTGGGCACGTTCCTCGATGCCGGGGGACGTTGTCGTTCCGGTGAATTCTGCCACAAAGTCGGCCAAGGCCTGCCCCTTGACAGAGGTTCGTGGCTCGTACCGGATGTCGTACGCGTTCAGGTGGCAAGCCCACTTCGTCATACGTCGAGACAGGTCTCCCTTCTGGAGTATTTCCCGAATGGGCTGATCCGTATATACCACGATACTGTGTGCCGAAAAGTAGTGGGCCAATTTTCGCGATGCCATGACGAGTGCCAGGACAAGCTTTTCTAGGGGCATATACCTAGCCTCGGCGACGAGGAGGGTTTTGCTCACGTAATAGATTGGCCTTTGCTCCCTGCCGACCTCTTTGATGAGAACGGCGCTAACGGCTATCTCGGACACGGCCAGGTACAAGGCAAGGACGTCGCCGGTGTCCGGTTTGGCCAGCAGAGGCGCGCTTCCGAGGTAGTTCGCCAGCTCCGTGAATGCACTCCGGCATTCATCATTCCATTCGAACTTCTTCTGAGCCTTCAGAGCCGTAAAGAATGGCTTGCATCGATCTCCGAACCGGGCTATAAACTGGTTGAGGGCAGCGGCCATTCCGGCTAACTTTTGTACGTACTTCCTCTTTTCAGGGGTTCTCAAGTTCTTCAAGGCAGAGATTTGGGCCGGGTTCGCCTCTATACCGCGATGGGTTACCATGAACCCTAGGAACTTTCCGGCACCAACTCCGAAGGCGCACTTAGAGGCGTTCAGCTTCAGATCATGCCTTCGTATCGTTTCAAACACCTCTCTCAGGTCGGACAGGTGGTCGCCCTCCTGGGCGCTTTTCACTACCATATCGTCGATATAGACCTCCATGCTCCGGCCTATGCTCTTAGCGAATATCTTGGTGACCATTCTCTGATATGTCGCCCCGGCGTTCTTAAGCCCAAATGGCATCACCTTGTAGCAGTAATTCCCCCTTGGGGTTATGAAGGCGGTTTTCTCTTGGTCAGCCTCCGACATGGGTATTTGATGATATCCGAAGCAGGCATCCAGGAAGCTCATTCTGGCGGCTCCGGCGGTGGAGTCCACTATCTGATCAATTTTAGGCAGAGGGAACGGATCCTTTGGACAGGCCCGGTTAAGGCTCGTATAATCGATGCAGACACGCAGCTTTCCGTTCTTTTTAGGGACCACCACGGGGTTAGCGAGCCATCTAGGGTAAAAGATTTCCCTGATGGCTCCAGCTAACAGAAGCTTTTGTACTTCCTCGTTTATGGCATCGGCATGCTCCGGACTAACGCGGCGCCCCTTTTGCATCACAGGCTTCGCATCCGGGTTGACGTTCAACTTATGACAGGCAGGTCGGGACTGATACCCGACATTTCGCACGGAGACCACGCGAAGTTATCGAGGTATTCGAGCAGTAGCTTAACGAGACCTGAAACCTCGGGCTCGCTCAGCCCCGCGCCCACCATAAAAAAGTGGTCCTCGTCGTACCCCGGAATCTGGACCTTCAGCAAACCTCCTTCTACCTTTTCTTCGGCTTCCGGACCCATCTTCTTGTTCAGTTCCCGCAGCAGCTTGGGATCCTCAGTTTCTATGTTCATAGCACTCTGGGCCGGAACCGGTTTATTGCCGGAGTATACGGCCATGGCACAGCTTCTCGAGACCTTTTGGTTTCCCGATATGGTCTCGACTCCATTCGCAGTGGGGTACTTAACCTTTTGGTGTAGAGTGGAGGAGACGCCTTCTATCTCATGAAGCCACGCGCGCCCCAGAATGACGTTGTAAACGGAGGGGACGTCCACCACCGTGAACTCCACGCTCATAACCTTGGTTCCTGTCTTAACAGGCAAGGTTATGTTCCCCCTGGGCTGAACAGCCTCAGAGTTGAATCCGTACAGAGGGGGGGCATTGGTATCTAGCTGCCCCTCCGTCAGCCCCATCTTTTCGAAAAGGTCTCCAAAGAGAATGTTCACCGACGCCCCCTGATCGACGAGGATGCGTCCTACTGAACAATGGCCCACTTGGGCCGTGATGACAAGGGTGTCGTAGTGGGGCAGGTCTACCCCCACTAGGTCGAAGTCGGTGAAGCTTAGATCTGGCTTGGTACCTAGTTTGCACCTCTTCCGGGGCTTCGAGCTTTCGGCGAGGCAGACGTGCTTTTTCATCGTGGCCTCACGGGCCTCGGTTCTCTCCGCCCCATTTGGCTTCGGCTTCTTTGGTCCAGAATGGATAACCTGGCAAGTCATCACCGGTGGGGGGAGGTCTGGTTGCCTTTCGTCGTCCCCTTCTCTGTCTCGATCGGGGTCCCTTCGCGTCTTGACGTATTTCTCCATCAAGCCGTCCCGGACCCATCCTTCTAGCCTTGCCTTTAGACCATGACACTCATTGGTATAGTGGCCGCGGCCTCTGTGATAGTCACAAAATTTGTCATTAGGCCCCCGTGCCGGTTCGTTCCTGAGCGGGGGAGGCCAGGAAAAGAATGGCTCGTTCTCGATCTCAAAGAGCAGATCGGTCAGTGGAAGGCGAAATATGGTGGAGTAGGCATTTCCTGGGTTTGAAGGGTCAGCCCGACGGGTATCCTCTCTTCTACGCTTAGCTTCCGGTTGCGGGCTCTCCTTCGTTCGCGGTCTCCCCAACCTTTCCGTTATGGGGCGATCTCGCCGGATGCTCCTTGAGACGGCTCCTCCCCGAGGCTGCTCGATGCTGGCGACTGAACGCGTTGCTCCAGCATATCTCATGTCTTTCTCGATATCGACATGCTGTTTTATTAGTGACCGGAGCTGGGAGACCGAGCCAGGAGGAGTTGCTATCATTTCGTTGCGGATCCTGCTTCCCACGATCATGTTCTGCCTGAAAGCAGCTATAGCCGTAGAATCGGGGCATTCGGCACACTCATCATGCTTCTGCCAGAACCGATTATCGTAACTCTCGAGGGTCTCTTTGGGTTGGGCCCTCACTTGGTATAGCTGCTCCGGTTGGGCGACCCTTTCCTTTAAGTTAATGAACCGGTGTGCAAAATCATAGGCCAGATCATCCCAACAGTGGATGGAGTTGGTAGGCAGAGACTGGAACCATTTACTTGCGAGCCTCCCCAGGCTTGCGGGGAAGCATTTACACATAAGGCGATCGAGGTGGGACCAGTGGTTCATCTGGTATCGATAGTGCCGGAGGTGGGCTTTCGGGTCAGAATCTGCGTTGAACACTTGGAGAACGGGGGCAGTAAAATTTCCGGGGGGCGCACTGTACTCTATCTCATCTGAGAACGGAGTACTGCGGGTAGAGGCAACGATTTTTAGCGCTGCCTCGTCCGCGACTTCATCTCGACCAGCGCGACGACCTCGCCTCCTCCTCCGGGGAGGCCTTTCAGTCCGAGCATGACTCGAAGCGGGCCGTGAATCGTGACTATCACCTGGTCGACTGATCCGCGAGTGTACGCTTTGGTCGTTTATACGGCGCGAACTCCCCTCGTGGGAACGCCTTGACTCCTCTCCCCTAGCCGGGTCCTCAGGAACCTCTAGGGGGGGTCGTCTTGAGGGTCCCAACCGCGACATCACGCTCTTGGCGGGGATGCGAACGGGCTCTGGCTGCTCTACGCCACGAGAGACGGGTCCGGGCTCAGATGCCATCATAGAGGCTATCAATGCCTTTTGAGCCGCCAAGGCAACGAGTTCCTTCTCATGGATCTCTAGCATCATGCGAGTCAGCTCGTCGCGCGACCGGGACGTCCCCTGGACCGCATTCAGTGGAGTAGGCTGCCCCTCAGGCGCAGTTCCAGGCGTGCCAAAAGAGAGGGTCCTCAGCATTCCAAACACTAGGACATGCCGTGGGGGCGGGCTCTCGTACTGATCATTATCTGTCATCGTTCCTTGAAAACGGATTGTCGGAGCTAGCGCGCTATGAATTCCCACAGACGGCGCCAATTGGCGAGCCTGATTTTCTTCCCAAACTCGACTTATGTATTTATTCGCGTCGGCTCCGATCTTCCAAGGTAGTTGACGTAGGTGGTATCTGCTTCGTCGTCGGGGTGCTCTCTAAGCCTGCACAAGAAACGAACAGGGGCCCGGGGTTGATACCAGGTTTTCCCTCTCCGACGATCAAGTCAGTATCGGTATAGACTGAAGGTAGGAATATAGTAAAGGATGAGGGATTGATCCAGTTACAAGTCGTGGCGTCAGGTGTCACGATTGATATTATGGTGGTCCGGGTTGTTTCAGCTTTATCTCTCCTCTTTCTCTTTTTGTGTCCCCTTCTAATTGGTATTAGTGGGGGTATTTATAGTCTGATCAGAGGCGTATTAGCCATTGGATCACTGCACTGTCTAATAAAGATCCAACGGCTCCAGGTCATTTATGACTCTGACAATGGCACTGTTCATCATCCGGGGCCCACAGGGCTGGCCTGTGATTGGGCCACGTCGATGAAACACATAAAGGGTCACCCAAGGGAGCAGCAGCATTAATTGGGAAAGTGTGCTCAACAAGCTTCTTCCGGCCCCTCAAGATCCGGGGTGACGCGTCAGCCATGGTTGACAGGCCCGGATCGCCTGCTGTGGGGTTGATATCGGTCCGGACGAGGGGGTGCCGACATCCCCTCGCCAATTAATATAAGATTGCAAAATGTGGTCCTTTTTTTAAGTCCCAGTGCTCCGCACGGTCTGCACGGGGCCGCGCCGCCCCTGAACATTACGAGACTAAAAGTTTTACGGAAGCTAGTTCCTGATATTCTATTATCAATTCCCTGAGTATTAACCTAATCAAGAAATTAAACGACCTCTGTATGTTATTCTCAAAGGAAGTTAGTGCTTTAGAGTTATACCACTTGATTTGAAGAATAATTATTTCAAAATGCTAAACATTCCTAGTAAAAGTTAGTTACGCAATTGTGAAACATCCCAATTGGTCATGTGTCCTGATATTTGATTCAATATGAGCTTTTTCGAAGACTTTACATTTAACTGAAAAAATTTGCATTTGAAAATAACATTACATATAATGGTCTATTATTATTAAGAACTAATATTTTGGAATCGAGGGATTAGTACAAATGTTATGTGTCCATGTAAGGGTTGAAAGAAAGACTTTAATAAATTCATCCCACAGATTCCTTTTCTTATTTACTACTAGTTACGGAATTCACTTATACACTTACAAGTTTAATACAAGACATAATTAATATATTGATCAATCCAAAATCATCTACAATGTCTCTATTTATTGCTTCATCTGTTCCTATTTAATTATTTATTACGAAAATACGTGTAATTTTGACCGGCCAATAACTTGTATTAAAATTGTCGGAATGAAATTTTTTAAAATGTGATCATATAGTTCAAATGTTAAATTTTACGATTAGATTTAAAAAAAAAATCATTTCGACAATTTTATTTTAATATAAGTTATAAGCCGGTCAAAATTACATGTAATTTTGTAATAAATAATTAAACGGGAACCGGTGAAGTATTCATTCTCATCCCTACTCACCTCATACCTAGATTTTCTCTCCCTATCTTCTCTCTCAATACAATTATCATGCAGTACAATCACTTCTTCACATACATGTCATCAAGTGAGAGTGCCTGTTTAGAAGCTGAAGAAGAAGAAAACCAAAGCTTAACACAACTCTCACTTGGACCCCCAGGCCATCAAATGATGACCACAACACAATACACAAACATATTAAAAGCTACAACAACTAGCACTGGCACTAGTACTACTAGTACAAGTACAGGTTATAATCAAGAGGTAACAATTTCTCTTCAAATAGGCCCACAAAATTGCCGAAGTGAAATACCCCTAGGTATATCTAGTGTTGGGCAGTATTGGATCCCTACCCCAGCTCAGATCCTTGTTGGTCCAACTCAGTTTTCTTGCTCCGTTTGTAACAAGACTTTCAATCGATTCAACAACATGCAGGTTTTCTTTTACCTATCTATAAATTAACAACCTGTATTTCATATTTTCTAATGTAGATAATTTATATATTTATTATTTATTTTTGGATAAAAAAGAGTGAGGACTTTATCAAATGTAGCATTTTTTTTTACCACATTCAGCTCTTTTATTTTATTTTGTGAAAAAACTAACACAATTGTTACCTATCTCAGACAAAAAAAAAATTCCGGATACATTCTCAATTTCCATAAAGATGTGGGCACATATCCTTTTTATGGAAATTGAGAAAATCATTTGACTATTTTTTTCCTTTAAAGAAATGTAGTTTTATTTTTAAAAAAACTACATTTTTATTTGTTTCAAAACAATAGATATGTTTTTTTTGAACTTCAATGTTCGAATGATTAATTTTAAGCTTTCAACTATCGTTTTTTATTATGATGAATAATTAAAATAAAAATAAAAGTTGTTTTAAAATGTGTAATTTGTATTGGGCAAATATGACACTTCCTAATTATGTTAAGGAAAAACTACTTTTTGGTGACAGTATTATTCTTTTTGGGTGAATATTTAAGAAGAAAAAGAAGCTATTTCTTTTTACTTTCACTTGCGGTCTTGTATAGATGATTACTTTACATGGGATGGGGGAAACGCAAACATACTAGAAAAAATTGCCTCAAGATCAATTCCTTCATATATAATTGTGTTCCAGTCCCAAAAGAAGTTTTCCCATTATTTAATTAACTTTTCTCTAGTCCCATCCTTTCTTTTCCCAAACTTGAAATTTAACTAACACGTGTTATTTATATAGCAAAATAAGTCGATGTAAAGTTCTTTTCTAAGATTTGTTTGAGAAAACTAGCTTTTTGTTTCCACTAGGTACAATTCGTCTGTTGTAATTTTAAATCTACTATGAAGAGCGGCACATTAACAATCCCAGAGAAGTATTTAGGTGATTCGTTTTCCGTTAACCAAGCATTATACTTTTGAAAACCTTGCATCGAATTTTTACATTGCCTTACACATAACAGTTTTAGGTGTGCGTATTTATCATTCTAGTTTACTGGAAATGCAAACTATTTTTTACAAAAATTATCCTAAAATCAAGCCTTTGATCTTCTTCATATGTTTACATTTTGAGCTCTATGGTGTAAAATACTATAGAACGGTTCAATATTGATTCACTCATTTACATATTTTTGCAAATAATAGTAATTTAATAAAAGTGAACTGGCCGGGACTGAGTGTAGATAGACCGTGAAGTCTCACTTGTACTCATCCAATGTTGACTATATATATATATCTCGTCAAAATCAGAACTTCACAAAAGGTTGGGCTCATGCCAAAGGTTGTTACACTTAAAGGGAGTAAGTAGTAATGCTATGATTAAGAAGAATGAAATGGTATGTGGTTCAAGTGTAAACAGCCCTAGTAAATACTGAATATGTATAATCAATTTTCACTTCAACATGTGAATTGATTTGTGTAGATGCACATGTGGGGACATGGCTCACAATACAGAAGAGGCCCCGAGTCTTTGAAAGGTACCAAACCGGCCTCGTCCATGTTAAGACTACCTTGCTACTGTTGTGCTGAGGGTTGCAGAAACAACATAAACCATCCAAGATCAAAACCATTGAAGGACTTTAGGACCCTCCAAACGCATTACAAAAGGAAACATGGGGAAAAGCCATTTGTGTGTCGTAAATGCGGAAAGCCCTTTGCGGTTAAAGGGGATTGGAGGACCCACGAGAAGAACTGCGGCAAGGTTTGGTTTTGCATATGTGGGTCAGATTTTAAGCACAAAAGGTCTCTTAAAGATCACGTAAGAGCTTTTGGCGATGGGCATGCGCCACACAATGAGGATTTGTATGGTTTCGAAACGGAAGATGTTGGTGCTATTGAAGTGGAAAGCGAGGAACTTCTGCAGGGAAATGTTTAGAATCAAAGGATGCTTATAATAAAATACGTATGACTGGAGATTGTATAGGTTGTAAATGATGGTAAATTCAACCACAACAGTAGGTATTATTATTAATCCTAATTTGTTGATATAGATTTTGTTGAATTTTGTAACTTGTTTGGTTTTATTTTTTAGTATTTATGTTTTTATAAGTTTTATAAGTTACAAACAATCAAGTTTCATGCAATTAAATAATATAACCTAAAAAATTTCATTTACTACATTTAAGATTTAGAAGTTCAAGATTAGTATAAATAAGTGTAGTTTTTTCATGTGTAAAGCATACCACCAAAAAAGAGAGTAAAAATAAAAAAAAGTTCATTTTCCTATTTATATATTTTGTGTGTTATATATTGTGAGTTGATTTTCGGCCATTTCTTTCCTTTCAATTGTAGTACCAGAGCTTTAAAGATTCTGAAGTCATCGAATTTGTATCAGAAAAATTGATATACTCAAATTATCAAAGAATGAGTACCATCATATATAAGGTGTTAACTCGGAGGTGTGATTTATGTGACGTGGTCAGTGAAACACCACAAGATGACCTAATTAAAAAGTTCTGTTAAATGAAAGAAAATAGAGAACATTTTCTATTTTAGAAAGATCCGTACACCTAAAAATTTGGGAGGAGATCGGAAACCAAAAGTTCCCGCGTAATGTATGAAAAATGCTCGAATTTATCGTCTCAAATAAAAGAGACGTGAGTTTATGCAAAAAGTATTGGATACAATGTTTCGAAAAAGATGAATTTATTGTTATTAAAGAGAATGAATATGACATATGAGGAAGAAACCGAATATTCGCATTTGTGCAAAAAATGACGAAGGTAAAAAAGTGGATAGTGAAAATTGCGAAAATATAAAAGGTGGCGAAATGGAAAGTGAAGAAGAAGAGAGCATGGATGAGAAATAGGATATGCATAAGGAAGATGATAAATGAGACGAGCAATCAGAAGAGTTACCAAATACGAAATTTGAAGGAGATGCGCAAAACACATCCAAGTTAATAACAAATCTACAAGATACATATCAAAATAAGTGGAATCAAAAAGACACAAAAGATTTTGGAACTAAAATTATCTCCGATGAAAATTATCTCCGATGAAGATTTTGGAACTAAAATTGATAATAAAGTTGAAAGCATAATTTTATTTGAAAAAGAATTTCAAAAAGTAAATGGCGATGATGGAAATAAAGTTTTTGCCGACGAAAAATTAGAAAATTTTAATGGTAAAGTGTTATTTGAAAAATTGGAGACCCAAATTAAAATGAGCGATAGTTGTCAAACATATTTTCTTATAGAAAAAAAAAAGTGAAAAAGATTGTCGTCATATTGAAAATGAGGAGAAAAAAGATTATATTAATTTGGGTAATGATTTTGAAAGGTTTGAGATAAGTTTTTTACTGCGGATTTTAAGAAAATGGGCATATTAAGTTTAGAAAATGAGAAAAGATTACATGATGAACTATAATCGATTGTTTGGCAGAATACTAATTTTGATACGGGATGAATAGACATGTGTCTATATTTCGATAAGTGTGAGATGGAGAATTTTAGATTTGCGAATTATACGAAAGAAAAATATCGATATGAGAAAGGAAAAGAATGTAATAAAAATGACAAATTGTGCAAAGTCGGTCAAGTTGATGAAAGGGTAGGGGTAGGCACGGTTCGGTTTTGGGTTAAACCGAAACCGAAATTTTAGTCGGTTCAATTTTTAAGTTTTGAGAATAGAAACTGAACTAGACCGAAATCAGTCGGTCTGGTTTCGGACCATTTTCTTTTGACCACATTTTTTTTATCCTTATCATTTAGAAAAGATAAAAAAAAATTAACTGTTCTGGTTCGGTTTCAAAGTTCTGTTTCTGTTCAGACTTAAAGCCTAAAAATCACATTTTTAAGATTTTATAACATTCGAGTTTGCATAGTATATACATTTTTAAATATTTTTAAAATTATAACATTTTTAAAATAACATTTACATAAGTAGTAACTTTTGAGTTTGCATAATATATACTGTATATTAATAGTATACAGTATAACTAAAGTAATTATCAAGTGTATATATAAGATTTTTAAATCAGGTTCGGTTTTACATTTCGGTTTCAATTTTTAATCCGGTTCGGTTTTAACTTCCGGTTTCGGTTTTCGGTTTTTTTCCAGAGAACCGAAACGGAACCGAATTATGGTACCAGTTTCGGTTCCGGTTCGGTTCACTACATTGTAAATTTAAAACCGAACCGATCGGTTCGGTTCCGGTCCGGTTTCCGATTCGATCCGGTTTTCCGGTATTGTTGTCCACCCCTATGAAAGGATGTGAAAAATATTGTACCTCAACCGAAATGTCTATGAAACTCGTCGCAACTGAAGGACATGCAAACCTGACTCAAGTTATATAATATTTTTAATCCCAAGATTGAATTAAATAAAGAATGTTGAAGTGAAGTATGCGAAGTCACAAAAACATGTAACAGATAATTTTACAAAGGGTTTGAAGATTGAGTAGTATGTTCGGAGTTACCAAACGAGTTTAAGAGGGAGTGTTGAATTTTTTTACTTGTTTTGTTTTATTTTTTAGCATTTATGTTTTTATAAGTTTCATAAGTTACAAACACTCAAGTTTCATGCAATTAAATAAAGTAACCTAAAACTTTTCATTTACTACATATAAGATTTACTCCCTCCGTTACCATTTAATTGTCCATTACGAAACTGCGTGCAATTTTGACCGGCTTATTATAACTTATATTAAAATTGTCGAAATGAATTTTTTTAAAATCTAATCATAAAATTTACATTTGAACTATATGTTCAACTTTTAAAATATTTCATTCCGACAATTTTGATACAAGTTATTGGCCGGTCAAAATTGCACGTAGTTTCGTAATGGACAATTAAATAGAAACGAAGTGAGTATAAGTTAAGATTAGGGTAAATAAGTGTAGTTTTTTTATTTGTAAAGGATACCACCAAAAAAGAGAGAGTAAAAATAAAAAAGTTCATTTCCCCTTTTATATATTTTGTATTATATATTGCTAGTTGTTTTTCGGCCATTTCTTTCCTTCCAACAGGTTTAAATTAATCTCTTCCCACAAAATTATTTGATAAGAATCGCTTGTAACTTGATTTAGTGGAAAAATCGTCCTAAACGAGATTCCCAGATTTGACGATGAAATTCAAATTTAATCCAGAAGCAATGATTTTCATTTTATTGTTTTGGAAAAAGTAAATGAATTCACAAGTGTCTTTTTATTAGCAATGTGAGAGAGGATAAGACAAAGGGTGCAGTGAATTCCATGGTTCTGTATGATATAATGCTCAAGTACACTATTGTCTGATTAACTCACGTTTCATCTACATCGTTACACGGATACGTAGATATATACGAATAGAGATTGCTTTGGTCTTTTATTCAACCTGTCCATTCGGCCAGATATTTAATGGTACTTTATTATGATGTGGTAAAATCAAGCATACTCTTTGACATGTTATTGATAAGTGTGCACAAAGACGTTTGTACATTACTACAATCATTCAACTTCAAAGCACATGTATCACAGTTTGGTGTCTCTCTTCCAAACCCTAAAACTCTTTTCAAATTGCCCATGCCTTGGGGAAACCAGCTGTAATCTAGCAGGTGTGCGTTCTCCATTTTTGATCTTGAGCCTCATTGTCTGATCCGATCTTAACTACATTGGGTTAAAACGGACACGAATCACGACTAAGAAGGAGTTTCTTTTGGAAAAAACAACACCCCTGGAGCTTAACAAGATCATTTCCTGAACTTTGACGATTTATCTCTAAGAGTAGTTACGCCTCCCTTTGAGGTTTTTATTCTTTTGGAAAGTAAGCAAGGATAGATTTACGGCTTAACCAATATCCGAAGGCTACAACAACATATCAAAATAATAGTTATAGCCTTTCGACAGAAATACGGGCCTTTCGAGCAATACTAATGAATAATGTACAACATTTTTTTACACACTTGAAGAGAGTAGCTAGTAACAGACTAAAATGGGATACAACACCCCTCATATTTGACAAAAATCACCTACATACACTAATCGGTAACACGGCTAGTTAAAAAAAAGTTCTCAATACGATTACGGTACGTTATTTTATATTTTATAGTAACACTACCGTAAACCCGGTAAATGGGTGTCACCCACTAAAAACTCAACACATATTAATGAACCCAAAATAACTACTACCCTAAAATTAATTAAAACTAAAATATTCTATTGGTTAACACACCCTAAATTATAGTGCACCGTATGAAGAAAAAAAATCAAATTTATCAATCGTACCTAAAAAGTATCGCATATGTAATCGTGTCAACCTTTTTTTACTTACCTTTTTTCATATTTTTTGTTGATCATTAGATTGGATTGTTTTTGATCTAATGACCCATAAAAATGTAAGGTAGGCTACCTTAAAAAAATTAAGGACCTTTGTTACGTTTTGTGAGAGACAAAGACTGTAATATTTTTAATTTTTTTGGGAATAAAACTTGGATTTTTTGTATGACCAGTTATATATTAGTAATAAAATAAAATGCTATAATTTCTTAGGGGTATATTAGTAATTTCATATATATAAGAAAAAAAATGGACCCTATAATTTTGGTGGCCCCAGTTTTATGCTTTCAAAACTGGGCTTTAAAACCGTTCCTGCTTCCAATGCTCGATCCGATCATTGAATTAGTTAGAGGGTATGATTGACCCCGAGAATAGTAGTTTTTGGTAGCATATAGGGTATTTTAGACAACTTTAAGAGTTGATTTGATATGCATTTGCGAGTTTTTCTAATGTGTATTTCCGAATAATTTGTGCATGTTTGCATCTTCAGGTTAAAATAACGATTGTTACATAAAATAACAAAGTAACGAAACTTGCAATTAGAAAGGCAAACGAAAGTGTACATGGTTGAACACTAGTGAAGAAGATGGATCAAAATAAGAGAAAAACAGCAAGGAATGGACTAGAAACGAAGCCCAATGAGCCCAATATCATATTCGCGAAAAGTTTCCAGATGCAGTTGTTAACCGGCCGGCCAGTGTATCCAGTTAAGCGTAACTGGTCAGTGTAACCGGTTAAATCAACATTATTTCAATTTTTAAGTTTTGATTATATAGAGTTTGTTATTTACCTTTTCCTATATATCTCCACAGAGGGGTCTTGCAACACTATTTAGAGGGGTCTTGCAACACTATTTTAGAAACAGGAAAAAATACATTTTAGTATATCAAACTATAGTGCGGTTAACGATTTTGATACCCATCTTTTAAATTTTTCAATTTAAATACCACACTATAATAACTTTCCAATTTAGTTATCACCGTCTTAATAAATCACGAAATCATGTCACGTGACATTTGACAAACATTAATTTGAGAGGCTAATTTGACAATTTTGCACAAAAATATGTCATTCTAGAAAAAATTTCCTCCCAATTTCACAAAAAAAAAAATCATATAATCCAAATTTTTGTTGTGTGAAATTGGAGAAAACATTTTTATAAGATGACATTTTTTTGTGCAAAATTGTCAAACTAGACTCTCAAATTAATGTTTGTCAAATGTCACGTGACATGATTCCGTGATTTATTTAGACGGTGGTACTTAAATTGGAAAGTTATCGTAGTGTGGTACCTAAATTGGAAAATTTGAAAGGTGGGTATCCAAATCGTTAAAAATAGATAGTTTGGCGTAATAAACCTATAAAACCCCATTTAGAAACACAACTTCATTTTAGAGAGATAGAGAGCATGAAATTATAAGTTTATATAAAACTTCAAATTTTTCGGCAATTCCTAGTTAAGTTATTTTTTTGTGTGAGATTTGTCGTTCTCTATTTTATTTCGTTGTTTGTTTCTCGAATCTGTTGGTAAATAGTACAACATTAAATATTAACTCTATAAGTCTCTAGTTAATTGTTTGACGGTTAATAATTAGTTAGTTCTTAGTAAAAAAAAAAAAAAACCTAAACCTATTGAATATAAATGACTTATAGTTGCATGTTAGAATTTATCACCTTTTCAACTTGTTAATTTTATTCTCAATAATTTCACACGTAGTTGAATGATTAGGATTGACAACGCCAAAGTTGGAAAAGTTATAAAAGCTCGAAATAACAATTTAATCTTACCCTAAATTCGTACATGTATTTGATAAATTCGGGTAATTTACCCGTTATTTACTGCAGCTATTGTTGTTCTCATGCGATACTTCCGTTTGTGGAAAAAACACATTCAGAGGGCAGTCAATATTTTGACGCTGCTGCCAGCTACGATGGCGAAGATTGAATTAAGAGAAAAAAAATCCTTACATGAATGATCGATCTCCAACAAAATTTTCAGTTTGAGGTTTTGGATTGGTTTGTACGTATGTTATAATGCACATATTTTCTCAACTGATTGTAAATGATGTAAATGAACTCAAGTATGCATCTTCATAGAATATAAAAATATTTCCATTTGTAGTTACTTTCATTTTGTACAAGGTCAACATTAACACTTGTTTATTAAATTTACATTTGTTCGTTGGTTCTTTTTTAACGCCATCATAAATCATAGTATTTGTTTGAAATGATTAATGACTTAAATATACATTTGTTTGTTTAAAATGATCTGTTACAATTTTGTGCAGATTTCATACCCTTGTGTTGTTTTGAAATTCACATTTATTCGGATACAATTTTCCAAGTACTATATTTGTTTCCATAAAGGTTGCATTAAATGTTAAGCATGTCAATACAACATCACAATAAAATATAACATATTTCCTTTTTTTTATCACTTCCATAGTTCCATTAAGAACAGTAGGAACCGTTAGATATTGAAATTATATTTAGTGTATATTATAAGTACAATATTTAATAATGATGAGTTGGACCAATTAGATTAATGGGATAGAGAATGTAGTATAACTACGAGGTAAAAAATTTGGACTTGTTCCATATCTATGAATGTAAGTTTCACCAGCTAGTTCCAAGATTAAATGTAAGTTTCACCATTTGTGCATGTCCACTTAACTTATAAATGTGTACACCAAAGGCTATGTACCGATTAAAAATACTTATTATAAACAGTTTACACCTAAATCAGATTATTAAAAACGTCCAAGAAAATTCAGACTCAAGAGTATTTTTTTGTTTTGTTTTTGAGAACAGTCCACAGATGATTCAGAAGCAAACTTTTGTCACTTCAACCTAGGGGTGGGCACGGGGCGGATTGGGACGGATTGGTCGCAATCCTAACCCGCCGCGTAAAATAAATAGCGGGACGGATTGGGGCGGATTAGTGAAATTCAAATCCCAATCCAACCCAACCCAACCCATTATAATTAAAACCCCAACCCAACCCAACCCAACCCATTATCAAGCGGGACGGATTGGGTACGGGTTGTTTCTTGAATTTTCATTTTAGTCATTAATTTTTCATTATTTCGCATAATTTACCTAAATATTTTTTAAAAAATAAATCTTTCAAATAGAAATATAAACTAAAAGTCAACAAAAATACGTTTAGAATGTTCGGAACAAGTAACAAAGCTAAAACAAAACAAAACAAAACAAATTATTCTTTATCAACATAATCAAAATAAAGTTCAATAGCTAATTAAATCCACAAGTTCAATAGATACAGATTTCGTAATAACTTTATATAACTTCGTATTTGGCTATACTTCAATTACAAATAAAGTTTTTAAAAATAAATTAACCACTCATACTAGCTAGACCCAGATTAAAAATTCCTTCTTTTTATAAATACGAGATAATACATTGAATTTATAAGACAATATATCAATCGAATCATTAACCTTAAGTTTGGACAATGCAAAGATTTTTTGTCTATATATATAATTTTTCTTAAATCAATACTATTATAATATAGAAGCTCTTATTAAAAAAGATCTTGAGAAAATTTATATTTATATTTATATATATATATATATATATATATATGCGGATTGAAACGGGTTGGGGTGGATTAACCCGCGGTTTGGAAACCCCAACCCTAACCCAACCCACGAATTTTTTTACGGATTGGGGCAGGACGGATTTAACTTTTTTTGACACCCAACCCGCCCCAATCCGCCCCAATCCGCACGGATTGGGTTACGGGGCGGGTTTGCGGATTTTTTGCCCACCCCTACTTCAACCCATAGACTAACATAAACAAAATCATAGTGCAACTGTGCAAGAAACTGATGGCTCAAAAAGGAGCCATATCGAGTATTCACCCGAGTCTACAGTACTCTATGAAACTTGTTATATGATTAAGTAGGTACTTTTACATAGGCAACAAAGAGCCGGCAAGTTATTGCTCCACGAAAGCTTGGAAGTTATATTTTTATGTGTACACATTTACAAAGTTGGTGATATATCTAAGGGCACGCCAGGAGTGGGCACTCGAACTACGGCATTCGGCAACTCCCTTGACAACAGTTCCTGCAAATTTTAAAGGCAAAATTAAAATAAAAGATTTGAATTATCATCAATAAATACTGGAAAAATTAATGTGCACCACATGTCTAGACTCGCCAGCTTGCTTGTGATGAACACGCTTATTTATACTTATTCGCACTTATTTATTGTTTGCTACTTCATTCTTGAAAGTGACTTAATTGTTATTTTATTCTATTTTGAGGACCAATTCGTTATTTTATTAGTTGCGGGTATTATTAATACCCACAAAACTCTAGTAAATTATTTATTATTTTATTCGCTTATGAGTTTATAGAAAATATCTGAGAACTTATTTATCTTTCTTTTCTCTCTCTTTTGATTGATTGTGCCTTTTGAAGTGAGATTGATCTTTTTTTCTCCCCTATATTTCTACGAAACCTCCGGGTTTCATCATTGGTATCAGAGCAGGCATTCCTACACCTCGTGTGAACCCTAATTCATCTTTTTCCCAATTTTTTTTTGTTAATACTATCACATGGATCAAAAACAATTATTGTTAGACATGGATATGATGAAGGCGGGTGTTAGGGCACGGGAAGAAAGTGTTAGTGAAATTAAATCTCAATTGTAGTTGTTGTGTCGAAAGAGGGGTATCGTGGTAGAAGCACGACATCTGACCACGTGTGGGGCTCTTCGGTTGGATGGGTATGGGGTTTTGGAGTTTTCGACAATTGAACATTTGCATCTCGGGTTGGAGATATTTGAGTGTGACAAAATTAATATTATTGAACCCGTTAGGAAACCCACAAAAGAAAATATTCAGGTTACCCTTGACGTTATATTGGACGATGTCGATTAGAAGAAAGATACTTTACTAGATATTTTAAAACAATTGGGTAGCCATTTTTGTGTGGATTTAATGCATAGAAGCAACGAAGTGAAAGAGCTTATTACCGAGTACGTGAATAGCCTAAGTGATGATGAAGATGAAGACGACGACGAGATGGTTCTCGAGACCGAGTCGGATGAGGGTAATTTTATTGAATGCTCAAATAAAAATTACGTTGATGAATATTTACCTATCATATCCGGTGATAAAGCGCGTAGCAATTTTATTGACATGTTTGCGATTGAATTATATAGCGAAAGAGTAAAAGATAAAAATATTTATAATAAACTTTTTCATATAGACCAAAAGAATAGAACGATAAAATTGGTATTTGGTGGATTTCGTGAAAACAGTTTGACTGTTTGGTTTGGCGAAAACCTAGGAGGAGAAAAAAATATTGACGAGTTTAATTGCGATTGGAAAAGTATGGAAAGATTGAAGGTATTTGATAAAATTAGCAAGCTAAATAATAAATTTTGCTGATACAAATTAATTCTTTTCCGCTGCCATCGTTACGTTTATCTCTAGTTGGTGATGATCATCTAATGTTACTTGTGGATTTGATGTTTGAAAATTGAATGAATCATGGAGTATGCTATGATATTGTTTCCCTTTTTAGGCTCGTCATATTACACGAGACATCCTAATTACTGCTCTAGTGAGAAGTGTTTAAAAATTATAAAAATTGATGTAATGATAGTTATGATACTTGGTGATATTCTGAAACAAGATTAATTGCAGTGTTTGGATATACGGTTGATGAAATATGAGTTTATAAAATCAATAATTCGGTTCAGTTTTTTTCATGCGAAAACTGTTACGACACAGTTTGGAAAAATAATTATTCTCTATAGCAAACGACTTCCGATTTGGTTCAAATTTTGTGCGTTGGTAGAAAATTCGTGTACGGTTGTTTTGACATCAAAATATCTGCATTTGGATAAATATCGACCGAGCTATAAATTGTTGAAGTTTGGGGTGCAGGCAGTTTTTTATATTATGACAGATACAAGGTTGTTTAGAAAACTAATTGTTTGGGTTAGTAATTGGTATGTGATTCAGTCCAAATTTGTTGGGAAGGTAGGGTACTCATGTACGGACGTTTTCATACTGAATTCGCATGATTTGGATAACCAGGGATTTATTTATGAATTTTTAAATTTTGGTGAATTGGGCTGTCCAAACATGACCTAGGCAGATTTTATGGCATGGAGAAAAAAGTTCTTGGCGCTGCCTAAAGGTGGTCCGAATTATATGGAATTTTATGAGGAAACACCTAATACTGTTAGGGAGGTTTGATACCGGATTCACTATTTTTTGATGCACCGTTAATGAGTTATGGCTTTTCGAAAATGACTCATTTTTTCTGTCCATACGATTCTAATGATTTGGCTTATACTTTTACATTATTGTGCGCTGATGATATTATATGGGTATCTTATGTTATCGGTAAGACATCTAGTAGATATATTGATCCGTTTTGGGATGACCATTTTCATGGATCGAATGAAAAGTCGGGTATACGAGTTTGAGTTTATTTTGGTGCGGGAGTTTATACTACTTATGCTGAATTTCTAAAATATGTTTGGGCCGCTCAAATTCTTCGCTTTATGTGGGAACGTGGTTTTGTGATCTTATTGTGGGATTGTTGATTTGACAGAATGCCGAAGATTCGAATACGGCGATTAATACGGTGGGAGATTTTGGTTCGGTTTCCTTTTGATCGGGGTCAAATGTCTTCAAGGAGGGAGGAGTCTGGTTGGTTTGCAGCCAGATCATGTAAAGGTGAAAATGAAATGTTTTGTTCATTTGAGCTCATGACTACAAACTTGAGGACAAGTCTATTCTTAAGGAGAAAGGAATGATGAGGACGCAAATTTTGACCTATTCGGACTTATTTATTGTTTGTTACTTCACTCTTGAAAGTGGCTTATTTTATTTTAGTTTGAGTATCAATTCGTTATATTATTAATTGCGGGTATTATTAATACCCACAAAACCCTACTGCATTATTTATTATGTTATTCACTTGTGAGTTTATAGAAAAGTCCTGAGCGCTTATTTATCTTTCTTTTCTCTTCTGTTTTGATTGATTGTGCCTTCTGGCGTGAGATTGATCTTTCTTTCTTCCTTATATTTTTACGAAACCTCCGGGTTTCATCAGTTTGCTTAGCGAGCCCATTATTATCATGTTAGCTCCTTCGTGAATGAAAAGCTCTAATTAGCCAGCCTCTCCCCTTGACACATTTTAGTCCCTAATGGCGCTGATTTATTCTGAGGGACGATTAGTCCTATATACAATCTGGAACCTTAAAAAAGGTACTTTATTAAGTCCAGCATATTCTTGTGGAACAAACCACTCTAGATTTCTCAACATCCCAAAAGACGAAAACTAAAAACTAAGGGGTAATCTTTGATTTTCAGCGTCCTTTATATAGATAATGTAAAGATCTCGTATCCCGCATATTATAAAAATGTGGTGTGGTTTATATACCACTTTGATGCTTTTCTGTGACGTGCATGTTCATAACACATTTTCAAAAAAGGTGATTATAACAATCCCAAATTTACTTTTGCTAAGATGAAGCAACAGAACCGAACCTTGAATGATGCGATTGTTCCTTCGGACTGAATTATGCTAGCTAGGAGCCCTTTGCTCTCTAGGTCCCCATTTCTCATCGGCACTATACACCTAACATCAAGGAGAAATTTTAGTCTAGAAAACCTCATTCAGTCACCAACTCAGAAAGTTAGTAGCTGATGTATTTAATCGTTAAAAACTGATTCTTGAAAGTACAAAATAAGGTATTACCCCATGTTTTAATGATTACATGTTTTATTCTATTGAAGGGAGAAGGTAACACTACATACTTGGCATTCAGTATCTTAGCAAGCTGAACCGCGTCTTCTTGTCCCGAAACAAGCGTAAAATATGGTAAAAGTTGCTTTATAACAGGTGTTATTACGATATCAGCTTTTTCATTTTCCAGTAATTCCTTGTTGTAGACACAGTGGGGTTCATAGTAAAGCCTCAACTGTCCTTGTGGAGATGTTATAAGATACCTAAAATTGAAATAGGTCAGACAACACTTACCGCTCAAGGAAAAGTATATTTTAGTGCTTTTAAGGTCTGCACTTGTTTAGTCCCTTTCCACACCTGTTTAGTCCTTTTCCAAAGGGTATCATAGTTTGTTGTGCAACAATATGATTCTTCTTCATTCTTAGGGGAAAAGCATCTAGTTGATCAGCTTTCGTGGAATAACAAATGTGCATTGAAAGGTAACGTTTAAATAAATTGATTTGAAGGATTTGTTACCCATTCTCAGGGCGCTGCCAAGGAGGACCAAGGACTGGGCCAGGTGTCGCCAGAACATTAGACCGAGAACCATTGTTTCCCTCTATCTCAGAGCTCTCACCAGGCTCCAAGTATGTCACCTAATATTCCAATCGTATTAAGTCCATGATCTAACTTGTATATTTATGGCACTCCAACTAAAGCAGGAGATCTCGGACGGAATCTCTTCATTTCTATGTAATGCGATAATAGTCTAATCTAACTAGTATGGAAATCAAAAGAGCAGTTCTTTGTGAGGTCAGAACGTGCTTAAAGATTACACGGAGATGATAAAAGTTATATTAGCTGAATCACATGAAACATTTTCTATAGTAAGTAGATTGTATTAACTATGATCTTCTCTTTAAAAAAAAAACTACGATCTTCAGATAAAATAGAAACGAGTATCTGATTGTACGGGTTAAACTGTCAAACATACGCATGTGAGTCTTTGACATAAAGAAACTAAAACAAAGAAGCTAGAAACTAAAACTAAAAAAAGAAGCTAGAAACTATAACTAAAACAAAGGTGTCGACATGGTATTTAGCTGCAAACGATAAATTAGTTTTGAAATATGCTAGCAATAGTATATATAAGAGTGTAATTGTTTTGCTCCCCAAATAACGGGCAGTATCATGTTATTCTAGTTGCTCATTCTAAAGCAAAATTTAAATCCACCTAGCTTAGTTAGTTCATATCTATCGCTTGGAATAACATGTGTACCTTTTGTAACCGAACTTTAGTCGAAACTTGTAATGCAAAATATCATTCAGTACACACGTTTTGTCAGAGTAGATTCATTAATTAGTTGTCATCTCAATGACATGTTCATTGTTTCCATCAGTGGCATGTAACGAAAAAGGGTGACATGTACGGAATTGCATAACATAGATGAACTTACATTTGTAAAGATGGGATCTAACAGGCTCTTGGCATTAGGAGTTGATATCACTCTGAGATTTGGAAACTTTTTAGCAAGCGGTTCCAAAGTCGTTATATGGCAGTGGTCATCTAAACTTTGGGTAATCAATAAGCAATCTAACTTGGGAAGGTCATTCAGCTACACCCAAATAGTTACATTTCATTAGAACACGATTTTGTATTCAACAAAGGGAAAGTCTGTTTTAGCATCATTGGCCTAGAGAATGATTCCTGAACAAATCAACATACTTTTTTTGAAAAACATCAAATTCTGGTTGGAGTGATCGAATTGCTAAAAGCATGTTTAACGGTGGCTTAGAAAGTGAGCCTTAGCTGGGGGAAATGACTGCTGTTTAGGAGGAGCGACTGGTCAATTTTTTTTATAAACGAAATTGGGCAGAAATGCACTCTGTCTCCTCTCTCCCTTTTGCGCTTTACAGGCACACAAATCAAACACAGAGACGTATAGATCATGCACCATCACGCGCCTCCTCTGGCATGTGACGTGTGCCTCCTTGCTGCCGTTAAACATGCTCTAAGTCTACCTAAGAGTTGCTCAGAACTAAATAAATATGGATACTTGGTCAGAAAAGCAGATGGAGTACCTGATAATTCTTCAAGAATCGCTTGGTAGCATTATAAAGCCATGGAATTCCAAAATCCAAGTTCCCAACCAAAATTGGATCGACCAGAATTTTGGACCCGTTCACCTCCCAAAGCCAACTATTGCCCTAGTCATGAAATGAAATGCGTGTATTTTACAATGGATAAGAACAAGAAAACAAGGATGGACATAGTGAAACCGAAAACCTACCTCCAAGTAAGTTAGTTTGAAGACGTCCTCACAAGCAATGCTCGAGCTCACGTCACTTTCTTCTGATGTTATCGCGGATACAGCTTTGAAGGGCCTGTAACTGGATCTTATAGTAGTTATCAGGGAAGAAACTACACTACAATAGAAACAAGTTTTGGAGACCAAAACTAGAGACAACTTCTAAATCGATCTCTAAATAATATATTTAGGGACTGAAATAATTTATTAGTCCTTAAATCTATTTATTTGGAGACCAAAAACATACAAGTTGGTCCCAAAAAACAATTGGGTACCAATGTAAGGGAACAATATTATTTTGTCTTAAAAGACTTGAAAAAATTAGTCTCCTAATGTTGGAACCAGATTGTTTTTGGGGACCAACTTTTAATATTTTTGGTCTCCAAATATATGCATTTAGGGACTAAAAAATTATTCTGGATGTTAAATGTATCCATTAGAGACCGATTTAGGAGTTGTATCCAATTTTTGGTCTCCTAAACATATTGTTCTTGTAAGCTAGGTGGAGAGAGCCGGGGACCCACGAAACATCAGCTCATTCATTGCTTGATACGGGATGGGGGAATGCTAAATAATTAATATTCCCCCACCCCGTATTACGAAAAAGATACTCATATATCGTATGGAAAAAATTATATAGAATATCGGTCCTCCCATTTAGAATCATTGGTTCCGTCACTGCTAGTTAACACGGAAAAAATACGTTTAGTGTACTGTACTACCGGTGGTTAACGATTTAGTTACTAAACTAGCAATTTTAACAATTGAGGTACCGAACTACGAAATTTCGTCCAATTAAGGGAATAACAACATAAGTCGACGAGATTGCAATCAGTATATCTCACATTCGGTAATCTATTTTTGACGTATGTTGATAGAATTGCACTCATCATGTGATAGGCAAGAGAATGTAAGTGCAATTTCATCATTTTGTTTAACGGTAGGTCCTCAATTACGACTAATTTCGTAGTTTGGTACGCCAATTGTTAAAATTGGTAGTACGTACCTAAATCGTTAAACACTAATAGTTCAGTAAACTAAACCTATTTTTTCACTAGTTAACACCAGTAGGGCCTGATAAAATTCCCAATATGCATTTGAAGAACATTATAAAGTACAGTAGTTAAAGCACAAAGGTGAAAAGTTCTTGATCATCAAAATATACATTATTTGTTTGGAAGGAAATGGGAGTCTAGCAGCTAGTAATATGGAAATGGGAGTCTAGCAGCTAGTAATATGTGTAAAACAGAGAATAGCAATAGCGGTTTTATAGGTTTACTACACCAAACTATCTGCTTTTAACGATTTGGGTACTCACCTTTCAAATTTACCAATTTAGGTACCACACTATAATAAATTTCCAATTTAGGTACCACCGTCTAAATAAATCACGGAATTACGTCACGTGACATTTGACAAATTGAGAGGCTAATTTGACAATTTTGCATAAAAATATGTCATCTTATAAAAATATTTTTCCTAATTTCACAAATAACAAAAATTTGGATTATATGCTAAATTTGGATTATATGCTATAAAAACTTTGATAGGATGACATATTTTTGTGCAAAATTGTCAAATTAGCATATTAAATTAATGTTTGTCAAATGTCACGTGACATAATTTCGTGATTTATTAAGACGGTGGTACATAAATTGGAAATTTATTATAGTGTGGTACCTAAATTGAAAAATTTGAAAGGTGGGTAACCAAATCGTTAACCGTACTATAGTTTGGGGATAATAAATGTATTTTTTCCCAATAGTAAAGCGAAAGAACATAAACAGACCTGTTTGATGAAGTGGTGAATCTTATTCCTACTGCACGGTGACGAGAGTGGTATGAGGATGGAATAATAATGTTGGGTTTGTGTTTATTATATTGTATGTAAACGTAACAGCATGACAGAGAATTTTGCAAGGTTGTACCCATTTGTTGTTTGTTGGACTGAGTGAGTGTTTTATGACCGAGTTTCTTTTCATGAAATAATGTCTTGTGTGAGAATTTCTAGTTATTCAGAGTATCCACGTTTTGGCCATTGAGTTTGTGACTTTGCCTGATGGTTGGTTGTTGTTATGCCACTTGGTCACACCATGCTCTCTCAATTTAGATTTGATTTTGTTGAAATAATATAAATATTATTTATTTTGGGTTCATCTATTTTCACACCTAACTTTACCATAAAATATGGCCGAAACGGTTCAAGCAATCGTGGGCTTGTGGCAGTGAAAAAATTAATTTTTATTTAAGAAGAAGATGCAGAATTTACATGTCGGCAAACCGTTTTAGGTATGAATGATTTGCATGCGTCTTATATCCATACCACCTAATCTTTCCAATTACACGGTTTGACTGTACATGCCAGCAAACCGTTTCACAGAATAACGATTTTGCTGCATCACCAACTTGTATTATTTCCTCATATTATTTCAAACAAGAACTCATTCCTGATAAATTTGGACATATTGAGAAGTCTTATCTAGATGACTCGGATAGTTGTGAAGAAAATAATACTAAATTTGGAATAAGTTATAATCATATGAAATATTTTCCAACAGATAAGTTGTTCTTTAAATAATGTTGCTTATCAATTTAATCTTTTTCCTTATTAAATTTGTTTAAGTTAATCGTTTCTTTTTTTGCTTAAGATAATTTTCTTATTAATTTGTATTCAAATTTCATTTCGTTTGTTATATAACTTTATTAATCATGTGACTGTTAATTTTTGACACATTATGAGACTTAGATGTGTTGAATTCGGTTTGCTAGCTTGAGAAATTCCGTATTCACTAGAAATAATCAGCACTTCACTTTTAATAATACAATTGGACAACCACTAGCATCACTTTCTTTATATCATCACAAGGAAGAGTATTTTAGAGGGGTTTTGATATTTTATCTTTAAAAATTCACAACTCAATCTTTACATTCTCAATAAGTTATATTTTTTAAAATTACAATCAATTTACAAAATTGTCATTATCCTAACCGATAAATTATTATTTCTCTATATTAAAATCTAAAAAAAATACAAAAAAAAATTACAATATTTTTAAAATTACAAAAAAAAATGCATAAAATTTTTAAAAAACTCACTTTTTTCACACAAAAAATAGATTCTTTCACAAAAAAATAGATTTTTCACACAAAAAATAGATTTTTCACAAAAAAATAGTTTATCCACAAAAAAAATCAAAAAATCAAAAAAATCAGAAATAAATAAAATCAAGAAAAAAAAATGCACGGGTCAATAAAAGTGCATAAAACGTGCATACGGGTACATAAAAAAGTGCATAGAATGTCAATAAAAGTGCATACACGTGCATAAAAGGTGCATAAAAAGGTTAATAAAATTATATACGGGTGAATAAAGGTGCATAAAAGTGGATACGGGTGCAATAAAATATACATAAAAGGTAAATAAAAGTACATACGGGTGCATAAAATGTCAATAATATTGCATATGAGTGCATCAAAAGTGCATAAAAATGTCAAAAAAATATAAAAATTCACAAAAAAAATGATAAAGATAAAAAATCATACAAGTCAATAGAAAGTGCATACCGTTCAATAAAAAGTGCATAAAACGTGCATACGAGTGCATAAAATATGTATACGTGTGCATAAAACGTGCATACAGATGCATAAAAAATGCATGCGGGTGCATAAAATATGCATAAAAGTGCATACCGATGCATAAAATGTGCACGAAATGTCAATAAAAGTGCATAAATGATCAATAAAATTGTATACGGGGTGCATACAAAGTGCATAAAAATATCAAAAAGATATAAAAATTAAAAAAAATAAAAAAATAAATAAATAAAATCAAGGGAAAAAAAATCATACGGGTCAATAGAAAGTGTATAAAAAAAGCATACATATCAATAAAAGTGAAGAAAAAGTGCATACGGATGCATAAAATGTCAATAAAAGTGCACACGACTGCATAAAACGTGCATAAAAGTCAATAAAATTGCATAGGGTGTATAAAATGTGCATAAAAGCCAATAAAATTACATACGGATGCATAAAAGTGGACATATGTGCATAAAAGATCAATAAAAGTGCATACACCAAACAAGATCAATAAATTGCATACGAGTGCATAAAAAGGTCCCAAAAAAATTCGAAAAATTGAAAAAAGCCAAAATAAACAAATAAATAACCATACGGGCCAATCGAAAGTGCATACGGTTCAATAAAAAGTGCATAAAACATACATATAAGTGCATAAAAGGTCAGTCAAATGCATACGAGTGCATGAAATGTGCATAAAAAGGTTAATAAAACTGCATATGGGTGCATACAAAGTGCATAAAAGTGGATACTCGTGCATAAAATGTCAATAAAAGTGCATACGGGTGAATAAAAGTGCATAGAAAGCCAATAAAATTGCATAAGGGTGCATAAAAATATATAAAATTCATAAAAAAAAAATCAAAAAAATCAAAAACACGAAATAAATAAAAAAAATCAAGAAAAAATAAAAAAAAATGATACGGGTCAATAGAAAGTACATAAAAAGTGCATAAAAATGCATAGAAAGCCAATAAAATTACATAAAAATTGCATAAAAATATATAAAATTCACAAAAAATCAAAAAATACGAAAAAACACGAAATAAATAAATGAAAAAATAAAAATCATACGGGTCAATAGAAAGTGCATAAAAAGTGCATACAGTTACATAAAAAGTGCATAAACGTGTAACCACGTGCATATGTGCATAAAAGGTTAATAAAAGTGCATACGAGTGCATAAAATGTCCATAAAATTTCATACGGGTACATAAAAGGTGCATTTGTATAATAAAGTTCAATAAATTGCATAATAAAGTACATGAATTTTACTAAAGTGCATAATAGAATGCATAAAATTCACTAAAATGATAATAAAGTGCATGCAGTTCAAAAAAGTGCATAACATAGAGTTTTAAAGTGCATAAATTTCACTAAATTAAAAAAATCAAGAAAAAAATCAAAATATAAACGTGGAGTCAATAAAAAGTGCATAAAAGTAAATGAGGATCAATAAAAATTGCATAAAAAAAAAGCATAAAAAAAGCATAAAAGTATATACGGGTTAATAAAAGGTGCATAAAAGACGAATAAAAATAGATACGAGTTAATAAAAATGGCATAAACGGTGCATAAAAGTGTATACGAGTCAATAAAAGTGCATAAATGGTGCATAGAAGTGGATACATGTCAATAAAAAGTGTATAAGGTGCATAAAAATATGAATAAAGGTGGATACAAGTCAATAAAAAGTACATAAACGGTGGATACATAAAAAAGTGTATAAAAAATGCATAAAAGTGAATACTATTCAAGTAAAATTAAGCAAAATCTCAACCTAAAAAACGTATACTCGTAAAACTTGTCAAAATATTAAATTCATTGAATGCCAACACTTATCCCGGCACACTTTTGTACAAAATCCAAACATGTCAATTTCCTTATACGGCAGAATTTATATAAGGGGTAATTCTCTATAAGTATCTCATAGCAACTTATATTTCTCCTAGATATCTTTATAAGTTCAGATTGCTCATAGATACCACTTTTTAATTATTTAGTTTATTTATTAAATTGTCATACAAAGCAAAATATAATAAACATATTTTATCTTTCTACAAACTCCAAAAAATAGTTTTAAATTACAAAAAAAAAAAAAAAAATTATAAAAATCACAAAAATTATAAAAAATAACAAAAAATTATAAAACAAATCACAAAAATCACAAAAAATCACAAAAAATCATAAAAAATTATAAAAATCACAAAAAAATTATAAAAATAATTTAAAAATTATAAAAAATCACAAAAAATGAAAAAATCACAAACTTTTTAAAAAATTACAAGAAAAATATATAATTTCTTTTTTCATTATAACACTTTTTATACTGAAAAATAAAAAAATATATATAAAAAATGACAAAAACTTATAAAAAATCACAAAAAATTATAAAAAATTATTAAAAAAATCACAAAAATAAAAAAATGAAAAAATCATAAACTTTTTAAAAAATTACAAAAAATATATAATTTTTTTTTGTCAATATAACACTTTTTATACCGAAAAATAATTTTTTTTATACAAAAAAATGGTTTTTCCAGGATAAATGTGCCTTTTTTTAATCTAAATGAGCTGAAAGTGCATCTAATTCAGTCAAAAATAGATATAATTCCGTCAAAAGCGTATATAGTTCAATAAAAGTGCATATAGTTTATAGTTAGTCAAAAATGCATAAAATTGAGTCGAAATTGCATTCAATTCAGCTGAAAGTACATCTAGTTCCGTTGAAAGTGCATACAATTCAGTCGAAAGTAAATATAGTTCAATAAAAGTAAGTATGCATATAGTTCAGGTAAAAGTGCATCTGGTTCAGCTGAAAGTACATCTGGTTCAGCTTAAAGTGCATCTAATTTAGTGGAAAGTACATATAGTTAAGTCAAAAGTGCATATAGTCTAGTCGAAAATAAATATAGTACAGTCGAAAGTGCATATAGTTTTGTTAAAAATACATCTGATTCAACTAAAAGTGCATATGGTTCAACTGAAAGTGCATATGGTTCAACTGAAAGTGCATATGGTTCAACTGAAACTGTATATGGTTCAGCCAAAAGTGTATCTGGTTCAGCTGAAAGTGCATATGGTTCAGATAAAAGTGCATCTAGTTCAATAAAAGTGCATATCGTTCTGTAAAACCTGCATCTGGTTCAACTAAAAGTGCATATGGTTCAGCTGAAAATGCATATAGTTCAGCTAAAAGTGCATCTGGTTCAGTCGAAAGTACATCTATGTTGGCCCGTGTGCTAACCTTAGAGGGGGGGGGTGAATAAGGTTTATGGCGATTTTCGCCTAATTAAAATTCTAAGCAACTAACCACCCAACTAATGCAATTCTAAGCTTAAGCGTTATAACAAGAGTTAAATAATTGCTAGAATTACTTAACGCAAACAAGAAAATAAGCAATAAAATAAGTTGCGTAAAGTAAAAGTAAGGGAAAGGAATTGACACCGCGATTTATAGAGGTTCGGCAAACGCGCCTACGTCCTCTCCTCGGTACTACCGAGTATTTCACTTACGTCCTCTCCTCGGTACTACCGAGTATTTCACTAAAAATGTTGCGGATATTACAAATCCTATTGAGCTCAATCGACCGATTGGCTCACCTTCTACCCGGGGTTCCTACTCTTGATACAAGTGCAAGAGGAGAACACGTCTACGAGTCTACGACTC